>CM051236.1:121208988-121663988 GCA_027917425.1 Gastrophryne carolinensis
AAGACGCCACTTGGGCAAGTGGCTGCAATAGAGCAGCACTGATTTACAGGTAAATATTAGGTGCACTGCCCTGTGGAGTATGCCCAAAATGATACACACGACCAGCTATGGAATGGCCTCCACCCACTCCCAAATCCTAACCCCACAGAGACTGACTCTTGCACTCAAGGAATCATAATCTAATCAATTTTATTGTACATACACTTAAAAACATTTGTTAAAAACAAAATTACTGTGCCACAAGAAAATCATATAATTTGAGTGTGAGCTCCCCCTGGTGGCGCATTTTCTTGTGGCACAGCAATTTTGTTTTTAACAAATGTTTTTAAGTGTATGTACAATAAAATTGATTAGATTATGATTCCTTGAGTGCAAGAGTCAGTCTCTGTGGGGTTAGGATTTGGGAGTGGGTGGAGGCCACTCCATAGCTAGTCGTGTGTGTATATATATATATATATATATATATATATATATATATATACACTTTATGTAATGTTTGCAGTTACTATTGGTGGAAGGTATCTCTTTCTCAATGGAGGAAGACTAATTTATCCCAATTTCACACCATAAGATGCAGTATTTATTCCCAAAAAAGTGTATGTGTGTGTGGGGGGGGGGGGGGGGGGGGGGGGGGGGGGGGGGGGGGGGGGGCAGCAACCCATAAAAAGTAAACTCGATCCCGCGCTGCTGGCAGGCTGCCACAGCCACCGGGAGGAGGCAAATGGGCAGGGTAACTGAGCTGCCTGCTGTCCCCGCCTCTTCCTCACTGCTGCTTCTACTTCTGGGGCGCAGGCAACACACGGCTCCATGCAGCCGGTGAGCGTGGCCCATGCTACACGGGGCCGGGTGTTTGTGTGTTCCCCGCACCCCAGAAGGAGTAGCAGGGAATGTGACGGGACAGCGGGCAGGTGTTCAGTAACCTTGCCTTCCCCCAGACCACCCACCGCTCGTAGATCTTCTGCTGTGGCAGATGGCCAGGAGCGCGGGAGCCTGGGGAATGGGAGGGGTAAGAATGCCACACTGCCTATATAGAGAATGGGATGGGGGATGCCACACTGCCTATGGGAATTTGAGGGGTTAGAATGCCACATTACCTATGGAGAATGGGATGAGGGGCATGCCACACTGCCTATGGGAATGCCAATGTGCCTTCAGTGTTACCGCAGGTACTCAGGTGGGGGGGGTTTAAAGGGTTTTCGACTGCTGTTCCAAATGCATTTCCTCCCCCTGGGGCATCCAAAATCCGGATGACCCGCTGTGTGAAACCCCCCCAGGTCGGCCACTACACTTACCTTACTTCCCGGTCCAACGACGCATGCGGGGGGCCGCGGCCACATCCCTGCTATCCCTCTAGCAGGGCGTAGGCATGCTCTCTGTTAGAGGGAAGCATGTGATGCAGCCGCCAGCGTGCTCGGAGCCACTGTGCTAAGATGTCGGTTTAGACGTCCATAGCTCAGCTGCTCCGAGGGCACTGATTGGACGAGCGGCCACACATGCGCCATAGGACCGGGGGTAAGGTGAGTTGATGTGGGAGATCTGGGGAGTTTCACATAGCGGGGCACCCCTGATCGCGGTGCCCCGAGGGAAAGACTCTATCCTGGCTTAAACCAATTTGGGATGGCCTGTGGTGTGTTTTTCTGTATACTCACCTCGATCCTTGTCCCCACCGTGCATGTGCACGTCCTCTGGTGCATCTGGTGGTCTGTGCACTTGCTGTGCTCAGCAGGTTTGAATGTCTGCTAGTGGGGCTGCACTGGCCAGAGGAAATGGGGATGCTGTGAGGTGCTGCAAAGTGCTAAGCTCAGCCACAGCTTAGCTTAGCCACAACTTAGCTGAAGCCAAAGATTAGGATTTGTTTTATGAGGAAAACAGGGGGGGTTCCCATATGTGGGGGCATATCAAATCATGATGCCCCTGGGGAAATATCTTACAGAGGACCAACTCATTTATGAGTTTTGTTCCACTTTAAGTAAAAATCAGCATTCTCTAAAAACAAACATATAGACACCATACAATGATGACTTGACAAATGTGTAAACCTTTATAAAAAAATAACTGAAAGCCACTTAGGAAGTTTATTTAAAACAAAGTGTACCATTATGTTCAATAACAAAATGTGCCTTGACTAAGTTCCAGTTTGTGAATTTCCATGACAATTTGAAATTTAGGAAGTGGTGACTGATGATGTGGCTAGTATGAAATGGGACAAACACTAGGGAAGCTCACCTATGCCATTCATGATTCAGTGTAATTGGTGCAGCCCACAAACCGGATACATGCATGCATGTTTGGATATATGCATAAATTTAGCAGCCCCCCCCCCCCCATGTTCTCAGACCCACAAATCACAAGCCCTGACCTGACCCACCATATATTTCAATTTGGTGCCTGTCATTTCCTAAACTGTCTCAGCTATGTTTATGTGTCAGGAATCTCCAGCCACACAACTGAAACTTTTGATGAGACATGGCTTGTGATTTGTGTGTCTTAAAGGGTTACTAATCCCAAAACAAAAAGAACAGCACTTACATTCCCCCCCCCCCCCTTCCAGCAAAACCAGACCGGGCACCAGCTATGTGGGCTGCTTGCCCACACAGCCCACACAGACACAAGCTCTTCTGTACCTCCCTGGCCTTTGGGGATGCAGGTAATCAGATGAAAATTATTTTTTACAACTTACCTCCTTCCATCACCAGGTGGTGAGCCACACCATTGATCTTCAGCTGGAAGTGAGCGAAAGCCAGTAACATGGCAAAGGATCGGTGTTCTCTGCCCTGCTCCCGGTTTCTGTCACTCACTCCAGAGTCAGGTGACGTCAGCTCACTTGGCAGTATTAAAGGCCCTTCCCTGTGGCAGTGAGAGATATGTCAAAAGCCGCACACAGGGCAGAGAATTGGTATTCTTTGCCCCGCTGGAGACCACGGCCCACGATCAGAGGCTTGTCAAAGAATGAGAAGACCCCAGGTGCTGCAATCTGTGTGGAGTTGAGCTTTTTTTTTGGGACAGCCATGTATTATATGTGGGACTGTAGGTTAACGTGCAGTGAAGTAGCCCTATAGATTCTATGTGGCTGGTGGTTAGAGGGTCACAATTCATTAACTAATTGTCAAAACTGACAATGTATTTAAATCAGCTGTTCCATGAAATTGTAATTGTAGCAAATGGAATTTGCAGAAGACATCTATCAACAAAATGAAATCTTAACCTTTCTGGGTTTGTTGGTCAAAATGCAACATGTGGCATGACATGACATGGCACTGCAAATCACAAACGGATTTCTTGGTAACCAAAGATTATACATTTAGGTCGGAAGAGCGCAGGCAAAGAGTCCTTTACAGGAGTCTTTCTCAAAGCTGTGGTTCTAAAGTCAAAATAACTTTTCTGTGCTATTCAGAACTAGATGTCTGCCAGCTCTGATCACTCACCTTGGCATAATACCAGCTACTTTTGTCAAGCTGAGGAGCAAACTCACTGATACAGTTGTATCAAAAACTGACCAGGCATGCTCAGTCTGTGTATGCTGGAAGACTCCTGCTTCAGACAAGAGCGAGCAACAGCCATTGTAGAAATAACTATTTGATAATATTCCCAACAAAAGAGTCATTTTCTCCAGCAAATCAAACAGATCACTGAAAGATGCACACTCACCAGTCAAACAGATACATCAGGATGTTGTGTAATTTTTGCATCTGGTGCTGAATCACTTCTTCATTTTAGAACCAATTGCAAAAAGTGCCTTTTTTTCTCCCTTCTTCCTTCAGGACTGCTGCTTGAGAGAAGGCTCCTCTCTCTAGAGAGGAAACACAAACCAGTTCAAGTTTAAAAGCCCCACCCTTTCCTCCCAGTCCTCAGTATTGTGTTTCCTCTCCAGGAACAGCTGGGACCACAGACTTCATCCTGTTTATTTTTTACATTTTGTATTTTTTAACCCCAGTGGTTCCTGGGAGGGGTGCTCACCAACCCAGGGCTATACTTCCGCAAGTTAGTTTTCCTGCTCCCAAGGGGTACATTTGAAGCACTAATAGCCCACATGTTGCTGTGCTCTCAGGGTGATGTGGTGTCTGGCAGCAATGACTGGTATGTCGGGGCACATGGACTGGAGGCCCAACACGCAGTCCTCGGCCCGCCACAGTGATGGGCTTGGGGCACAGGGTGGGTCAGTGGCATGCTGCAGGGTGGAATTTTTGGCAGCAGACAGTGGGAGCGACACAACAGCAGCTTCATGCTTCACAAGAAAAACAGTGAGACTTTATTTTTCTGCGTTATTTGGCCTAGAAATGCTAGTTACTCCCAGGGTGTTAACCTAGCTGGTTTTACATCTCCTTTTTTTCAGCATGTTACTTCTAATCCTAAACTCAAAGAGAAAGAAAAGGAGAAGGAGAGAGACAAGGAGGCAGGCTCCATGGTCAAAGCTCAGGAGCTCAGACTGGATAAATTATGTTTAGGTTTTCAGGCAATCCTAGAGTCATGGAAAAGACTCCTTTGTCAGGCTTGCATTGACCACAAGCTGGGAGGCAAGGCAGCTTCCTTTTAACTTTTTAACTGTGGGTTACATGAAGATGGATATGGCCTCAACCCTCAAGATCTGCAAAGCCACACTTCTGACGTGCAGCCCCTCCTTTTGCTGCATTTCCTCAGACGCAGAATTTCCCGATGGAATATTCCCAGACAACTTCTTCTCTGCCTGTCTCTTCTACAGCACTTTCACAGCCCGCAACATCTCAGCCTCCCCCTACTACTAGTCAGAGTCAATAGACAGATGAGAGTGAAGGTTTAATCTCTGCTGAGGATTTTGGCTGAGGATTTTGGGGGAGAGGGGTCAGAACGAAGGAAACTCTAGAGGTTCATACAGTAATATTTCCAAAGAATCTTCAACCCTTTAATTAGATATTTATGACACTATGAAAATTACCAATGATGAACAGACTCAGGATATGGTTTATAATAAACTTATGACCATAGGATTCCATTAAGCACAAATTTGTTTTTAAGGAGTCAGCCTGTGAATCTTGGTCCAAATGTCCAAAGTTGGACGCCTCCCTGGCACAAGTCTCCTGGCCTACTGACTTGAGTTTCGAATACCCTGGTACTTTAAGAGATTCCATGGACAGACGCACGGCTTCGGGCTTCCTTTACTTTTAGACCGACCTTGGCGTCGGATTGTGTTGCCAGGAATCTAGGAGTTTGGCTCCAGAACCAGAAGGGATACATAGAAAACAAAACCCCTAAACAGACCCTTTTAAAGACTGTTGAGGGCCATTTCTTTCTTAAAAGCTGCCTCAGCGAAGGCAGTTAGGGCCATGGCAAAAGCTACGGACAAAGGTTATTACTCTAGAAGAGCACTTTGGCTGAAGACTTAGCAGGGTGAATTTTCTTCCAAGGCCAAACTGTGTGGAATCCATTTTGAAGGGAGCCTTATGTTTAGCCCTGAGTTGAAGTCTACACTCTCCAGGTCCTCGGAGAGAACAAAAATGTTTCCCGTCAGACCCAAAAGTCTAGAAGTAAAACTTTTAGACAGAGGCAACAGTTTTACTAAGTCACAAGTAACAAGTCAGGCAGGTTGAACCCAAGAAGCATTGGGGTCAGCACAAAGAGGGGTGCAGACCAAGCTTGGTTTGTAATCCCCTGCAGCAATTGGACAAACCTCAATCCAGACACAGAGCCTCAGGTTGGGGGGAAGTCTAACCTTTTTCTCAGTCGTATGCCAATCCGTAACATCAAACCCTTTTGTTCTGAGAACTGTCTCCCAGGGCTAACAATAGGAATTTTGATCAAGGCCCCCAAAGAAGTTCCTGATTCCGAATTTGCCATGAGATCCCAGAATAAGGGACTTTTTTTCCCCTAGTCATCCAAGAATTGCTCCACAAAAAAGTAATTGTATCAGTTCCCATGGTCTACCAGGGAAGTGGTTATTACTCTTATGTATACCTGGTTCAAAAACCTCCAGGCACTTTCAGAATGATCTTAAACCTGAAGACTCTAAATTGTCATCATATACAAGAGATTCAGGATGAAATCGATTTTCACAATAAGGAACTTGCTCAACACAGGTGACTTCATGGTGAAAATCAATTTGCAAGACGCTTACCTGCACATACCCATTTTTCGAGCTCACTGCTGTTTTCTAAGATTTGCAATCCACCTAAATTCTGAAGTCCTACACTTTCAGTACAGGGCATTGCCATTTGGAATATCCTTGGCTCCCAGGATTTTCACAAAAATTCTGTCCGATGGCATGAGTGTCCTGAGACTCCAGGGAATCTCCATTTTCCCTTATCTAGACGGCCTTTTATTAAATGGAACACAGAGACTTCTCTTTTACACAGCCTATCTGTGACACTATCCTTGTTACACCATTTGGCATGGATTGTAAACCTGGAAAATGAAGGTTCCTTGGTTTCTGGCTAGACGCTGTGGAACAAACATTTTTTTTTCCTCGGGACAAGAGAAACTTTTAACTCAGTTTTGGTGGCTAATCCAACCCGAATCTGGATCCCTGTGGGAAATCCTGAGAATTCTAGGCCTAATAACATCAGCAATTTTAGCCAGTACATTAGCCCAGCTCCACTTCACACCTCTCCAAACATTCCTTCTGCAAACTTGGGATCACAATCCAGAATACCTAAACTCCCGAGTGCATCTCCCTGAGGCTGTCAGAGACAGTCTGTTTTGGTCCCCTCATACTTTACATGAGGGCATGACATGGAAACAGATCCATCAGCAAAATTGCAAGCAAAATCCTAGAACGTCAAGCAGCTGAAGGTGGTAGAGCTGGCTTATCTGCACTTCCGGCATCTGTTGACTGGAAAAGATGTGCAGGTATGATCAGACAGCACCATGACAGTAGCTTTTGTAAATCGGCAAGGGGGAACCAGAACCAGATTGGGTAAGAAATGTTCTTGATGCTGAGAGGGAGATGGTTGGGTAGAGGAAGTGGAAATAATGTAGCTAGAGGCTATGGCCTGTTCTCCTATGGGTGCCTCCATTTGACCAGAGAGTTTCTGTTGCAGTCATTACTATGCCTTTTAAAATTAAATGCACAATTTACTTTCATCTGACCCTTTCATCAGGGGTGAGGGGGTGACATTTTGCATTTATGGGTGGGGAGGGGGAGACTGCCCAACTGTAATGGACCCTTCCCAGAGCAATTACTAAATATGCTAGATAGCAAGATAAGGGCCTACTTATACAAAAACTATTATAGAACTAAAAACCAGGGAATGGCCGTACAAAATCAAAAGGCGGCTTGCGCGCTGCCCCTTATCCCAAGGGCGCCCTGTTCAACCTGAGTAGTGACATAAAAACACACATAAATTAGGACAATTGGTTGTTCTACAGGGCTGGCACTTAAGACTCGCCAAGCATTATAGCCAAAAATACAAATTTTAATCAATAGAAAAGTGTATGGCACAAGACATATATTCTACAGAAATGCATAATAAAATAAACACATGTAAAATAGCAATTGCTGAAAAACGAACACACATATAGGGGCCCCCGCCAGGATTAACCTGGAATACCACACCTCCTCCACACACTCAGCATACACTCAGCTGGCCAGCTTAACAATACAGGAGTAGAGTCCTCCAATTCATTGGGGATGCCAGGTGACAAGTGATTTGCAGGGAAAGCAGGTTTGATTGGATCCTTGATACGTCTCCACACTAAAACTTAAAAGGAGGCTGTACACCAGAAAGATTTTCATATCCACACCAATGTGGTAAAGAATAGAGACCGATTTTGAGACACAGTACACAGTATGAGCCCGCAGGCACTCACGTGTCCCGTTATGATAGAACCGCTCCACTGGTCCGGGAAAGCGCTGTGCAGCTACTGTGGCAAACAATGATGATGAGGGTTCAAATCGCCACTCAGGCGTATCCACTTGTTTCCTTTAGGGCACCGCCGCTACCGCCGCCACCGCCGCCACTTTATCAGCGCGTCCCGGGTACTGCATTGCATGTGCTCCCGGTCAGAGCAACAAACAGCCTGCCGACATGATGATTACCACCTGGCCTCACACGTGGTCTCAGTACGGTGTCATCGAGGTGGGATGGTCACAGGAAGTTAGGAGGCGTGGTCGGGGGTCATCACCGACGTACGTTTCACTCCCCACTGGGAGTTTCCTCAGGGAAAAATCGGTCTCTATTCTTTACCACATTGGTGTGGATATGAAAATCTTTCTGGTGTACAGCCTCCTTTTAAGTTTTAGTGTGGAGACGTATCAAGGATCCAATCAAACCTGCTTTCCCTGCAAATCACTTGTCACCTGGCATCCCCAATGAATTGGAGGACTCTACTCCTGTATTGTTAAGCTGGCCAGCTGAGTGTATGCTGAGTGTGTGGAGGAGGTGTGGTATTCCAGGTTAATCCTGGCGGGGGCCCCTATATGTGTGTTCGTTTTTCAGCAATTGCTATTTTACATGTGTTTATTTTATTATGCATTTCTGTAGAATATATGTCTTGTGCCATACACTTTTCTATTGATTAAAATTTGTATTTTTGGCTATAATGCTTGGCGAGTCTTAAGTGCCAGCCCTGTAGAACAACCAATTGTCCTAATTTATGTGTGTTTTTATGGCCTACTTATACACCCTGCATGCTTATATGGACTTGGTGCTTTTATGATTAGACCAGGGGTATGAGTACCATTACTGGTACTTGAGGTCCCAGCAGGTGGTACTTGTCAAAACTGCAGGCTGATCATTACCCCAACCAGATCTGCTGCCATCAATAAATAAATACATTTTCTAGTGGTGTATTATTTCATTCTAGCAAATAAATGTGCTTTTTTATCAGATAAAGACGTTTTTGCGGGTCTATTTTGTTAAAGTTTAAAAAAAAAAAAAATCAAACAATAGCAAAGTAACTTGTCAGCCTCAAGGGGGGGGGGGGGGGTGAGGTCATAGCTTTTCAACCTGCCATTCCCATGAAGCAGGCATTAAAGGGACATTCCAGGTATATTCCAAGTGCGTTTTGTCATGTGGTACCGCATGCATTTTGCTTTTGCGACCCCTTAGATTTTAACGGGGTCAATAGACAGGAAGGCATGGCTTAGGCATTTTTTAAAACGCAGACACAAGCACAAACACAAAAATGTGAAAAAAAATGCGAAAGCAAAATGGAATTTGCTACATTCACAAGTGCCACTAACATGACCGGGCACTTGTGAATGTAGCCTTAAACATTCAAGATCCATCTGACTATGCCACTCTGCATTCTGGGATTGCTGTCCTTTTCCTGACTGCATAAAATTTAAAGCGGATCTTCACTCACACAGATTGTCCACATTAAAAATCATCCTACCTGCATCTACTGCATGTTATGAGCCTTTAAACATCCAAGATGGCGGCTTATGGAAGCCGCCATCTTATCAGGCAGCCTGCAAACAGGAAGTGCCTCCTGACTGTGCTGCTCTGCATTCTGGGACTGCTGACCATTACCTGACCCCAGCTCTGCTCTGTCTGAGCAAAGCACAGCTATAACCCGCCCCCCTGTACCTTATCCCACTCTCCTCTCCTCAGTACGTGTGATGCTTCTGAGTCAAGATGGCGGCGCCCGTATCCTAAATTCGTGAACAGAGTTGCAGCCCAGTGGGGGAAAGAATAATAAGTTAGTGACTAAAAACGTAAAATATATTAATTTTAGATGCTGGGGAACCGTTTTTTAAGAGTTTGGGCTTTTCATTAAATCACGCTGAAGGTCCGGTTTAAGTAGTAGGCAGGCTACAGATCAGAGCTGCAAATATAGATCAGACCTGATTTGATGTGAAGCAGTGATAATGCTGTGTCATTGAAATGTATTTGGAGAATCTGTACTGGAAAAGTACTGCTGGAACTGTGGCTGTGGAAGTGACCTTGACCAAAATAAAGTAAGTGAACCTTAAGTTGCCTCTGTACGCCTGCTGGAGAGTACTAATCCACCTTGCATTCCCACAAGTGCACCCACAGGACACATTGGAATCCAAGACCCCACTGTCTCTTTCTCTTGAAGAAACTTAATGATAGAACAAGGGGGCACAACCTTAAGCTAGTCGGGGGGAAGATCAGGAGCAATATTAGAAAATATTATTTCACAGAAAGAGTAGTAGATGCTTGGAACAAACTTCCAGCAGAGGTAATGAAAATCAACAGTCACTGAATTTAAACATGCCTGGGATAAGCACACATATATCCTAAGATAAAGAGTGCATACAGTATACACATAAGGGCAGACTAGATGGACCGTATGGTCTCCTTCTGCCGTCAACCTTCTATGTTTCTATGTCTCTCTGGTAAAACCGCCAGGCTTGTGTGTACAACATCTGGCACTAGACACGGGGCTCTGAGAGGGTCAGTCCTGCTGGTTTTGGCATGTCCAGGTCCCTAAAAAGTGACTTTGAGCAATAGAGAAAGCATGGCTGTTTTTGCATGTTTGGGACTGCTGACCAGTTTGGATATTGCCAGGTGTGTTGGTGAGACTTGTTTTGGGCTGTGGCTGTGAGTGAGGTTGCCGCAGTCAACGGGCATTGTTTTATTGTCTGGAGTTAGGTGCCATTAAAAGAAGAGGATGGAGCCAGCAGCGATTTCAAGAGCTTTACCAGATGAATGTGACCAGATGAATGCTTTTAACTCCCACATTCAATCCCTGCCTTTCTCTCAGCCCCCTGTACCTAACCCCACTGTACCCATAAGCCAAGGAACCCTAGCCCCCAATGCTATAGCCCCAGCATCATGGTTGGGAGACTTCAGAAGGGATGCCTCAGGCTGGCCAGGCGCTGGTAAAGTCCACCACTGCTTGTGAGATTACTTAGCTCATGAGATTATCTACCTCATGAGATCATTTACCTATATATATATATATATATATATATATATATATATATATATATAAAATGGTAGTCAGGAAAATATACTTACATACCTTCCAACTTTTCAAGGAGGGAAAGAGGGACATTTGGTAAATTAAGCCACGCCCCCTCATTAAGGGATGGATAGGAGATAGGTTGCAACAGTTACAACAATATAAACACTTTGAATAGGCAAATTAATCATTTATTCATGCAGATCTGCATGTTACGCCTCAAAGAGGGACAAATGGCAACAATGAGGGACAGGGGGACATGGAAGCCAAAGAGGGAAAGTCCCTCCAAATCAGGGACACTTGAGAGGTATGTATGTAAGCCTTAGTAACCAATCTGATTACTACTTTCATTTTGAAAGGGAGCTGGAATCTGATTGGTAGCTAGGGGCGGCTGCCTCATTTTTCTTTTAAAGAAGTTCAGTGAAAACATCTCCCATTCTATAATCTGCTCTTTGGGCACATATTAGAGTTCTCATTAATAACAGAGAGGGGTGGCAACCTGCAGCTGATCTTACTGACTCCAGTGGCATCTTTTGGACCCACTAAGTTAAACCAAGATCAGCCACTGGGTAAGATTTTGATTTCACATTTGTAAAGTGTATTGCACTTGGCTTTTAAGACACCACTACATCCTCAGGGGCTAATGTTAAAGCGTACCAAAACACTTTGAACTTGCAAAATACATTTGGCCGAAGCCCTTGCTGATACTTCCTTCTTAGTGTCATGAATGACTTGCCTTCAGCCTGTGCCCGTGGTGTCCCTAGGCAACAGGCCAGGGTTTCTCCTGCCCAGCAGCCGCTTCTGCCACAGATGCTGGCTCCAGCGGCGTGTGTGTCGCCGCGCGTGCCCTCCTCCCTCGTCCACTGTCATTCTACTCTTGCTTGCGCGCGAGTACAGTCAGCTTATGTCCTCCGGTGGTGCTATACACAGAGTGGCCACTGGAGGCTGTTTAAAAAAGCTAAACCTAGGAGGTGCAGTTCTGGGCAGTATGCCTTTGGAGTTCAGCTGCGGCAATCAGCCCAGAGCTCTCTAAGTGCACCAATCAAACCACAGATCCGAAGTGCACCAATCAGCACACAGATCCAAAGTGCACCAATCACAGTCACTGCCTCCCTGTCCAATCCAGCCGGGTTCAGTCCTATAAAGGGATTACCTCTTCAGTGTGTCAGTGCCTGTGATAGTGTTTAGCTGGCTTGTTATTGTTCTTGTGATTGCCTGTTTATATTGTTATTGACCATCTGCTTGAATCTCGACCACGTCTTCGTTTCATCCCTTTGTACTGCGCAGCTCTCTGACCTCCCGTTGTGACCCCTGGCTTGACGTCTGACTTCGCTTGAATTCTCCTGAGCACCCGAATTTCTTCCAGTATTACCTGTTTCCAAAGCACCCGAACTGGTTCCAGTACTTACCCGACATTGCCCAGTCTGGCCTCTGGTTCATCTGCCTTCAACCCCTGTAAGCTCACATCCTTTGTGCCCCTGGGGGCAACCGTGTCCGGTGAGGCGTATAAAGCGTCCTGGCAAATGGGGGCTTGTCTAAAGTTGAAGCTAGCAGCAGAGATTGGGGGTTGTGGGCTTACTCTGAAGGCGGGTGTCCCACGGGCATGACACTTAGATTGTAGAACTAGAAATGGATATGTTCGCTTTTCAAATTTTCCTGGAACTCTGTAAGCTGGCAAGTGATCATAGGTCATTGCATAGGTGTGGCAATGACATCATTGCCACAGACAACAGTGGCAATAAATGGAGGAGGCGGAGCTTTACAGCTAAAACAGGTGCCATTTTCTGGGATTAGAGTTAAGCAGGAGCAGTATAAATAGGCAAAAGCTACTCATTGTGGGGCGGAGGGTTAAGGGGATGCCATTTAAAAATGTGGGTTTTGGTCTGCTTTAACTTCAATTTGACAAAATGCCTTCAAAGGGAACTCACTTATTTGCCAGGAAACCTCGCATAACCATGAGAAAAACTGCATCAAAAGCTGCAGAGGCTCCTCAGCAAACTCAGGCCGGACAGCAAGCTGATCAGATGCATCATGCTGCTGCTAGGGCTGCTGAAACTCCTGAGGAAACTCGGTCACATTGGAAAATCAGTAAAATACAGAATGCTGCAGCTCGAGCTGCTGAAACACTTCAGAAAACTCAGGCCCGTTGGAAAAAATATAAAATACAGCATGCTGCTGCTGATCCTCCTCAGGCCAGAAAAGAACCTGATAGAGCACTTTGTATTGCTTGGCGTGCTAGTAAGTGGGCTTTCATCCATGATGCTGCTTTTGCTTAGGATCCAACCAAAGCCTATGGCCAAATTAAACTAATTGTGATTGGCGAAATTGAAGTTTTATGTCCTTCCTGTGGTGCCTTAAAGTTTACCAAGGAGCCACCAGATATGTGTTGCTCTGGAGGCAAAGTACAGATTTGCCAACTCCTCCAGAGCCACTAAAGTCATTGCTTACTGTCAATAGCCCAGAATCAAGAGATTTCCTTAGCAAAATATGAAATTATAATAACTGCTTACATCTGACTTCATTTGGTGCAACTGAAATTAGAGAAAGTGGTTTCATGCCCACATGTAAAACGAACCAACATCCTGGCACAGTTGGAAAAAAAAAGGTAGCGGCCATTTCGGAGCTTTCTCTCCCAGCATTTCAGTCAGGCTGCTGTACTGGATTCAGCTGATATAACTGACAATGCACAGTAACAGGAAGCCCAGTAGCGCTTCCTGTTTGCAGGTGGTCTGCAAAAGAATGAGCCATCATTTTGTTTCAAAAATTTACCACATCAAGAGTTAGAAAAAGGTAAATGAATTTTTATGTGCAGCAATCTAAATTGCCCTGGGGAGGGGTGCATATGAGCACTGTTCGTTGTGTTGGTCTGGTTTAAGTTATTTTTGACTGTTGGTCCACTTTAGGACATCTGTGAGCAGAGAGTAACAGTATTAGCCCAAATAAATTAAAGAATTGCTGTGGGCAGCATTATTGTTAATGAGCAGAGACCAGCTAGAATGACAGGATTTGCAGAAACGAACCTTCAGTCTGTGGAAGGACTAGCTACAGAGAATGCGGTATGAATGTAATTTTTTAAAGTTTTCAATGATGGTATTTTTTTATGGATGATTCAGTGGTGCCAGAAACATCCACATGCTTCATACAGTATATTTATGGGTAGACATTAGATATGAGATCCAAATTTCACAGAAGGTTGGATTTGTCACATACACAAAATTTTGCGGTGTTTGTGCCGACCAAAATTTCCCTGAAATCCTGACCCTGCTCTATAGCTGTCCTGTCCCACTCACGCGCTGGTCTTCGTTAGCTGGTTCTGGTAGCCTTGCCCTACCAGAACCCATAGCTGATGCCCGGGCTGGTTGTAGGGGATAGGGGATGACCCCAAGCCATTTGTGGCCCAGCTGGAAGCAGGGCTACATAAAATATTTCACATATGCCTGTGCAATGTACAGTAAATCTGTATATAATAAGGAACAGCAGCTACACAGTTTATAAGCAGAAGCTGCTGTGAGTGATAGGACCCCCCCTTTCTAGTAAAACCAGCCAAGGAACCAGCTAGGGCTACCATGCCACATAGCCCATGGGCCGCTGGCTCTTCTGTACCCCCTTGGGCTTTGGAAAGGCAGGTAATGGGGCACGTTATTGCAAGTCACCCACTTGCTGGCAGGTCACTTGCCAGCCCCTCCTGCCCTGTGAACCGGTATAGGGATATCCAAAGCCCCCTTACCAATTCACAAAGAGTTAAATATAAATAAAACACAATGCTGTGTGCTTCACCGATCCGCCACTGCTGTCTGACAGCCGGAGAGTGCAGATTTGGCCGATCACTCCCAGTATGTACCTGCGGCAAATGAAACTCCCGAAAACTCCCCCATCTGCATGCTCGATACTGAATCATTGTCAGCACTTACATTTGCTCCACTCAAAGCTGAAACACCATCTCAATTTTCTCCTGGTATCAGCCATTTTGAAGCACCCCTGAGGCTTCCTTTCCCAGCATCCCAGCTGTGTTGAGGCCTGGATTTAACCAACATAACCTACAATCTGCAGGGAACCCTTCCTTTTTCTTAGCACTTCCTCTTTACAGGAGACCTGCTGCCCACAATGCATATTGGCAGGAAACCCAGCATCACTTCCTGTTTGCAGGCTAACTTCAGTTCCATAGAAAGTCTTACAAAAGGTAAAATCATTTTAATGTGCAGCAGTCTGAATTGCCTTGAGGTGGGTTGCATATGAGCATTGGTTCTTGTAAGGGCGTTGGTCCGGTTTAAAGAGGAACAATAGCGGCCCTGGAGTCTAAAAGACTCCATGGTCGTCCGAGTCCCACTCTCTGGGGCATCCCAAAATAGGATGCCCCACTGTGAAACCCTCCGCATCCTCGGTGCTGTGGCCGCATTCTCGCTTACGTCAAGCTGTGTGTGTATAATATAACAATATAAGGGTAGAATTACAATGGTAGCTACAAAGTCCACCCCTCCCTGGGTCCATTTTTGCTTTGGCCCCATACTGGACATAAGCCTCTATGGACCTAGTAATGGCTCTGTGGGTTTGTGTGGGTCCACATTGTAAAATAATTTCACATTATCAACTAAACTAAAGGTATATATGTGTAAAATGTAAAATCTTCTAGATAGGCCCCCCTATTATGATGTGAGATTAAGCCCTCGTTCACACATGTCCTGTACTGCATGCATTTCTGCGTTCACAGCAGACGCAGCAGTCCTGCCTACTGCGTGCTAGCTGCAAACACACCCCTTGAAACAGATATATATATATAAGCACACAGAAGTGAACACAAATGCAAGCAAAAGCACGGATCAAAAGCGTGAACGTAGAAAGAAATTCCTGCCGCAAACTGCAGAGCGCAAATGCGACCAGACAGGTGTGAACGAAGCCAAAATAAATTTTTTAAGAAAAGTCAGTTTGTCCCTTTGAAAATATAAATATTACATAAAGTGCTGACCTCATGCTTTTAACAGGAAATCATGTAATAATTAGCTGCTCTAAAGCTCTTATCTGAGACAGTTGGCTTACTAATGTGTCTGCTGAATGAAAGAAAAGTAGGGCAGGGGTCGCTGGGAGGACAACAGAGCAGCGTGTGGATTGATCATATACAATTCTGAACCATTAGGGGGCAGCATTCAGGGTACAGTAGCACAGAGATGTTGTGGACTGAATATTTCATCATCGGGTGAGCTCTAGCTGAGATTAGCCAAATTTATTAGAAAAATAAAAATAAATCAAATGACATTTAAACTAAGGAATGACAAAATAGTGTTCCTTGAATCAGCATTGTACATATTTTTATGCCTTTTAATATAATTCAGATGTTCTATGAGCTTTATTTTTAGCTAAATATCCCTGAAAATATGTTAAACGGATTGACCTGGCATGGCCAAGTGTTAGCCCATTGTATAAGGTTATACTTGGCAATGTCCTTGTCATGCCCAGGGCATGATTATAGAATAAACATACGTATTATGAGTGTATATATGTGTGTGTATATTTGAATATGGATATTAGCTGACCAGCAGCTTTCCCTCCCCCCCACCCATGTGCCATAAAACACCCTCCTATATAAAAACAGGGCCATGCAGCGTGTACATTCCAACTTAATTAAGACTCTGTTTGTGATACTTCCTTGCTTGAAGTCAGATCTCTTTGAAGTGCCAGGCTGTTGTCTTTTGCTCTGGCCATAAACCGGCAATCAGATAAGGGGACCTGGGAAATAGAATCCCCACCCCACCCTTAGGAATTCCATGGAAATGGAAGGTGTCCTATAAGCCATTTTTTCCCTCCAAATTCTGGCTAACAAAAGCCAAGAGAGCACACATGCTTGGGGCATTACAAGCTAAGGACCTGGGATCATAACATCGTCCCAAGCAACAAGCAACCACGGGAAACTCCAACAAAAAGGACTGCGTAAGGACTCTATTTTTGAACTGTTATTTGCTATGTACTCTTTCTGTATTTTTGTATGTCATTTTCTCAAAACATCCTTCGGGCAGCATACGCCTGAGACCTCCGGGCTCCTCCCATCGAGTGGAACACGTGACCACCAGCAGATAAAATCTTGACTCCTCCCTCTCTTCCCCAGTTGTTTTTGTGTTCCTCCACGAGGAAGGAGCCTTGACCACTGGCTCCTGGACCGTTGGTTCAGGTAAGTATTTCCGGTACTATGGACCTATTTTTGAAAGAGCAGGTGGTCCATTTCCTGTTCCTGAAGACCTTTCTAGAGTCTGGGGTTCGGGATACCCTATGGGATATGGCCGGATCCCATTCTTTGAATTTATATTCAAAGGGGGGTAAGTAAGTTATGCCCTCTTATTGAGGATGATGGGAAGAGTCGGAGTTACCGGACTCCTTAGGATTGGGACCTTATTTATGCTGGAATCTTTTGGAAAAAAGAGATTTTTGTGCGGTACCTTTAAGAGGCGGAGAGGAGAGGGGTTGACGCGTCCTCTGTCTCCCCGGCTGACTTCCGCATTCTTTGCCGGCCTGACCGTCGGCCGGATCGGCTCCCCGCCTGGGCATATCTTCTCCGGGGGGCACCGGCAGCGGCTGCAGTACTCCTCGGGCGGGCACCACGCAGAACGGCGGTGGTGCAGCGGCGGTGCCTCAGCGGAGGTACAGCGATGCTCCAGCGGGGCAGATTTCCAGCGGCAACGGCCCCAGGTACACGCGCGCGCGCTGTCGGCATCTTTTTTATAGACAATGCCGGAAATAAGGTCCCAGGCTGCTTCCTCCCGGGCTGAGGTCACATTCCTGCGCCGGAGAAAAAATCCTGCTTCCCTAGAACACGTGTTCTTAAAGTAATATCACGGTGTTTAGGGCAGTCTAACGGTCTGGCCTCCCCTTCTATTTACTACAAGGGGTTAATGACATTAATTGAGAAACTTGCACCTGCCCTATTTAATGGGTTCAGAGACTTAGTTTCTTGTTGCCTCTTATCCAGAAGCATGGCGGAACAGTCACAGGACGGATTGTTAAATCTTATGGGAGATTCTTCCACAGATTTCATCTATGTGGAACAGGATCCTTCCATCATCCCGTCTACTGCTGATTCTGGGATGAGGAGGCCCAGCTCTGCCCTGGTAAGTCCTTATATTTATTGGGGATGTACTTTATTTTACTCCTTACTGATCCCAATTTTTTTGTTGCTTATGTCTTATAGTCTAAAACTCCGGACAAAGCCTCAAAAAATATTTCCAAGTCCTCTTCTTCTGGGTCAAAGTCCAGTAAAAAGAGTAGAAGATGTCCCCTTTGTGATATGAAGCTTCTGGATTCTTACATTAAGCCTCTTTGCCAAGTTTGTACAAGTAAAGTTGTTAATAAGGAGCAAAATGAGGATTTGATGAGGATGATGAAGGAGCTTAAGGATCAGATCTCTTCTTCTCCCATGTCACATAGAGTCCCTGATTGTGCAGGCAACCAGGTGATGTTTTCCCAGCCTTCTTCGGGACCATTTGATACTTCCCTGTTTTCAGGTCAGTTAGGAAAACCATCCTTCTTTGCTTGTCAGGAATCCTTTACTCCTGAGGAGGATTCTGACGAGGGGGAAGTTTCCTCTGCGGATGAGGATCCTTCATTGGGATCTTCCTCATCCAAGACCAGGTGTTTGTTTCCCCCGGGGGACTTACCTTACCTATTGCACATGATATATTTATCGATGGGCATAGAGGAAAAGGTAACAGGTCCATTATCTAAACAGGACAAATTTTATCCAGATTTGGCCCCGGATTCTTCCTATGTTTTTTCCTTTCATGACTACCTAAAGGACAGGATTTTGGAGCAGTGGAAGGATCCATCAAGGAAGGTTTACACTACTCGGGGTCTTAAGCGTAGGTATCCCTTTGCTGAAGAAGATTCCCTCTTTTGGGGAAAATGCCCCAAGTTGGATGCCCCCTTTGCTAAAGTATCTAAGGGGGCTGGTTTGGCGTTTGAGGATTTTGGGGTACTTAATGATCCCTTGGATAGGAAGATGGATTCTCTCCTTAAGAAAGCTTGGCAAGTGGAATCCAACATACTTAGAACTAATTTGGCTTCCAATTGTGTAATCAGAAATCTGGGATTTTGGTTACAACAGCTTAAGGATTGTCTCTTGGAAGGAACAAGCATAGAGAAAATCCTTAAAGCTTTACCCATTCTGTTTTCGGCCACAGCATTTATTACAGACGCTATGGCTGAATCTATCAGATTCTCAGCACAGAACTTAGCTATCACCAATTCTGTTCGCAGGTCTCTTTGGGTTAAGACCTGGCCGGGCGATATTGGATCCAAGATGAGACTGCCATTTAGAGGTGAATGTTTGTTTGGATCTGATTTGGGTAAAGTCTTAGATATGACGGCGGACAGAAATAAATGTTTTCCGCCCCGTCCTAAGCCTGCTACTAGTAGAATTTATTTTCCTAGGAGTTCGTTTAGACGTCCCTTTCTTAACGAGGGTGCTCCAAAGAGGGCCAGAGGATCCTTCGCTTCCGCCAGTGCCGCTCGGAAGGGCAATTTTAAAGGTTCCACCCTGTTTGGAACCTATCAAGCTAGATCCAAGAAGCAATGACGCCAATATCATTATTGGCGCCAGGCTAAAGGGATTTTGCACAGCCTGGCAAGGCCTCTTGGATTGTCCTTTCATAGTAAGAGGTATTACAGAAGGCTTCCATCTAGATTTTTCTCAAACCCCTCCTTCAAAATTTTTGATTTCTTCTCTTCCCGGAGGCAGGGAAGAAAGAGAAGCGATTTTTTCAATTATATGCTTCACAGGGGGGCATTTTTGGCTTCAATAGATTTGAAGGACGCCTATTGGCAAGTACCAATGAGCCCCTGGCTCAGTCCTTTAAGAGGTTTGCAATAAAGGATGGAGACCGGATCCTACATTTCCAGTTTGTTTGTCTTCCCTTCGGCCTTGCCTCCGCTCCAAGGGTCTTTACAAGGGTATTAGCAGAACCTCTGGCGTTTTTGAGACGCAGGGGGATAGGAATAGTCGCTTATTTGGACGATCTCCTTCTCTTTGCTCAGTCAAGAGACAAATTGGAGGAGAATCTTTTTTTCACCATGAATCTATTAGGCCGTTTGGGTTGGATTGTGAATTTCAACAAATCATCCCTGGTGCCTTCGCAAATCATGACCTATTTGGGATTCGAGATCAATACAGTTCTTCAAGTCCTGATTCTTCCTTTTCAAAAGATTGCTATCCTGCAGGAAGCAGTTCGGAATATCTGCTCAGGTCCGATTCCCTCCGTAAGGCAAGCTATGAGAGTCCTCGGCCTGTTAACTTCATCCTTTCCGGCAGTAAGATGGGGTCAACTTCATTCCAGATGCCTTCAAGCCCATATTTTGGAGAATTGGGATGGAACTCAGATCGGACTAGATCAACATTTACCGATCCCACAGAAGGTCAAAGAATCCCTGATTTGGTGGTTAGAAGAAAGCCGTTTTTCAAGGGGATTACCATGGGTAGATCCCAGGGAGATAATTGTGACTACAGACGCCTCAGCCTGGGGCTGGGGGGCACATTGCAAGACATGGACAGCTCAAGGGAAATGGTCACCGGCCATGAGTGTTTCCTCATCCAACCTCAGAGAATTGGTGGCAGTAAAGAACGCATTATGGGCCCTACGGTTACATCTACGGGGAAGACATGTTCAAGTAAGAACAGACAATGCTACGACAGTGGCTTACATCAATCACCAAGGAGGAACAAGATCCTCAAAGTTGATGATGGTGGCCTAAGAAATTTTAATGTGGGCAGAGGTCCATCTTTTGTCCCTAACAGCAATACACTTGAAGGGGACCCTAAATCAGATGGCAGATTTCTTGAGCCGGTCACAAATAAAAGAGTCGGAATGGTCTCTGAATCCAGAGGTCTTCCGGATGATTTGCAGTCGAAACGGTTTTCCGGAGGTGGATCTATTTGCTTCTGCAAAAAATCACAAAGTGAGGAGTTACTTTTCTCTGAATCCGAGGGATCAGTCTCTGGGGGTGGACGCATTAGCCCATCATTGGCATTTTCATCTGGCCTACGCTTTTCCACCAGTACGCCTGATTCCATTATTTCTGAAGAAGCTGTTCCGGGAACCAGTTACAGTTCTCCTATTAGCACCATGGTGGCCGAAGAGATCCTGGTTTTCAACACTGGTGGAACTGTCAGTGCGGGACCCTTGGAAGATTCCGGTGATCCCTCGTCTGTTGACACAGGGCCCTATAGTTTGCCAGAATCCTCATTGGTGGAGGTTGACACTGTGGACCCTGAAGTCTCCTTACTTCGAAAGAGAGGGTTCTCAGGACCAGTGATTAATACTCTTCTTTCAAGCAGGAAGCTAGTGACGAGAAAGATTTACCTTAAGGTTTGGAAGACTTTTATCTCCTGGAAGAAAGAAAATAGGAAGACTTCATTTAAAGTTCCGGTCATTTTGGATTTCCTGCAACAGGGAGTTGACAAGGGACTTGCGGCCCTTTCAGTTTTCTTGGACAAGAAGCTCTCTTCTATTTCTATCATCAAGAGATTCTTGCTGGCTGTCAAGCGCGCCAAACCAGTTCCAGTAAGAGTGATTCCTCAATGGGATCTAGCAAGAGTGTTAACTATGTTGAGTTCTCCACCTTTCTATCCGAATAAACATCTGGATATCAAATTGCTTATGTGGAAGGTTTTATTTCTTGTTGCCATTACATCAGCACGAAGAGTTAGCGACATTCAAGCATTATCTTGTCGTCATCCGTTCCTTCAAGTGTTCCAGACCACGTTCTATTGAAGGTGGATCCCTGTTACCTTCCTAAAGTAGTATCGGACTTCCACCGATCTCAGGAGATTGTAATTCCTTCCATCACGGAGGAGAATCCAGAATTGGCGGCCTTGGATGTCAAATCGCTACTATTGATTTATTTAAATCAAACCAGCAATTTCAGGAAATCAGACAGTCTATTTGTAGCTTTCTCGGGACCGAGAAAGGGATTGAGTATTTCAAAAACGACATTGGCACGATGGATGAAAAATACCATTAAGATGGCTTATGGGGATTCCAACATACCAAATGAAGTGACGGCTCACTCAACACGGAGTGTTTCCACATCTTGGGCAAAGCAAGCTGGGGTCTCCATTGAACAGATTTGCAAAGCAGCAACATGGACTTCAGCTAAGACCTTCGCTAAGCATTACCGTTTGGAGGTCTTGTCTCAGAAGAACCAGTCCTTTGGAAGGAGTGTTCTTCGAGCAGTTCTTCCCACCCTATGAGGTAGTCCTCGCCTATCTCTCAGGCGTATGCTGCCCGAAGGATGTTTTGAGAAAACCTAAGTTAGTTACCTGGTAACTTTTTTTCTAAACATCCGTAAGGGCAGCATACGCCTACTTCCCCCCCTTATGTTTAAGTCTGGAGGGTTATTTTATTGTTTTACAGTATTTGCACGGTGGGAGTAGTGTTTTTTGGTATCTTCTTCTCTCCTTCAGATCTCTACAACAACTGGGGAAGAGAGGGAGGAGTCAAGATTTTATCTGCTGGTGGTCACGTGTTCCACTCGATGGGAG
The DNA here is from genome assembly GCA_027917425.1 of Gastrophryne carolinensis. Classification (NCBI taxonomy): domain Eukaryota; kingdom Metazoa; phylum Chordata; class Amphibia; order Anura; family Microhylidae; genus Gastrophryne; species Gastrophryne carolinensis. The sequence continues at coordinate 121,231,349 of CM051236.1, forward strand.
GAGCCCGGAGGTCTCAGGCGTATGCTGCCCTTACGGATGTTTAGAAAAAAAGTTACCAGGTAACTAACTTAGGTTTTATTGTTGTAAATTACATCCAGCACTGTGATACATTTTATCAGATTAAATGTTTAATTAATCAGCTCTAGTCTTTGACCTCTAAATAGATGAGCTCACCTTCCTGAGGGAAGCTCTGGCGATACATGTTTATTAGGGTTAATTGATGACTTGCTGAGACTAGTAGTCCCTGTCTGGGGGTCTAGTGGCCTTGTACCATCACACTCTGTCTGGCGTATTGGCTGGGCTGATAGAGCGTGATCGTGACAACTGGTGGCAGTGTCGGGATATATTTAGAGATTTTTAGTGCTTGCTGGATTTTACCCGAAAATCTTAAGCACTAAAAGAAATTTGCATACATCTTATTGTGTGTAAATTCCCAAAGACAGAGCTCAGTGCTCATCTAAGTGACATACCCAAAAAGAGTGCAAGACAGTTCTGTCCTTCCCATCTGTTGTTTTACTCCCTCTGCTTCATATCGGAAATATGGAGGCATATCGCAAGCAGTCCAAGCCCGCACTGGAGTTAATGTGCCAAGAAAAGGAGATCCCTACAGCGGGAAAGACCAAGGACCAGCTTATTGCCGATCTTGTGGAAAATGATGCCCGTGCAGCAGAGCTGAGTGATGTGAGGCTAAGTCCTACAGCGGGGACTGAGGGACACCACATTACTCCCCATCAGGACAGTACTCCACATGAAGCCTTGGACTCTTATATGCGGACTGCTTTACAACACCTTGGAGATGTGGATGCTAATATTAAACTCCAGTTGCTTCTCCAGTACCGCAGAAAGAGAAGCTGCTGAGAGAGAGGCAGCAGAAAGAGAGGCCCAGCGCAGACATGAACTGGAGGTCCTGAGGCTGAGAGGGGACGCTTTATCCGCACGCCGTGATGTGCAGGGTGAAGGTGACCACAAACCCTGCTTGGAACATTTCCCCATGATGGAGAAAGATGGTGATTTGGACATATTCCTGAGAGGATTTGAAAAGGTTTGCCGGCAGTTTCATCTTCCTAAAGAGCATTGGGGACGATATCTAACCCCACGGCTGCGAGGAAAAGCTCTGGATGTGTTTGCTACTCTTCCCTCTGAAAGAGACCAGGACTATGAGGCAATAAAATCTGCCCTGCTAAAAAGTGCTAATCTGACTCCAGAAACCTATCGGAAGAAGTTTAGGACTTTACAACAGAGCACCACAGAGAGTTGCACTGAACATGCAGGTCAGCTAAGGACTGCATTCAGGCAATGGACTGGGGGCCTACAAGTCACCACTTATGAGGCCCTGGAGGACTTGATGGTCCTGGATCAGTTCCTCCAAACAAGGAGCTGTGAAGCCAGAGAGTGGATTTTGGACCGCAAGACAGTCGCAGAAGCCGCAGAACTAGGAGATGACTTTGCCAATAACCGTGCACCAACAGCGAAGCGTGGTTCTGCGCAAGCTGGATCAAGTACCTGGAAGGGAGCTGCCCACCCACAGAGTGCCAGTAGGTCAACTGGGAGATTCCTTCCGTCCACACCAAGAGCAACAGGAACCACATCGGGTCAGGGGACACCCGCCGATGTTACAGATGCAACAAGATTGGGCACCTGAGTGCCACCTGCCCCAACAAAAAGATCTCTCCACCGGCAGTTGAAGGACACCCAGCCGTTTTTCTGGTGTCTGGAACAGTGGAGAAAAGAACGGATAACCTGCAGAGCGTAACTGTGGGTGACCGGGTGACCGTGGGTCTACGTGATTCGGGGGCCTCCTTTACCTTAGTGCGGCCTGAAGTGGTGGATACCGAGGACATCATCCCTGGAAAAACCATGGCTTTAAAAGGAATTGGAGGTGTGCGCCCGGCTGTACCCATGGCCCGTGTGTACCTGGATTGGGGTACAGGCAAAGGTTTGCGGGAGGTGGGGGTCTCTGAGGACATCCCTGTCAGTGTTCTGCTGGGGAATGATTTGGGTCAGATGCTATGCCATTATGCTCCAGAGGACAGTGCCTGCACACCACAAGGGCTAGGAGACAGCCCTGATCGTTCTGAGGTACTGTACGAGACTTTGGGGGACACTGTGAAATGTGATAACTGGGAGGGAGTGCAGGGGGCTGATAAATGTTTACCTGTAACTGAACCAGTTGTGTCTTCCAAAAGTGGAGTGGGGTGTATTGTGAAATGTAATGCCAATGAGTTGCCTGTGTCAAAACCTAGCGGAGATGGGCTAGGGGGAGGGGTTGGTGGGCCCCTGGTGACAGGTAGGGATGAGGGACCAGCAGTGAATGATGTGTCCCCATCCTGTAAGCCGGAGATGGCTGAGGAGGAGGAGGGAGGAAGGAGTGATGTCGCTGTATATGATGCATGTAACGTTGTTATGTCCAGGACTGAGGGGGAGGAAGGTAGACCCCCGGGAGGCATATCAATGGTGGCAGTGGTTACACGTCAGCAGTGTGCCAGAGCTGCAGATGTGAAAAGAAGGGAGGATGGTGATGACTCACAAGCCGAAGCAGAGGAGGGTGGAGATGGTAGTTCGCCTGAGGGAAATGTGTCCCCTGATGCCACAAGATGGGGGGAGGGAAATGAACATTTCCGGGAAGCTCTGCGCAGTGATCCTTCCCTTGAAGGGCTGAGACAGCGTGCTGAGCAGCCAGGCGCTAACTCAGATGGGCATCGGGTATATTGGGAAAACAATATCCTGTATTGGGAGTCCCTTTCCAAAACCATGCTAGGGCCCCAGGAGAGAGAAAGGCAGTTGGTGGTTCCTAGGCAGTTTAGGAAAGAGCTACTGAGGTTAGCCCATGAGACCCCCCTGGCGGGACACTTGGGAGTGGCCAAAACAAAGTCCAGGTTGGCACACAATTTCTACTGGCCAGGTATGGGTACTGCTGTTGCTAGTTACTGTAGGTCCTGTCACGTTTGCCAGAGGGTGGGTAAGTCCGGGGATGTAACTTGTGTTCCCCTAGTGCCCCTACCCATCATATCTGTACCCTTTGAGCGAGTGGCAGTGGATATTGTGGGGCCTCTAGCTATACCCAGCAGCACAGGGAAACAGTTTATTCTTACTGTGGTGGACTATGCAACCACAAGATGGGGGGAGGGAAATGAACATTTCCGGGAAGCTCTGCGCAGTGATCCTTCCCTTGAAGGGCTGAGACAGCGTGCTGAGCAGCCAGGCGCTAACTCAGATGGGCATCGGGTATATTGGGAAAACGATATCCTGTATTGGGAGTCCCTTTCCAAAACCATGCTAGGGCCCCAGGAGAGAGAAAGGCAGTTGGTGGTTCCTAGGCAGTTTAGGAAAGAGCTACTGAGGTTAGCCCATGAGACCCCCCTGGCGGGACACTTGGGAGTGGCCAAAACAAAGTCCAGGTTGGCACACAATTTCTACTGGCCAGGTATGGGTACTGCTGTTGCTAGTTACTGTAGGTCCTGTCACGTTTGCCAGAGGGTGGGTAAGTCCGGGGATGTAACTTGTGTTCCCCTAGTGCCCCTACCCATCATATCTGTACCCTTTGAGCGAGTGGCAGTGGATATTGTGGGGCCTCTAGCTATACCCAGCAGCACAGGGAAACAGTTTATTCTTACTGTGGTGGACTATGCAACCAGGTACCCTGAGGCTGTTGCCTTATCTTCTGTCCGGGCAGATAAGGTGGCAGATGCGCTGATCAGTATATTCTGCAGGGTTGGGTTCCCTAGAGAAATGCTCACTGATCAGGGCACCCAGTTCATGTCCAATGTAATGCAAAGTCTCTGTAAGAAGGTAAATGTACAGCACCTGGTAGCAAGCCCATACCCCCCCAAACAAATGGTCTCTGCGAGAGGTTCAATGGGACCCTGAAACAAATGTTAAAAACCTTTGTAGAGTCAGAAGGCAGGGACTGGGAAAAGTACTTACCCTATTTGTTATTTGCTTACAGGGAGGTACCCCAAGAATCTACAGGTTTCTCACCTTTTGAATTATTGTATGGTCGCAAAGTGCGGGGGCCCCTAGATTTAGTTAGAGGGGAGTGGGAAGGGGTGCAACATACCCCTGAAACTTCGGTGGTGGAGTATGTCCTAAAGTTTAGGGACAGAATGCAGGTGTTGACTGGGCTAGTACACGATAACCTCAGAGCAGCACAGTCCAGGCAGAAACACTGGTATGACCGCAATGCAAGGGACCGGGTCTATGAGGTGGGACAGAAGGTAATGGTTCTAAACCCCATTAGGCAGAATAAGTTACAGGCTGCCTGGGAGGGTCCTTTCACCATTTTACAGCGCCCAGAACCAACCACGTATGTAGTAGCCCTTGATAAGAAAAGTCAGAGACAGAGACCGTACCACATTAATATGTTAAAGGCCTACTATGACCCGGAGGATGTGGTACTCAGTGTGTGCAGTGCACCAGAGGAAGAGGGGGGTACTGATCCCTTACTAGATCTTGTGGAGGAAGCTAAGAGCCAGGGATCCCTTCAGGATGTGCAGATCAATCCACAGCTCCCAGATGAAAGGAAGCTACATCAGGTATTAGGCCCCTTCAGTGCCAACTTTACTGGGAAGCCGGGGCGAACTACCGTAGCTACCCACCATGTGGATACGGGGGCCCAGCCACCGCTTAGACAGGTAGCCTACCGGGTATCCCCAGAAATAAAGGCCCACATACAGAAGGAGATCGAGGACATGCTAAAACTAGGGGTAATTAAGAAGTCTAAAAGCCCCTGGGCCTCCCCAGTAGTTCTGGTGCCCAAAAAGGATAAATCCACCAGGTTCTGTGTGGATTACCGAAGGTTAAATGCCATGACCACATTTGATGCCTACCCAATGCCCAGAATAGATGAACTGCTTGATCAGCTAGCAGGTTCTCAATACGTCACTATTATGGATTTGAGCCGAGGGTACTGGCAGATCCCCATGACACCAGAGGCCCAGGAACGGTCAGTCTTTATTACTCCCTTTGGGTTGTTTGAGTGCTGTGTCATGCCCTTTGGGATGAAAAATGCCCCAGCCACTTTTCAGCGACTAGTCGATCAGCTGCTAGAGGGCCACAAGGAATATGCAGTAGCTTACTTGGATGATATTGCCATATTTAGCAAGACCTGGGAGGAGCACCTGATTCACCTGCACAAGGTGGTAAAACAAATAGCTGAGGCAGGGCTTACCATCAAACCAGAGAAGTGTCAAGTTGGCATGACAGAAGTGCAGTATCTGGGACATCGGGTAGGAGGAGGGACCCTACGCCCCGAGCCCAGTAAGGTGGAGTCTATTATGGCCTGGCCAATTCCCAAGACCAAAAAACAGGTCATGTCTTTCCTGGGAACAGCAGGTTATTATCGTAGATTTGTCCCAGACTATAGCAAGATAGCCAAACCCCTCACAGATTTGACTAAAAAGAAAGTGTCCAAGCAAATTACCTGGACTGAGGACTGTAATAAGGCCTTTGTCGCCCTCAAGACAGCATTGTCCAACTCTCCGGTCCTCCAGGCCCCTGATTTCAGCAGGAGGTTCGTGGTACAAACGGATGCTTCCAATTTTGGGCTGGGGGCTGTTCTTAGCCAAGTGAACTCCCATGGAGAAAAACACCCCATACTATACCTTTAGTAGGAAGCTATTGCCTAGAGAAGTGGCCTATGCTGTCATAGAGAAAGAATGTCTAGCTATGGTCTGGCCTTTGCAAAAATTACAACCCTACCTGTACGGAAGGGATTTCACTGTCATAACGGATCACAATCCTCTACATTGGTAAGACAGGGTGTCGGGTAACAATGGCAAACTGCTTTGCTGGAGTCTTATCCTCCAACAATATAATTTCACGGTCCAACACAGGAAAGGAAGCCTGCATCAAAATGCAGATGGACTATCGCGTCAGGGGGAAATAGACTGTTAGTGGGCGCAGATTTATCAGCCTGGATAGGCTGGATCTCTCTGCCCCATCTTAAGGGGGAGGTGTCATGCCCAGGGCATGATTATAGAATAAACATACGTATTATGAGTGTATATATGTGTGTGTATATTTGAATATGGATATTAGCTGACCAGCAGCTTTCCCCCCCCCACCCATGTGCCATAAAACACCCTCCTATATAAAAACAGGGCCATGCAGCGTGTACATTCCAACTTAATTAAGACTCTGTTTGTGATACTTCCTTGCTTGAAGTCAGATCTCTTTGAAGTGCCAGGCTGTTGTCTTTTGCTCTGGCCATAAACCGGCAATCAGATAAGGGGACCTGGGAAATAGAATCCCCACCCCACCCTTAGGAATTCCATGGAAATGGAAGGTGTCCTATAAGCCATTTTTTCCCTCCAAATTCTGGCTAACAAAAGCCAAGAGAGCACACATGCTTGGGGCATTACAAGCTAAGGACCTGGGATCATAACAGCGTCCCAAGCAACAAGCAACCACGGGAAACTCCAACAAAAAGGACTGCGTAAGGACTATTTTTGAACTGTTATTTGCTATATACTCTTTCTGTATTTTTGTATGTCATTTTATTGTTGTAAATTACATCCAGCACTGTGATACCTTTTATCAGATTAAATGTTTAATTAATCAGCTCTAGTCTTTGCCCTCTAAATAGATGAGCTCACCTTCCTGAGGGAAGCTCTGGCGATACACGTTTATTAGGGTTAATTGATGACTTGCTGAGACTAGTAGTCCCTGTCTGGGGGTCTAGTGGCGTGTTAACCCTTGTACCATCACACTCTGTCTGGCGTGTTGGCTGGGCTGATAGAGCGTGATCGTGACAGTCCTAAACTGTATTATACAAGTGACGAGTAAATGGGCCAAGATATTAAGATTTGAAGCCTGCGCAGTGGTGCCACCCGTATGGGATGCTTCTGCAGGAGTCTCAACACAGCCGCTGCACAAGCCCTGGAACATTCAGGCAATGGGCATGCCAGAGCAGGAATGTGGACACACCATAAGCTAGTGAGACAGACTTTGGGGATGCATGCACCATGGCAGGACTGTGACAGAAACCCTTGTGCTCCTTCCCTCCAAACGCTGGCAGAAGAGGAGCTAAGGAGGGAACCCCAGAGGTGCTGGACAGCTAGAGGACACCATCATGTGCTGGATGAAGATGGTCAAAATAGTGTAAAGTTAAAACAATAAAATATTTTGTGTTTTTTTTTTTTTTTTACTTTTTCTACATTGAACTAGTTAGGGGTCCAGGGAACCTCTATGCTAGTTCAAAAAGTAGCAGAGAGCCCAGGTACCTGTTGGAATAGCAGCATCAGCGTGTGCTTTCACTGGGCAATCTCTTTAAAATATCTTTATTGATTGTAATGTACCAATATTAGTGATCTGGGGAATTTATTTATTTTAGGTTTGGCCATGCCAGGCTACTGTAAGGGCTATTAGGAGGGATGTGTTCTGGCTGGCAAAAAGAAAGGTTAATGTCAATTCAACACTGTGAGAGAAAATTCCCCATTGGAGAGTGAATATTCTCTCATGAGGCGATTTCTATCTTGTGGTAATCATGTGATTCAGGGGACACATGCAAAACAACCTCACACTTGCAAGAACAGATTGTGAGAGTCAAATGCATGACAGCGGCTTCTTTGTTACTTTTTTTCATTGAAAAAAGCCATTGCGCAAATACCGGCATGGTTTTCATCAATAAAAAATTACACATGGGAGTTTTTCTTGTTACTTTTTTAAAAATAAAATGTTAAAAATCAGGCACTAGGCACAGGAACTGGTAGCCCAGGGCTCAACAGGAAGTTTACCAGCCCCTTTGTCCTTTTAGTATGGATCCGTTGCTCTTTCAGGGGTGGCGATGGGCACAGGGTAATGGGGCGGCGGTACTGCATGTCACCCACCAGTGCCAACAGGTGACATGCAGGCCCTCCTACCCTGGTAAGTGACTTTGTCCTTCTGTTCCCTGCCAAGTGGCGTCCTCCTCTGTCCTGGCGGGTCCTCCCTCAAGAAGGCAATGGCGTCATAGATGCGTTGTAGATGCTGCTGCGATCTGTTAAAAAAAGGGACACAGGTCCGTAATCCAATGGTGGCTAGCAGTGAGGGAGGATTTTATACCTTAAAGCGGACCTTCACTCTGGATAAGAGCATATCTTATATGTTTCCCCCACCCTGTACATACAGATTGCTCACATTAAAAATCATCCTACCTGCACCTACTGCGTGTTATGAGCCTTAAAACATCCAAGATGGCAGCTCATGGGACATCAGGCAGCCTGCAAACAGGAAGTGCCTTCTGACTGTGCTACTCTGCATTCTGGGATTGCTGTCCTTTCCCTGACCCCAGCTCTGCTCTGTCTGAGCAAAACACAGCTATAACCCGCCCCCCTGTATTTTATCCCACTCTCCTCTCCTCAGTAAGTGTGGTGCTTCTGAGTCAAAATGGCGGCGCCCGTATCCTAAAGTTCTTAACAGAGTTGCAGCCCAGTGCGGGAAAGAAGTACGTGACTAAAAACTTAAAATAAATTAATTTTAGATGCTGGGGAGTCGTTTTTTAAGGGTTTGGGCTTTTCAATAAATCATGCTGAAGGTCCGGTTTAAAGGTTGCTCTGAGGATTCTTTCCCATGTGACTAAATAAGTCACTGGAGGTGAGGGGTATGGAGAGGGATCTTTAGTGATAGTGCTGCATGGTGGAGATTCGAGAGAGGCTCTACAAACAAAAAAAATTTACTAAAAATATGTAAGGCATAAGCCACAGGCTTATGTACTGTATTTTTCATTCAACAAGACGCACCTGCCCATAAGACGCACCCAGGATTTGGAGGAGGGAAATAAGAAAAAGAATTCTGAACCAAATGGTGTGATAAAATACCCCCCCCAATCACCCCATTACAGACAGTATGCAGAATCCCGCCAATCACCCCATTACAGGCAGTGAGCGCTATCCCACATTAAAGTCAGTTAGGGGCACCCCACATTACAGGCAGTGAGTGGCATTTCAAATACAGGCAGTGTGAGTTATCCCAATAACAGTCAAAGTGAGCTATCCCAATTACAGGCAGTGTGCAGCATGCCCCCCACAAAAATCCATACAGGAGTGCTCCCATACTGTTGGCCTGAGACTCCTGCAGCAGCCAGCTTCCCGCAAACACACACACATATCTTACCAGCATCCACTAACAACTCTGCTTCCCGCTGCCGATGCCTGCCGCCAATCCTTGCACCTCTATCAACACTATCAACTGAGGGCTGGACCTGCAGGTGGGTGAGAATAACTGGGGTTCACGAGAGGTCAGATGAACAAGGATCATACATGGGAAGTTAGCCAACAGCTGTCAATTGCAGAGGGCTATGCAAAGTCAGGGTCACAGGACAGGTAAAAGGTCAAAACCATAGCTGGAGCAAGGTACTGAAGGGAGCTGGCAGGAGTGCTAACTGTGCTAAATAAACCCTTATGTTTTACAGTGGCGATGGTGTGTTCCGGGTGATGTGCAGTTTCAGTTGAACTTTGGTCTCATCTGACCAGAGCACCGTCTTCAATATGCTTGCGGTGTCCCCTACATAGCTTCAGGCAAACAGCAAACAGGACTTTTCATGGCTTGCCTTCCAAAAAGGGCTTCTTCATTAAGGCCAGATTTATGGAGTACATGACTAATAGTTGTCCTGGGCTGTCAATTTTAGGGGATGGCAATGGCTAGGTAGGTTTGCAGTTGTGCCTTACTCCCTCTATTTATGGATGATAGATTGATCATTGTAGTGCAGAGAGATGTTCAGTGCTTGAGCTGTTTTTTATAACATAAACTCTGCAATACACTACACAATTACAACTTCATCCCTGGCTCTCTGGTGTGCTCCTTGCTTTTCATGATGCTGTTTTTTCACTAATGTTCTCTAACAGACCTCTAAGGCCAGCTGTAGATATACTGAGAATAAATTACAAACAGATTGACAGGTGACTTTTGTAGGCAACTGGCCCCACTAGATTATATTTCGGAGTATTAGAGTACAGGGGGCTAACTACATATGCATGTTTGTGGCTGTAACGTTTAACATTTTGGAAAAGTTCAAGGGGTGTGAATACTTTTTCAAAGCACTGTATAACTCATTCCCCATCCTTCCAAAACCTTACTCCTTCTAGCTAAAGAGGAGAAAATTAGCTTAAAATTATTGTGCACAGAGAAGACTTTCTGAACCCAAAGATGCATATGCTGGACCAATGTTTCGAGAGAACCTTTCAAAAGATATGGAGACTGCGGCTGCTTACCTTGTTTTAAGAAAATGGTGGCAGCCTTATTGATGTTTTACTTGCTTTACACAATGAGTCAACTGATCTGAATAATAGTTTCTGGTCAGGGGTCTACTATCTTTTGCATCTGGAAGAGCAAGAGGACAGAGAGGCCCCATTAAAGTGGAACAAAACCCAGGAGCCCTGGGGGGCACCTAGTCAGCCAACCCTGAGTCGGCATCAGGGGTGATTGGTCCACTTTAATCTTTCCTCTGATAAGTACATTTTAACCTCAAGGAGGAGGACCTCCAGAATAAAGGCAGCATGGGATATCCCTCGGCAGACAGCCACTACCCACTGCTTCTTTGTTCTAGCATGTGTAGGGAAGTGCTGATTTACCACAAAGTTGCTCTGAACATTGCAGGTCTCCTGGAAATCATAGAGCACTCCCTCCTTAACCAGTGACAGTATACTTCCTGCCCCTGCTAGCTTGGATTTGCAGCCCTGTGCTGGACTATAAGTAGAGAACATACTTCCTGCATCCAGGGACAGACCTGAGCACACGGCTTGCTGTCAGAAGCTGTGTTGCTGCTTCTTGTATCCAGAGCCTCACATTGGCATCTGGATCCTTCCACTGACCATCAGACTGTTCACCTGCCAGTTCAGCTGACTGTGCCTAGAGGAGATCGTCTGTAGCTGTTTTGGAACTCCTTCTTACTCCCAGCTTGCTGACCTGCATGTACAGTGTATCCAGTAGAGAAGCTTCACCTGTCTGATCGACTTCTACGCGTCAAGAGTGGATCAGCTATCAAGATCAGGGGCCCTGCAGCTTTCATCCTGCGCAGACTCTTTCTCTAGGAGGTATTTGGGCTATAGAGTAACTATATACCCGGGTATATGTGCACGGACTGAAGCTAGGCCTTTCATTATTGCATTATATATATTACACTGTGTATGCTGTATTTCTCTTGTGCCTTTACCGTTTGCTATATAAAGTTTATAGTATTATTATATTCAGATGTGCCAGTGATTGCTATAAGAGATTGCTGGGAGCAGTAGTCCCTCTGCTCTCATTGTATGGTTTTGTTTAGACTTGATCTATTTCCCAGAAAGGTTCCCCAACAGTTACAAGGGCCCTATTCTGGGTGGAGGCACTACCACACAGAACATTTATCCCACTCTTCCACTAAGCAAAGGCTCAGCCTCATTTTGTTACCAACAGGTCAGCGCCATAGCCTGTCTTGAGTGGGGCGTTTATCATCACCCCCCCCCCCCAAAACAGTGCTACATTTGGAGGCACTGCTGAGATCGAAGTGGGTTTAATAGATATGGAAAATCCATACAATCTAGGGGGATATCCTCAAGTTGCCCCTGGCTGGATGCACTCAACCTCCGCACCAGCACAAGCTTATGTAAAAAAGGAAGAGCCAATGTCAGGTAGTTTCTCTGACAGTGTAGTTATTGACATGGAGCCACATAATGAAAAGGCAGCCGGTGATAACTGATAGAAATGCTAGCACAGGGACTAAAGGCTGCACATTATAAGAAGCTGAAGGTGTTCTCTGGTAATGTCCCTGTGCCACAAGGAGAAGAAAGTTTTGAAGTATGGAAAGAGCACACTCTTCAGAGCTTGAGAGAGTGGTCCTGCTCAGAAGAGAGCAAGCGTCAGAGGGTTAGTGAAAGTTTACGGTCACCAGCTGCAGAATGAATTCGCCTGTACCGGGACACCCATGAGGGAGCTACTGCAGTGGACTATGTACAAGTATTGTCTGACCACTTTGAGCCATACTATGATCTAGAGCAGATGGTTGCTAATTATCGAATGTCCCGTCAGAAGGAGGGAGAAGATGTTTCCACCTTTATTAACAGATTGCAGTTACTTCTATCACGTCTGGTGTATCACAAGGCTATATCCCCCTCTTCAGTGGACTCTATGAGATCCAGCCAGCTAGTGAGAGGCTTGTTGCCCCATCACCCTCTCGCACAAATTTTAAAAATTATGTTATTAAACCAAGCACTTCCCCTTCCTGAATTAATGAATATAGTGAAGCAACAAGAAGCTAATGTGCGGTTCAGTATTCATAAAAGTAAAAGTTTTCATAGAGAGGGGACCCCCTCCAACCTGACACAAAGAGAACCTTCCGAATCATATAGACCCAAACCATCAGATGTGGAACCGGCTGCATTATGGCGCCTGATGTACTGTTGGTGACGCTAGACGTCGAATCGCTGTATACAAGTATTTCCCATATGCACACAGTCCGCACATGCCAGTATTTCCTGAGTATGAGCAACAAAGAGACACCGGAACTCCGGCGGTTTATTTTAAATCTGCTGGACTTCATTCTCAAACATAATTTTTTCTTGTTTGACTCTACCTACTACCGCCAGATCTGTGGTGTGGCCAACCTTTTTCTGGGGTGGTGGGAGAGAGAAGTTCTCTTCCAGGAGGCATGGGCGGATTATCATCAGCATGTTTTGGGTTACTTTCGATACATCGATGATATTTTGGTAATATGGCAGGCATCTGAAGAAAAGTTTATTGAATTTTTGAACATCTTGAATGCAAATGATCTAAACATTTTTTTGACGGCCAGTGTCTCTAAAAAACAGGTTGTGTTTCTGGACCTAACTATCTCACTCATGAATGATGGGACAGTGGAAAATGGCCTATATCGTAAAGAAACATCGGTTAATTCGCTTCTGCACTTCGATAGTTTTCACACCACCAGGTTGAAGCATGGGATACCGGTAGGAAAATTTCTACGCGTACGGAGGAATTGCTCAAGGGATGAGGAATTTCGGATGCAAGCACAGGACCTATCCGCTAGGTTTCAAAAGAGGGGATATCCTAAACGAGTGATCAAAAAAGCCTTTCAGCGAGCTAGGGACACCCCACGGGATAATTTACTTACCTCAAAAAGGAGAGATCCAGGACAAGCAGAGGTGAGATTTATTAACCCATTTAACAATGACTGGGATACACTCACACAAATATTGAGGCGCAATTGGAAAATCCTTAAGACAGACCCCGCATTGATGAGATGGGTTAGACATGGCCCACGCATGACGGCACAAAGAGCCCCAAGTATCAGGGATAAGGTGTGCAGGAGCCACTTTAAGAGATCGAGTACCTGGTTGGAGGCTAAGGGGTCTGAAGTTGGTAGTTACCGATGTGGGTCGTGTTCCATTTGCCCGTTCATGCAGAGAGAAAAGTATATTAAGAATGAACACACGGGCAAAGAATATAGGATTAGACATTTCATCAATTGTAAATCCACAGGGGTGATATATGCGCTTGTCTGTGGATGCCACAAGATATATGTGGGTGAAACGAAAAACTCCCTTAAGGCTCGCATACAGGCCCATATGTCTAATATTAGGTTGGCTTAGAGGAATATGGAGATGGGGAGAGTGGTCCCCCCGGTAGCACTTCACTTTTTACAGGCACATGGGAGTAAAGTGGATAATTTCAAAGTGATTGGATTGGAAAAGGTAAGTCTGGGACAAAGCATTGTTTGCAACAACGGGTGCTCCGCTGGATTTTTAATTTGGATGCCCAGTCGCCGTTAGGGCTTAATGAGGACACAGCATTCACACCATTTTTAGGTGAGGGATAGGGTCACTATATATTCCCCCGTATGGGGGTCATACAATTTGATTGTTTGTGTTTGGTAAGCTGTGTTTTGGATCACTTAATGGGTTGTATAGGGTGGTTCTATATGTGTGTGGGTATTCACTATTGTGTCTTGAGTTTTTAGGATTTATGAGAGATCTGTGTTCCTCGCCGATTGGAAACACCTCGACAAGCCCTACGGTATGAAATCTGAATTCCAACTCATCAGTGGGAAATCCATAGAGAGTGTTAAGACTACAGCGGATCACACGTTGGTCATCTATTCCATCCATCCAGCCTCCATTGAGGAGAATGATCCACATAGGATACTGTTGAATATTGGTCTGCTATATATGTCATTACTTGTTGTATACGGATTGCCTGTCATAGTGGGGTTGATTCATTCACTATCTTTTGTTTCACGGGGTGGTGAAGCAACCTGGTATATATAGCGTGCATGGTATTATCCTACCCTTATAGATAGTTGTGTTATATGGGGTTTGGTTTTCCATACTGCCAAAAAAGGGGGGGGGTTAGGTGGATGGGCTGTGCTTATGTGAATGTGAACACGAGCCTATGTGTTTATTCGTGCACAATTTACCTACCCTCGGGCTTTCTTCTCTTCCTTTATTGTATTGGACCACCGGGTAGTGTTGTGGTAGCACTTTAGGCCAGTCTGATATTTGTGGCGAAAGATAATATAGGTCAATTGACATTAGAGAGAGGCTGTAGAATTATGGTGCATATATAGTCTGTAGAGATTATTAGAATCTGAGAGTGTAGATAGATAGGTCCTTTTGTGTGGGGTCAATTATGGGAATAGGTTTAGTTACAACTCCATAGGCATTAACCCCTTTCATGTTCTCAAGGTAAGAGAGTCTCCTGTTTGATAAGTGGGTCTATTTAGGCATAATTAGAAAATGATTGTTGGTTCAGGTTATAGATCGGTGTCAATATGGGTAACTTTGTTCAATATGTGTATAATGATATGGTGGGTTGTCTCTGACAGGTTCCCCATCTACCCTCCGTGACCTTTTAGTTAATTCAATCGTACTGCCGGGTGGCACTCTGGTAATTCTGCTGGCCAGTCTGATACGCGCTGTGATGGAGCGCAGCTGCCATCTGCTGCAGTGTCAGCGCGTATGATAAGGGGCGGGACCGCTGACGCACTTCCGGCCGGAGTGCTGCAGTGTGTCCCAAGCCTCGTTGTAACATTCAGCGTCTGACGCATTTCCGGTCTAGAGCGCGGACGGACGCCGGTGCTTTCCATTACTCATTAGCACCAGAGGAGTATTTAGAGGACAGGGGGGACAACCGGACCATACTTGTGGCCCAGATGAAGTAACGGGAGGTCCGTTACGAAATGCTTCGGCTGGGACGGGGTGAGGTACTCGGCGGGTATTTGCCTGGTGAAGTATGCATAGCACATGTTTATGAGTTTGCACTGTTTTTCAATTTCTTTCCCCCTCGGTGTTCTTAGGGGGGCTGAATAATACTAATAACACTTGACTGCCCTTTATTGATGTATATTTTTGTAAAGTATAGTTGTACATAGCACAGTTTGTAGATATTATTATGTAATTAGGAAAAGTTTTTTGATATTGTATATAGATGTTTTTGAAGACAATATGGGTTTAATAATTGTATGTATATAGATGCACTAGGCATACACTGGTCCTTGTAGTTCTCCCCTTCATGAGATGTGTTTTTTAATTGCTTTTAAACTCTTGTCTGTATTGGATAAATAATACATTGAATATATTTTGATATAAGACATTGTGGTGGTGCCAGTTGTTTGGTTAGGCATTCTTTTGGGGTCTTGTGGGATCCCATGTGTTGGGTATTACTGTGATTGTTTGCCAACCAGGCACACCATTTGCTAATTGTGTATTTAAGTACTAGCTGGTGCGGCCTTTTCTCTCTTTTTTTATGGCGGGGGAGGAACTCTAGAAGTTGTGCACGGTGTGGTCAGATCGGCCATTCCACTAAACAGTGTCCGGAGGAGTGTGAGGAAATAGTGCAAGGTGTGGCAGCGCTTCAAGCCAAAATCAAGAGGACCTCTCCTAGGTTCAAAATCTATTGTTAAAGTCACTATTAACTATTATTAATTCCACCCCAGCTCTATTTGATACAGGGTCTCAAGTCACCTTAATCTACCGTTCATTTTTCAAGAAGTATCTGAGGAACATACCCCTCCAGTCCACCAGGCAAATTAAGTTATGGGGTCTGAACTCTGAATCATATCCCGTAGATGGAAGCTTGCATGTGGTTGTGACTATTCCCGGGTTAGCCGACAAGGGTGTTCTTGCTATGGAGATTACAGCTCTAGTTTACCCTGACACCGGTGACTCCCATGCAGCCCCAGTGATTTTGGGCACGAATTGTAAAGCAGTGTACAACGCTTTCCAGAAGTTTCTTGAAGGAGATGGGGTTACACCTTCTGATGAAGATGACATGCCGCCCAATCTCAAAGAGCTCTGTGATGTACTTTCTGTTGGTTACCGGCATGGAATGGTATATCACATCGGTGAGCATCCAGTGGAGATTCCACCAGGGGGAGAGAGAGTCCTTAGAGTGGCCTCCCGCATTGCCTCTGAACTAATTGGAGATGGGAGTTACGTCCTCATGGAAACCCCTGAAGAAATGATTACTAAGAAGGGCTGGATGATTATTCCTGAAAGAAAGGATTGGAGGACCCAAGTGGCATTATCTACGGTGGTAACTGTCAAAAATTGCTCTCCCCACCCAGTCATAATCGGTCATCATCAAGATGTAGCCCATGTATATCCTGTGCTTGGTGTCAACTCCTATGCTGAAGTGTGTCAGGTTGAAGTTAAAGAGAATTCGTCTACTCTCAAGTTTGATTTGAGCGATCCAAATCTACCAGAAACCTGGAACCAGAAATTGACAAAGTAGCTATCAAGCATACCTGAAGTGTTCTCTACAGATGACATGGATGTCGGCTGCGCCAAGAGTGCTCAACACACCTTCCGTCTAACTGATGCTACACCGTTTCGAGAGCTGCCCCGACGGATAGCCCCAAAAGACATTGATGAATTGAGACAGACCCTACACCAGATGAAAGATCAAGGGATTATTGTGGACAGCAAGAGCCCCTATGCTTCGCCCATTGTGGTGGTGAGGAAAAAGTGTGGATCGATCCGTCTATGTGTAGACTATCGGACTCTGAATAGGAGAACCATACCTGATCAGTATACCTTGCCCAGGATTGAAGAGGCTCTGGAGGCTTTGAATGGAAACTGTTGGTTCACTGTATTAGATCTGTGATCTGGGTACTACCAAGTTCCCATGGCACCTGAAGATCAGGAGAAGATGGCATTTATATGTCCCTTGGGTTGCTTTCAGTTCACTCGCATGCCACAAGGTATCAGAGGAGCCCCAGCAACATTCCAAAGATTGATGGAGCGAGTGTTGGGCGATCAAGTGCCCCGAGAATGTCTTGTGTATCTCGATGACATTATTGTGTTCGGGTCTACTTTAGAAGAACATGAAGAACGGCTCATGAGAGTACTTAATCGCCTGCAAGACGAAGGGCTGAAGCTGTCAGCGGACAAGTGCAAGTTCTTCCGGTCATCAGTTACCTATGTAGGTCACATCGTTTCTGCCGACCCCGCCAAAGTTGAAGCAGTGGTGAACTGGCCCCAACCTCAGAATATCACAGAGCTATGTTCTTTCCTTGGCTTTTGTGGATACTACCGCCGGTTTGTGGAAGGTTATTCCAGCATAGCCAAACCTCTACATGACCTGCTGAAGAGTGATGTAAGTGCTTCAGATAAGCAAAAGAAGACTTCCAAAGCTCCTTTTGGGGACCGGTGGACTCCTGCGTGTCAAGAGGCTTTCACTCAGTTGAAGAAAAAGGTGACAAACGCACCCGTACTAGCATACGCTGATGCACAGAAGCCATATGTGCTCCATGTGGATGCAAGCTTTGAAGGATTGGGTGGAGTGTTACACCAGGAATATCCATCAGGCCTTCGACCTGTCGCTTTCATCAGCCGAAGCCTCACCCTGAGCGAACGCAACTATCCAGTTCATAAGTTGGAGTTTCTAGCACTCAAATGGGCTGTCGTTGATAAGCTGCATGATTACCTGTATGGGGTTCCCTTTGAAGTAAGAACAGACAACAACCCCTTGACCTATGTTCTAACTACAGCTAAGCTAGATGCCACAGGACATCGCTGGTTGGTAGCTTTATCCAACTATCAGTTCACCCTGAAGTATAAACCAGGCCAAAAGAACATTGGAGCAGATGCCAGGATTGACTCCTGCTACTGAAGAGACTGAATGGGAAGAAGTCCCTGGTCCTGGCGTTAGAGCCCTATGTGCCATGACTGCAGTAACTGAAGATCAAGTGGCTTTCTCTGAGATGCGACTTATTGATTCCATGGGAGGTGGACCAGAGGCTGTGCCAGACATGTTCGCCTATCCTGCTGCACTGGGGTCATTTGAGAACTGTTCCATACCCCCAAAGCAGATGATTAGAAGTCAGAAGGCTGACCCGGTAATTGGACCTCTATACCAAGCAGTACATGCCAAAGACCCTACACTGTTGAAAAAGTATTTACCCAATGAGTGTGGTCAGTTCTTAAGAGATTGGGAGAAGTTTGAGATAGACAAAGGCCTACTCTATCGTGTGGTTTTGTATCATGATCATCCCGGAAGGCGTCAACTGGTTCTTCCCTATTGTTTCCAGAGAATGGTCTTCAGAAGTCTACATGATTATCATGGTCACCTGGGACCTGAGAAAACATATGGCCTGGTGCAAGATCGATTCTACTGGCCAAAGATGAGAGATACTGTGACCAGTTTATGCAGGCGATGTCTCAGATGTCTACAGAGGAAAGCTTTGCCAACTCAAGCTGCCCCAATGGAACACTTACAGAGTTCGGGCCCCATGGATTTGGTCTGTATGGACTTTCTCTGCATTGACAATGACTCAAGAGGGATTGGAAATGTATTAGTAGTGACCGACCACTTTACTCGCTACGCTCAAGCTTTCCCCACTAAGGATCAAAGAGCAGTTACCGTCGCTCGAGTGCTCTGGGAGAAGTATTTTATCCATTATGGTCTACCTCACAGACTGCATTCAGACCAAGGCAGAGACTTCGAGAGCAAGTTAATCAAAGAATTACTTCAGCTATTGAACATTCAGAAAAGTCGGACTACGCCTTATCACCCAGAGGGTGATGCTCTTCCTGAGACATTCAACCGGACCTTGCTTGATATGTTGGGTACTCTGGAAGTCCAAGACAAGCAGTCCTGGAGTCGCAAGGTTGAAGCTATGGTACATGCCTACAATAGCACTAGACACGAGAGTACAGGATTTTCACCCTACTTTTTGATGTTTGGAAGAGAGCCTAGATTGCCCATTGATATCCTCCTAGGAGTTTCAACTGATGGAGTTAGTCATCAGAACCATTATCAATATGTGGCTCGTCTGAAAGATTCCCTCGAATCAGCGTATCGCGTTGCTGAAGAAAATACAGCTAAAGTAAATGCTGGGAATAAGAGGCGCTTTGATCTCCGTGTGAGATATAGAGACTTGAAACCAGGGGACCAAGTCCTGCTGCGAAACCTAGGAGCATCTGGAAAACATAAACTGGCTGACCGCTGGAGAAAAGAGACTTTTACTGTAGTGGACAAGCTGCCTGGGATCCCAGTATACAAAATAAAGGGACCAGAAGGTAGAATAAAGACCTGGCATCGAAAACCACTTGCTGCCTATCCCTCAAATCGAAAATGACAATGGCTCAGAAGATTTTGCAGTGAGTGATCCACCTCAGCCTCAGCTCCTGCCCCTTCAAGAGAGTTGTTGAGCCTTAGCTCCCCAGGGTTTGTGCCTCAGTCAGTGACTACCCCCAGACAGGAGCCTAATCCTGCTACAGAACCAGCACCATCCCTGCCCATGACTCACAGTCCTAGTTCAGGGCCTGAAAACACCGATTACCTCAGAGGGGAGTACGGAGTTAGACATGCTCCACCCATTTTTACCTATGACAATTTGGGGGATCCCAGGTTTATCAGTCAGCCACAGCTGTATCATGCTTGGGTAGGTGCAGTTTCCAATTTGGTTAATATGTTGCCTGTTTTTGCTACTCCTGGCATGTATTACTACTGACTTGTTTCTTGCAGCGATCCATTGTAATGGAGAGAGGACGACGTTGTTTCTTGTTAATTAATGCTGACTTTAACCATAGTTTCTCTTTGACGGGATGTAAAGATTCCATCAGGGGGAGTATGTAGGGAAGTGCTGATTTACCACAAAGTTGCTCTGAACATTGCAGGTCTCCTGGAAATCATAGAGCACTCCCTTCTTAACCAGTGACAGTATACTTCCTGCCCCTGCTAGCTTGGATTTACAGCCCTGTGCTGGACTATAAGTAGAGAACATACTTCCTGCATCCAGGGACAGACCTGAGCACACGGCTTGCTGTCAGAAGCTGTGTTGCTGCTTCTTGTATCCAGAGCCTCACATTGGCATCTGGATCCTTCCACCGACCATCAGACTGTTCACCTGCCAGTTCAGCTGACTGTGCCTAGAGGAAATCGTCTGTAGCTGTTTTGGAACGCCTTCTTACTCCCAGCTTGCTGACCTGCATGTACAGTGTATCCAGTAGAGAAGCTTCACCTGTCTGATCGACTTCTACGCATCAAGAGTGGATCAGCTATCAAGATCAGGGGCCCCTGCAGCTTTCATCCTGCGCAAACTCTTTCTCTTGGAGGTATTTGGGCTATAGAGTAACTATATACCCGGGTATATGTGCATTATATATATATTACACTGTGTATGCTGTATTTCTCTTGTGCCTTTACCGTTTGCTATATAAAGTTTATAGTATTACTATATTCAGATGTGCCAGTGATTGCTATAAGAGATTGCTGGGAGCAGTAGTCCCTCTGCTCTCATTGTATGGTTTTGTTTAGACTTGATCTATTTCCCAGAAAGGTTCCCCAACAGTTACAAGGGCCCTATTCTGGGTGGAGGCACTGCCACACAGAACATTTATCCCACTCTTCCACTAAGCGAAGGCTCAGCCTCATTTTGTTACCAACAGGTCAGCGCCATAGCCTGTCTTGAGTGGGGTGTTTATCATCACCCCCCAAAACAGTGCTACACATGGTTCACTGCAAAATGTGACCACTAGCAGCCTTTTACATTCACTTTGTACCAGCCCGTCCCGCAAACCTGATTGGCTGCCAACAGTCACATGAAAGACAGTCATCAAGGGAGTGCAGAAGGGATAAGTATGAGTGACCCACACACACAAGTTAGGCTTCCTAGCAGGGGATGCCTTAAGGCTGCATTCTGCAAGATTTAGTTTAGACTGGAGGTCAAAAGTCTTTCAGGACTGTAATTATATACACAGATTAATATTAACAGGAGACATCTAAGTCTAGCTCTTCTTTAAGATATTTTTATTCAGGTGTATTCATATATTTAGTATGCCTCTTCTAATCTTATGTAACTCCGGGGACAAAAGGTTAACAGTTGGCCAGTCAGGATTATGTGGTTCAAGATTTCCACAATTTATCCTTGCAAAAGAAAAAATGATGGTAGCATAGACTTAAAGCGGACCAAAACCCAACGAACTTGTGAAATATATTTGGCCAAAGCCCCCGCCGATATTCTCTCCTTAGGGTGTAGAACTAGAAATATATATTTTCTCTTATCAAATGACCTGGGGCATGTTTTTTTGCTCCCTCTCTATAAGATGGCAGATAATCATTCATTGCATAAGTGCGGCAATGACATCATTGCCACACACAGCAGTGGCAAAGAATGTAGAAGATGGAGCTTTACAGCTAAAACAGGCACCATTATCTGGGATTAGAGTAAAACAAGAGCAGTAAAAATAGACAAAAGTTACTATTAATGGGGGCAGCAATTAAGGGGGCGCTAGTTAAAAATGTGGGTTTTGGTCCTCTTTAACTTCAGAGAATGTGATCTATGCTGGAGATAAATCCTGATCAACTTTACATACAACCACAGCTGTCCACTATCATATCTGGAATGTCTTGCTTGACAATAGTATGATTCACATTGATGTAGAGAAAAGACATGCTTCTTCGTTTAGTTGGCACACAACAAAGGCTGAGATTAGAATTGATTTTGTTAGCCTTTAAGAGGCTAAAAACAGTGGTATGGCTAGATCCTGCAATCCCAGGTGCACTGGCCAGGTGGACAGGACACTTGCCTTCACAGAGGTTCATAAAGTACCCCTGTGGGATAATAATCCAATCACTCCAACCTATATCCTTAAAAGACACATAAAACCTTTTCAGACAACATATATCAGTGTCCCCAGTACATTTAGTAATTTGTCTTCGAGCTCGTGATAAATCATGTTTTCTGAGTATTTTTAGGACCAGGAATGGGTGATGAGCATGACTGATATTATTAATTTTAAGTGAAGCTTGACAGTCCTTGCACTTTATTTCCAGAAATATATTTTCTTCTTCTTTTGAAACTGTTTTACCCTTGAGCATTGGCAGTGGTACTCTAAACCATTCTCCTGGCATAGCTTGCATGTGGATTGTTCCTTCTTCATCTTGTGGCTGATCACTGAGTAGCCGTTTACTAGTTACTGAGATGGTTATTTTGCTGCGAGATGTTGTTTTCAAATAAAGCCACAAATACCCCCGGGATACCTCTTCATGTTTATCTTTGTCAGGAGATAGTCGGAAGTGAAGAAATGAATTAAACTCCTTGAAGTGGCCTGCACGAGAAAATCATAAACACTCAGGTTCATTTTATTGACAATTTTGACTTCTTAGTGAGACGGTGCTTTTAACATTCTAAAGTTGTTTTACGCTCACTATTATTAGCTACTAGAAAGAGTCAAGCATCAAATAACTAAGCAGAAAGAGAGAATGGTAACACATGCCTTAGTAGCATTTAAGATTATGAAAACGGCAATGGAGCAGTGGGAAGTACGGGGATAGCTAGAGGATGTGGGTCACTGAAACACTCTTGAAAGGGTGCCTTGCAGGGACCTGGGGATAACACATGAGGGGGACTGTAAGGAGCAGAACAGGAAGCAAAGACTGAAAAGAGGGTACATATGACTCTGTTGGCTCACCTAAAGACAAAATAACTGTCCGAGTAATATTTTCAAACAGGAAAACCATGCAACACATGCTTCAATTTCTCTATGATCTCAGCAATGCCTTAGGTTGTATGAATACCCCATGTCTGCACCAACCCCTAAATAATTATCTGCATATTGCTGCTTCTGGGACAGAAATAGTGCTGCTTCTGGGCTGATGCAGATACAGACAGCTGTCAGCAATACCCCCTGCGGCTCCCCAGAGAGTGGAGACTCAGCAGAAGGGAAGGCCAGAGTGTCAAGCGTGAGGATGATGCAGAATCAGGAACACAAGACAGAAACTGCTGAAGATCTGGAGGGCAATAGGAAGTTAAGGCTGACTTAAACTGAGGGTAGCCAGTGGGGAGTAACTGGTAAAGTAATACACTGACAGATTTGGCTTTTGCAGGGGCCTTCCGCAAAGTGGGTCGGACTGTGCTGCAGAAAAGTTGAGGTCCCACTACTGTTGCCAATAGCCAGTGAGCCCAAATATGGGAAAATTCTAGTTTGGGTTTTATGGGAAGCTGATGCAGGGAAGCCAGAGAGTGCAGAGCCAGGAAAAGCTATAATCCAGTGCCGAAGTTTAGAGAGCCAAAACATGCAGTCATCCAAGCCGGGGGTCAGGAGCCAGAGAGAGATCGGTGTCCATAAGCCAGGGGGTCAGAGCCAGAGCGGGGTCGTAATCCAAGAGCCAGAGGGTCAGAGCCGGAGTGGGTTGTGATCCAGAGCCAGAAGTCAGATCTGAAAATCAAACCAGGAAGTCACACAGAGAGGCAAATGTCACTCCAAGAAGATCTGCAGGCAACTTCCTAGTGTTGAAGGCCTCCTTTTAAAGGGCCTTAGGCACCCACGAAGTGCCTGCCGCACATGTGCAGAGCACACACAGGGTCAAGGGCTGCCCAAGTATCAGAAGACTAGCAACCTACCCAAGAGGATAAAGACAGTGACATTTTTAGGCTCTTACACAAGACTGTCCAAAACTTAGATGTGAATTTGGACCCTCTGTCAGACACAATAGGCTTTATTCATGGTCGTGTGCCTGTGCATTTGCGCACGTTTTTTGGAGCGCCAAGTCATGCTTGGGCTTCCTCCTGATTCATGGTCGTCTAAATTTGAAGCGCATTTTTAAGGTGGAAATGTGTGCCACAGTGGGTGCCTAAGCGTAATCTTGTGCACATTATTTTCCTGCTAGTGCAAATTGGAGACTGATCTATGGGGTGTTTGGAGGACCGGAAAAGCATAAACAAATGGGTTAGTTTCAAGAGTGTTTTGCCTCTAGCAAAAAGCTGGTGTAAATTCACGACTTTAATGACTAACAGGCTTATTTCATTTGTAAAACACATGACGGCAGCATCTGGCATGGTATTTAGCAATAAAAGTGTCAGACACAAAGTTTATTTTCATGATTTTTCCCTTTTTATGGTTTTTGGGAAGAAAAGAAAAATTGGTTAAAAGTTCACAAATCTTAAAACGTTTAATGCTAAGAACACCGAACAGTGTACATTTGGTCCCAAAATTTAAGATAGAAAAAAACAATAACCAATAGTAAGCACTAATATGCAAAACCTCAGGGACAAAACATTTGAAAAAACAAATGGAATCAGGATATCCACAATAATAGACAACTAAAAATAATGAGAACTAAGCATCTATAAATAAACAATGCCTAAATAATTTTCCCCCTTTTCTTAACTGTTTTGATACTGCGATTTTGTCTCTCCAGCTTTGGTGTTTTAGGCGAATCTCTATTCTCCATTTTAGTGCGTTTTCCCTGTTATCACCACTACCAGGATTGTGTTGTTTCCCTCAGACACTGGCAATTCCACAATAAAATCCATGGCAATGTTAGACCATGGGCAGCTGTGCGGGAATGCTGGGTCTTGCATCTGGCACAGACGTTACAGTTGTTAACATAATCTTTGCAATCTGAGTTAATGGAAGGCCACCAAAAAATTGTTTAACCAGGTCTTGGGTATTATGTGCCCCAAAATGTCCAGCCACTGGGTGGTCATGGGAAAGGGTTAAGACCTTGGATGGAAAAGGATCTGTTAAAAAGAGTCTTCCTTGAGAGTACGTTAGGTGACAAAGGCAGGGTTAATGAGGATAGCCAGAAAGTGATTGCTTGGGAGAATCATGACGGGTTCAGTGGGGGATTCATACTTGGGCCCTGCAGCCTTTCCATTCTTAGAACCTGGATGATATTTAATATGAAATGTGAATCATGAAAAAATGAGTGCCCACCGGGCTTCCCTGGGCTTTAATCTCTTTGCAGAACACAGATACTCCAGATTTTTGTGAATGGTGAAAACCAGGACCAGATGTTGCACACCTTCCAGCAGATACTGCCACTCCTCCAATGCTAATTTAATTGCTAACAACTCTCTGTCTCCCACATCATAGTTTATTTCTGAAGGGGTGAGTTTCTTTGAAAAGATGGCTACTGGATGTAAAGTATTCTTTTCACACGTTCTTTAAGACAAGATGGCCCACACCACTCATTTAGAAGCATCCACTTACATGACAAAGGAGAGTTGAGATTCGGGGTGTTTCAAAAGTGGAGTGGAGGTAAAAAGGTGTCTTAATTTATCAAAGGCTTCCTGCGCTGCCTCACTCTTTTTGAATCTGGGTTGCTTTTTTTGTCAGATCTGTGATTAGCTTAAAACCTTTAAGAATCGACAAATGAATTTTCTGTAAAAATTTGCGAATCCAACAAGAAGCTGGACTTCCTTGCGAGAGCTGGGAATAGGCCATTCCAGGATGGCTGAGACCATGCTTAAAGTCTAGAAAGTATTAGAGCATTGCAGATCAAAAATGAGAAGAAACAGTGGGTGTGGCAACAGCGATATGATGTATGATGAATGGGGAACATTAATCCGGACCTTTCACTCTAAATAAGAGCCTGTTTTGTATGTTTCCCCCACCCTGTACATACATATTGCTCACATTAAAAATCATCCTACCTGTATCTACTACCTTTTCTGAGCTTTTAAACATCGAAGATGGAGACCCATTGAGCTGTATGCAGACAGGAAGTGTCTTCTGACTATGCTGCTTTGCATTCTGGGATTGCTATCCTTTTCCTGACCCCAGCTTTGCTCTGTCTGTGCAAAGCACAGGTATAACCTGCCCCCCTGCAGTATGTGATACTTCTGAGGCAAGATGGCGGCGCATGTATCCTAGAGTCCTGAACAGAGTTGCAGCCCAGTGGGGAATAGAATAAAATGTAAGCAACTTAAAACTGAAAATAAAAAATGCTGAGAAATAGTTTTTTAAGGTTTTGGCTTTTTATTAAATGACGCTGAAGGCTTGGTTTAACTTTTGGTTTAACTTTTGACTTACCAATCACCCAGATACACAGCAATAACATCCAGGAATTCATGTAACACATCATAAACAAAATGCTGAAAAGTAGCAGGGCAATGCAAAGTCTGAAGGGCATCACTTAATACTCTCAATGCCCATAGCGAGGATGTTTTCCATTCATCCCCTTCTCTTATACGCACCAGGTTATAAGCCCCCTCTCAAGTCAAATTTGGTGAAAACCACGACAGCATGGAGATCTTGGCAAAGTTTGGTGGTGATTTTGTTAAGTTCGCTATAATCTATGCAGGCAATATTTTTGCCTCAGCGGCACTCAGTGTGCGATTTACCGAACAAAAGACAGGCCTGATGTGGCCGCCAGCCTGCATTTAAATTATCACTAGCGTCATATAGTTTGCAGCAATGGGCACTCTTGTTTAAGCTGCACCAGTGTAGTGGTACTGTAGGTTAAGATCCTATAGAACACAATGGGCAGAACTGGATTGAAGTGTTTTATGCTTATAATTGTACAGAACTTGGATTGTGGCTTGTGAGTAATGTAAATGCAGGACCTAGATGTTGCCAAATGTCATTTTTTTTTGTATAATCGCTTTTAATGGCTTCTTTTGCTTACCAACGTCTAATTTGGACAACTAAAACGTAGCCTAAACGCACTGTAAATTTTTTCCCCTTTGTTCCCAGCAGTGATATTCTGTAACTGTAATGATGAAACGCTGACCAGCCCTGGAAAAATATAGTGGTAATCTTTTCAGCATTCCTAAAAATAATAAATACACTGTGCAGAGCCTAAAAGTTGTGCAGAGGCACTCTCTGGCATGGTAATAACTGCCATTAGGTCCAACAGGCGCTGACACAGGCTGGCCAATACCTAGTGCAGCAATCAAAGCTAATTAGCTAACATCGGGCGTTGTGACTTCCAGCACTATTCTGTCAAAATAGCAACGCCAAACAAGAAAAAGATGCTGACGCTCAAAAGCTGGCACTAGGCAAGCAAAATGTCGCTAAACGGCACACTTCTTGAATAAGGCTTGTAACTTATTAAGGCGGACCTTCAGTATCATTTAATGAAAAGCCCAAACTCTTCCCCAGCATCTAAAATTAATATATTTAACGTTTTTAGTCACTTATTATTAATATTATTCTTTCCCTCACTGGCCTGCAACTCTGTTCAGCACTCTAGGATACGGGCTCCATCTTGGCTCAGTAGCATCACATACGGAGGGGAGGAGGGGGGTCAAAAGTGCAGGGGAGCGGGGTTATAGCTGTGCTTTGCACAAACAGAGCAGAGCTGGGGTCAGGAAAAGGTCAGCAATCCCAGAATGCAGAGCGGCACAGTCAGAAGACACTTCCTGTTTGCAGGCGGCCTGCACCTCTATGGTCCGCCATCTTGGATGTTTAAAGGCTCAGAAAATGCAATAGCTGCAGGTAGGATGATTTTTAATGTGGGCAATCTGTACAGGGAGGGGGAAACATATAAGATATGCTGTTATTTAGGGTGAAGGTCCAGTTTAAAGCATGTTAAAATCATCCATGAACAGTATGCATCAAAAATCCTACAGGATAAAAACAAATGGTGTGTGTGACTTACACCCAGCTGCGATCACATAGAAGTACTGGAAGCTCCAGTCCCCCATCCAAGAACAGACCAGGAGTGCCAAATCCTGTGTCACCCAGAACAGAATGAGCAAAGAACGCCAAGCCCCACACCCCAGGTCAAGCCGCCCCACGGCCAGGACCACAGAAGTTAAATCATTTACTCCATCCCAGCTTTCAGAAAAGGAATAGTGGAATGCACAAAGATCCTGATACCCCTTACATGCCCCACATAAATGGATTCTCCAGCCCCCAAGACATTCACTTGTAAAATTGGGCAGGCAGAAAAAATGCTATATTAGTGGTCTTTGTAGTTGACAGCACACTTGGTTCCTCGGATCTGTCCTCCACACAGCCCAGGAATGTGACATAAGGCTTGCCCAAGACGGTTCACCTATCCCTGTCTGTAACTATGAAAGCAGATATATTCCTGTGCATAAAATGTTTTCCTATCTGGCCTAACAATATCCGTTAATTAATGTAACATACGTCATTTAGAATGCATGAACTTAACAAGCTACAATGGCTGATTTTTTTAAACTGGTGAGTTCTGAGTGGTTTGTAAAGATTGTTGTCTCATTAATTGAAAATCTGTGACATAAAACTATATTTACTGCTTATAATGATAAATAAATACATACTTGTTTCAGGAAAGCTAATAATTTCATACTTTTGATCCTGGTTTATTTGCTCGTACCCAGTATCATATTCTGTGACCAAATTACCAGGCTGGTCCTTGTCCAGCTTAATTTTGAGCTGTCTCAAAGCTTGTTCCAGATTTTTTCTGGATAGTGTGTGTGAGATATTTGGCCTGTGTCTCAAGTGAAGTTTTTGCAAGATGTTCTGCTTGGCCATTTCTATGAGTAGTTCTTTCTCATCCTGAGTATCAAGGCTTGGTTGGCTGAAGGCACTGTATGATCGGCAGGATAAATCTGCCAATGATGCCTGCATAGCAACTAGCAGAAGAGGAAAAAACATTCCAAATGCCATTCTTCTGTCTGTAGAGAAGGAAAAGGAAGAAGATTAGATTTTCTGTACTCCTCGTAACATATATTTTAGGTTTTTAGTCACTTTTATTCTTTCCCCCGCTGGGCTGCAACTCTGTTCAGGACTCTAGGATAAGAGCCATCTTGCCTCAGAAGCATCACATACTGAGGAGAGGAGAAGGAGCAAAAGTGCAGAGGGTTTATAACTGTGCTTTGCACAGACAGAGCAGCGCTGGGGTCAAGGACAACAATCCCAGAATGCAGAGAGGGGACAGTCAGAAGATACTTCCTGTTTGCAGGCAGCATAAAAATCCATGTGCTGCCATCTTGGATGTTTACAGGCTCAGAAAATGCAGGTAGGATGATTCTTAATGTGGGCAATCTGTATGTACAGGGTTGGGGAAACATATAAGATAAGCCATATTCAGGGTGAAGGTCGGGTTTAAAGGCTAGAAGGGGCTTGCTGGATTAGTAAATTTTGGGAACTAAAACTGTAACGTCAATGCAGACAAAAAGATTTACCTTCAATAAAAATCAGCTGGCATAAAGGCACCCTGCAGCCTGAGAGCCCGTATTCCTCATCTTCCTTCTAATTAGCAGTTGGTGAGGGGGTATCATTGAAGAGAGGTGCATTATTACTATTTTTCACCATTACTATTGTGAAAAAATGGCCCAATTATACAAATCCATATAAATATGCTGATGGGAAGAGGAGGGGTCACTAACCCCCCCCCCCCCCCCCCACATCAAGAAATATCCAGCCAGGCTTGTAATGGAAGGAAGAGGATATGGGGGCAGGTTCTCCCCCCACCCCCCACCCCACTGAAACACTCAAACCTGTCACTCCTCAATTTTATTCCTACCAAGGGAATTTCCACAATCTTGGCTAAAATTCAGTTCAGGTGTACTCTCCGGTACTTTTCAGCGCGTGGCTCGCACCCATAGCCTCTGTATGTGCTGAACCATGGAGAGGGCGTGCCCGCCAGGCTACCCCCCTATCCCAAAAGGGCATGTCCAGATGCTTACAGAGGCAGCAGGTACGCACCACATACTCGAGAGTGTAGCAGCTTTTTTTCTGGCAAAAGTGACATCCGAGTTTGCAGCCACTGAGCACCTAGGAGCTGCCATTATCATCAATAATATGGACTTTTCGCCTAAAAAAAAAAGGTGAGTTTTTTTTGGCCAGCAGTCTAGATAGTGTGGGTGCGCTATCCAGATGCAGAAATTTGACTTTTAGGGTGTGACTACTGTTTATTATTAAAACATTTCAAGATACATCTCCTTTAACAGACACCTTTAGGCAGGGTGCACCCTTGAGGCCCCTGCTGAGCCCAAATGCCTTCCACAGTCAAGACTATAGCATTGCAGAGTCAAATCATGGGCAGGGAAGACATGGCAACCTTTAAAGTGGTGGTCCTGACATTGTATTATTTTAAGGGCAGATAATGTGGCAGTAGTAGCCTCCCCACAGCCATGATGCAAAGGCTATAGCATTGCAGGGATAGAACATGTGTTTTGGCTGGGGTGTACAGTGCAGGGGTATGGGGTAGGGCTCATTAGACAGGAAGTAGAGGGAATGTGTTAGAAGCAGCAATGCACCAACAAGGCTTTGGGTGACGTTAATAAGTTGTTAGCAGCACAGAATTGTCCTCCTTCTTTTAGTAAGCGCTACAAATGATGATACATTCAGCAGACTTGGTAAAAAACACTCTGTCCAACCACTCGGTGAAAGCATTTTGTGCTTTATTACACCAATATCAACTCATGGATGCATGGAGAGAGCTCCACCCATTGGATGCATGAATTGACCTATTATTCTAACCCGCATAGAGTTTATACAAGGATTGACCATATCTTCCTGCAGCAGCCCCAATTGGTTAAAGCAAGTATAACCCCCATTGTTTGAGCCGATCATGATCTAGTGGTTGTTGATTTAGCATCTTTTATCCAGAGGTCTCCCCATATGTCATGGAAGCAGAATGACTCCCTACTGGCTGATGAGATGCCGCTTGAGCGAATCCATTCAGAACTGGAGGTTTTCTTTCTTTGTAACTCGGGTTCTTTGAACTCAGATGTGTTGGTTTGGCAGGCCCACAAGGCAGTTTTTAGAGGGCTCCTTATTATAAGAGGCAGCACGGAAAAAAATACACACAGGAAAAAGCTGCTTGATTACCATGCTGCTTTCAGGGCCTTCAAGGCTAAACCACTGAAAGAGAACAGGGAGCTATTAACCCAGGCTAGTGCTAAAATGAACCTATGCCTATCTAATGAAGCGGGACGCCAAATTAATTGTTTCAGGTTCAATGGTATTGCACCAGTAGCAACCCCCTGAAAGTGGTGGCGACATTTCGTAAGCACCTTGAAGACCTTTATAAACCTAAGATGTTGTTAGACAAGAGGGAGGCGGAGGATTTATTCCACCATTTGAACTTGCCTCTTCTCCCCTCTGAAGCGAAAATCTTTATAGACAAGCCTATTAAACTGGTAGAGATGCAAGAAGCCATAAAAGCCCTTATGGTGGGTGGGTGGGTAAGAAACAAGGTCCAGATGGTTTTACAGCATTATATTATAAAAAGTTTTCTCGGATATTATCTACTCACCTGGTGCTAGCCTTAAACGCTATGAGAGAGGGGGGTCTCCTGTAGCACCGACTCGCTCACCGCTGCTATGAGTATGATACCGAAACCCAACTCTGATGACACAGTTTGGTCTAATTACAGACCCATCTCTTTGCTGAATATTAAGATCTTAGCGAAGGTTCTTGCCTCCCGCCTTAATAAATTCATCAAGATTCTAATCTCTAAAGAACATGTAGGATTCATTCCACAGCGCCGGGCGGGAGATAATATCCGAAAGATTATTAATTTAGCGGTATACATGCAAAGACAGAGGTGAGACAGGTACTGTCGCCTGGGACTACCTACATTACATTCTGAAGAAATGGGGCTTAGGCCCTCACTTCATTAATTGAGTGTTATCCTTATATTCACGACCAGGGGCATTTATAAGATACTCAGGATACATCTAAAGCATTTCGCATTGGGTAGGGGAACCAGACAAGGTTGCCCCCTCTCCCCGCTCTTATTTGCATTTGCAATAGACTACTCGAAAGTAAGAGTGATACTTTCGAGTAGTCATTCGAAAGTAAGAGTGATACTTCCGAGTAGTCGTAGGGGTACGAATGGCTAGCCGTGAGCATAAAATTTCGCTCTTTGCGTATGACATCTTGATGGTGATCACGGAGCCATTACTATCATTGCCTAATCTGTTTGCAATTTTGGATACTTTTACCAAGATTTCGGGCCTCCAAATTAACTCTAAGAAATCCCAAGCGTTACATATATTCCTCCCGGTAGATATAGTTAAATACTTAGGCATGCATCTGACATCCGACTATCATTCTCTTTATACGGCTAATTATCCTACGATGTTTAAGAACCTTTGGTCTATGTTGTCAAGCTGGGCCAGGCTTAATCTTGCGTGGTTGGGAAGGATTACTGCAGTGAAGATGTCTTGGCTTCCTAAGCTACTTTATCTTTTCCAGGTGCTTCCGGTGGCGATCCCTGCCGCTGTCTTGAAGGGTCTTCAGGCAGACATGAATAAGTTTATATGGGGCAGGCAAAAACCTTGTGTTGCACAAGCAACGATGTACAGGGCCAGGAAAGCAGGGGGTCCCAAATTTGATGTGGTATAATAGCGTCTGTCAGCTAACGGTGGTAAATATGGGAGTGGATAGGCCATTGTGGGTTGACATTGAGGAGTCCTATTGTTTCCCCATTTATACATCAAATTTACTATGGCAATCCCCCTCAGATTATAGATATATCCAGAACCCTGTCCTGAATTATTCACTACAGGTGTGTAAGGTGAATAAGGGTTTCCGGGAGTTAGCAACAGTACATTGTCCATTGCTATCCACATTAGGCAACCCAGAATTCCCCCCCCCCCCCGGCTTATCGGATCCTAAGGCATTTCTTGGTGGAAGGAGAATAACTTGACTTATCCTCCCCAAGTGGGTCACTCTCTTTTGCCAGCCAGAGAGCTACCAGGGACATCACCAGCGGGAAGATTTTTTGCTATCTTCAAGTTAGCCACTATGTGAAGTCGAAGCTCAAGGGAGGCACCACTACACTCAGTCCCTCAGTTTTCGAAGGACTCTGTGGAGGCGATCCATTGGGGAAAGGGGCTATTTCACTTGTTTATAAGCATCTTAGTGCAGCATCTAGGGCGGGACCTCCAGCGTACGCTTAAAAGTGGGAGGCTGATTTTAAAGATACCCTTTCGGACAGCGATTTGGAAGTGCTCATCCACATTTTTAAATGTTAGAGCCCTGGAGGTCAATATTAAGGTATTACTCAGGTGGTATTTGTTCCTGGAGAAAGTTCCACAAATTTAGTCCCTCTTATTCCTCCGTATGCTTCAGGGGCTGTCACCTTTCGGGATCGTATATCTATGTTTGGTGGGAGTGTAAGGTGGTCGAGCAATTTTGGATGAGAGTATAATATATCATTAATAAGTCCAGTTTGACCTTGTCAGGCATATCCTAACAACAGCTAAACAATAATTGCACAGTCTTGGAAGCCAGATATCCCTCCCAGGAGCCTTGTCCCATGCATAAACGAGACAATTTTTTTTGAAAAAATGTTGGCGTCTATGCAAGGGGACTTTGCTGCCTTCTTAGCGATATGGGAAGGCTGGATTTCTCATTTCCACCTGAGAAACTTTGAGCTTTTGACAATTTAATGAGTAAACCACTGTAGGTGTTGGTTAGAGGGAGGCATGGAACCCACTTTCCTTCTCTCTTCTCTTACTTTATCTCTTTCCTATCCTGCACATTTCCAGGTGTGGATAGCAGGCCCGTCCTATTTTGTAGGCTCGATTCCAGGCCCTTGCTTGGTATAGGGCCTCTTTAATTAGCTATGGGTTAGAATGAAGGTTCTGCTTATGTATCTATACTGGAATGTGCGTCTGGACTCTTAAAGCAGTCCTTCACTCTGAATAAGAGTCTATCTTATATGTTTCCCACACCCTGTACATACAGATTGCTCACATTAAAAATCATCCTACCTGCATCTACTGCATGTTATGGGCCTTAAAACATCCAAGATGGCGGCTCATGGAACATCAGGCAGCCTTCAAACAGGAAGTGCCTTCTGACTGTGCTGCTCTGCATTCTGGGACTGCTGACCTTTTCCTGACCCCAGCTCTGCTCTGTCTGAGCAAAGCACAGCTATAGGAAAGGGGGGAGGCAGGGGTTTGACCCATAGTCAAGTCCCCTCCTGAGCGTACTGAAAGCAATATTTTGTTACCCCCAACTCCCTTAGTACTACAATGTGGAAATGGGGGAGGTATGGTCTGAACCGTGCCTATTGGGAGTCTTTTATTGGAGTATATTCTGTTCAAAAGAGGGTCATTTAAGCAGTATCTGTAAAGTGTTCAAATTGAATTCACATATCACACTTATTTACAGTGGTGCATGGTGTACATTTCCGCAAATAAAGCATATACATAAAAACAAAATTCTTAAGAGCTCCTATATGGGCTCTGTTAACCTGTGACAACAGTTTGTAGCAAGACAGTTTTTTCAGTTTGTAGCAAGGCAAGGGTTTATTCCTCTCGTTTGTAGCAAGTATAGCTTGGGTGCAGACGTTTCGCAATCATGCTTCCTCAGTGCACATATATATATTCTAGCTCTGATAACAGAGGAAGATATTTGCCTTTTAACTGTATAGTGTCACTTAGTCATACATTGTGCTATCCCGAAATACTGACAGCAAAGACCCAACCAACGAAAATAACCAATTGGATCAACAAAAGGGATATGACCCAACTAACAGAACAAGAATGGGATCAACTATTTAGAGATTTTTCCCACAACATATCATTAAGACCAGAGGATGGGAGTGACTACCGTAGTATGAAAGAAACATTTAAGACACTAGAAAACACCATTTATATGAAAAAAATATTTGGAGGAGGGAATAGTACCATTGGGCCTGAGAATCAAGATTTTTAGACCCCACCTTCAAAGAAAAATGGGAGAACAACTTACAAACATGTTCCCTAAACATGCTTAGACTACTTATAGAGCACCAAGAGAGCACACTGAAACAGGTGGAAATCCAGTATGGGAAAATCTGTGAAGACTTAAAGTGGACCAACACCGAGAGGTGATCGGCCCGGAAATCTATAAGATTCCCGGGCCGATCACCTCCCACCCCGCGGGACATCCGAGATCGGGATGTCCCGCGGGGTGAAACCCCCCCAAACACCCCAAATCACCTACCTTATCTTCGGCGGCGGCCGGCCGCCGCCGCCTCCCTCGCGCCCCTGTAGGCGTGCGCGCGCCCGCGCCGGCCGTCTGCGAATGGCCGGCGGGGGCGCGCGCGCGCCGAAAGTGACGCGAGGGAGGCGGCGGCGGCGGCAGCCGCCTGGACGTTCCTGATCCCCGCCTGGACGTTGGCGGGGATTGGACGGTCCAGTCACGTGGGAGCGGGGAGAGGTGAGTTTTTGGGGCTTTCTGGGGGGTTTCACACAGCGGGGCACCCCCGATCGGGGTGCCCCGCCGAAGTGGACCAAAACCCAGGATAGTCAAAATCCTGGGTGTTGGTCCACTTTAAACAAACAAAGTGATTGGTCCAATTTTGAAGAAAATAATAACAAGATAAAAAAAAAACAGAGAACCTGATTAAGGAGGTCTGGGAGATAAAAAAAAAAGGAGAGCTTACAACGAACACTGAGCCTACAGGTGGAAGTCACCATCCACCAAACAACATATATAGATCCCTCCTCCTCACAATACTCATCCTCATCCTCTGACAGTTCCCAACCAGGTGACATACCCAGGAAACATTATAAATTATTTAATAGACACACCAAGAGTAGATGCCCAAGAGAATATAGACCCGACAAAGAACAAACTACAGAACCAGGAACAAAGAGAGATAAAAGAAAAAATCTACCCTCACCAGATACTTCACAGGAAAAACCCCAACTAGGACTTCCTCCTTTTTTAGACATAACTGGGAGAGGAGAGGGAAATCAAGTAGCTCAACCAGCCAAAAAGGGAGCATGGGCACAGGCAGAATCCCACCCTGTTTTTATGTATATGCTTTATTTGCGCACCTTTGGAAATGTACACTTTACAGATACTGCTTAAATGACCCTCTTTTGAACAGAAGATACCCCAATAAAAGCACAGCTATAACCTGCCTCCCTGTACTTTACCCCACTCTCCTCTCCTCAGTAAGTGTGATGCTTCTGAGTCAAAATGGCGGCGCAAGTATCCTAGAGTCCTGAACAGAGTTGCAGCCCAGTGAGGGAAAGAATAACAAGTAAGTGACTAAAAACTTAACTAAAAAATATATTAATTTTAGATGCTGGGGAATCGTTTTTTAAGGGTTTGGGCTTATAAATAAATCATGATGAAGGTCCGGTTTAAAACCATTTTTGTATAGCTCCAAGACTGCTAGATGTAAGCTGTTTGTAAGGAGCAAAATGTACAAAAACAATTGTGTTTTATGTAACGTTGCTAACCTCCTTAAAGCGGACCAACACCCAGGGGCATCCGAAATCGGGATGTCCCGCGGGGTGAAACCCCCCAGGAAGCCCACAATCCTACCTTTTCCATGTTCCAACGGCGCATGCGCGTCCGCCGCCTCCTGCGCGTCCCTCTAGCAGCATTCACAAATGGCCGGTGCGGGTGCGCTCCCTGTAAGAGGGACGCGTGGGAGGCGGCGGCAGACAAGCTCTGCTTCTCCGGCGCTGCTTCTCGCTTGTCCGTCGGCGGGGATTGGCTGCAGGGGTCACGTGGGAGCGGGGTGAGGTGAGTTTTCGGGGCTTTCTGGGGGGTTTCACACAGCGATCGGGGTGCCCCACCGAAGTGGACCAAAACCCAAGATAGTCAAAATCCTGGGTGTTGGTCCACTTTAATAAAAACTGTTTTGCAAAGAAAATATTGAAAATGGTTTATGCCTCTAAAACACCTGTATATAATGCTATAATGAGTAGTGATGGGCTAAAGCAGTGTTGCCCAACCCTCTCCTAAACAGCCACCAACAGATCAGGTTTTGCAGCTCTCCACACAGACGCAAAAGTGAAGTAATTAGGCCTTTAGTAGAATTATAGAGCCGGCCATGTGGAGACTGACAAATCATGAGCTTGGCAGGCCGCCAATGAAGGAGGTGTCAATGGAGAGGTTGCTACAGAAGCCCCCAACCTGCTGGACCTGAAAAGAGGATGCCGCTTGGCAGGGGGCAGGAGGAGGAAGATGCGGAATGGTGGCTTCTTTTTTTAATGTATTTTTAAAATTCTTTTTTACCAGTTCACAGGATAGTGGTAGTCAGATTAATTGTATTGCTATTCGGAAATACCGAATGCTGGATATTGGGCTAAAGGGCTTCCAAATCAGATAGAACCCGCTCTGGCTGATCACTAATAATTTCACTCAAAAATACATTTTTGCATTTTTTGTTTTATTAATTGGCTAAAGGAGAGCTTTACCTGTCATTATCTAAGATGAATTGCTAGCTTTAAAGTTTCATTTTTATTAAAATTAGATCTGGCCCAAATTCATCTAGTCTAAATTTATTTTTGGTCAAACAGAACCAAATAATTCAGATTTAACTTTAAAGGAATTGGCCACCCAAATAAAAAAAACAAAATGGTAATATCCTGTGTCCCCCACAGTGGGCCCCAGGACCAAACTCCAGTCACTTGCACTTCTGCATCTGTATTGTGCTCCTCTCCTCCTATAAGTCACAGATTTATTGCAATGGAAGGAGTGTACAGAGGCCAGCTATATTGTAGTGAATGGAGAGGACGTGGTCACGCACCTGTAACTAATGGCATGATCTCAACAGGGAAGTTACAGTGACTGGAGTTTGAGTTCGGATGGCGCGGGATGCAATCCATCGATCAAGTGAGTTCCCGAGTAGGACTGATCAGCTGCGCAGGACAAAAGGTGAGTACACTTTTTTTTGGGGATTGTCAATACCTTAAACCTAACTCCACACGGCAAGGTAATTCACTAGGCTAGGCAATCCTCATGTTGGCCTAAAGCTTGAAGAACTTTTTCAGGCAAAAAAAAAAAACTATACACACCTTTTCTTCCAAGAAGACCTTCACTCCTAGTCCAGGGCAGCAGCGCTCACCTGAAAGGCTGGATGCAGGCCTGGCACCTCACGCAGCGCCGGTCTCTCGCCGGGCTTCTTTTCCTGTCTCGCTCCAACATGGCGATGCCCCCGCGCATCAGTCACAGTGGCAAGTGCCTGAAAATGTTATTTAACTGCAACTACTTCCTGTCTCCCATCATACCTCAATGGCCGATTCTGGCTTTCCGGGAAAGAGATATCAGGATGATCAGTCATTTTTAACCTTAAGTCCACTACAGCTACAGGGAAGAAAAGGGATGGTGACCACAAGTGAGGCACAGACATTGCTTCTCACTCAATTGTTCACCCATTTTTTAACATTTCATATAAATTTGGATTTCTTTTCCATAAGTTAGTTTTGATTATTAACAGGTTTGGGGGCTTTCCATATATTCTATTCCAGTTTTCACTGTGAAACAAAATGTGGATTACTATCCTTCTGCTGTGTTTGTTTTTGTGGTAAGCAATAAAATGAATGTAATGATTAGTCAAAAGTATGATAAATTATAAAGTCAGAAGTAATAATAAACCTACGTCATGAAAAGTTAACTGAAAGGACCAGAGGAGTTAATATTTTAGAATGAGAGGTGATAAATTTACAACACAGTGAAAGCACATCAGCCACCTTGCCAGTAACAGAGATATCTTACCTTACTCTAAGACTGTAAGTCTGGAAATAATAGCAAGTCATCAAATCATCTTGCTCTAGGAGGACAAGTTATTGTTTTCTGATGAAGAACCTGCCCATTCATGGCTAGCATGAAAAGCTATAGATCAGAAGTACAAATAGAATAGAAACTATATCTGCACAGAAACATTCATCACTCTGGTTGATGTGATATTCTGCTGTCTCCTCCTTTCTCCTGCCCTGTCCGATGTTGTTGTACGTGTCAACTATCCAAAGCCAGAATCCAAAAGTGCAAAGTTTTCTGTTTTATAGTTTTTGTTTCGCCAGGTTAACCAAAAATAAATAACCAAATGTAAAGGATAAGCAGACACAACTGTGCTCCTAGCAGGTCAAAGTAACACACTAAAGTAATGGAATAGAATAAATGACTGTTGTTTGCTGTTGCATAGCTGTTGTAGTAAGTGTAGCAGAGGAAATATTTGTCTATTTTTAACAGCTATTTATTGTATTTGTTTTTATCTGTACTGACAAAAAAGAAAGAAAAATCTGGCCAAAAGCAAGCCATAAAAAAGGTATGATTTTATTAAAATGGACCAAAACCCATGGAGATCAGCCCAGAAATATATAAGATTCCCAAGACGATTGATTCTCTCCCCCCGTGGCATAGAAAATCGGCATGCCCCACTGTGTGAAACCCCCCAGGTCGCCCATAAACTCACCTTCTTTCCAGGTCCAATGGCGCATGTGTGAGCTGCGACCGCATCTCTGCTATCCCTCTAGCAGGGCACGTGCCCTTGCCAGGTACTTGTGAAAGGCAAGCACAGGCACGCTCCCTGTTAGAGGGTAGCGGGGATTCGGCCGCCAGCATGCTCATATTAGCAAGAGCTCATATTAGACGAGCTCCTGGACAAAGGAAAGAGCAGCTGCACATGCGTTGTAGGACCGGGAAGAGTTTGTTCAGGCAACCTGGTGAGTTTTTACACAGCGGGGTGCCCCGGCCGCAAGGACCAAAACCCAGGATAGTCTTTGGTCCACTTTAAAGGCATCTGCAGGCAAATAGATTACTCAGCTCTCCCACAGCAAATGTGTTTTGTCTGGCATTTTTGGATGTAACAGTCACGAATATTTGGCCTTGTTCTTCCTACATTTGATCCCTAATTCCTAAACAAACCAGAAAAGAGACTAGTAAGACAAGTAAACATGGAAACAACAGCTTCTTCAAACATTTTCTTTATCTTTGAAAGAGAACCTTGTAAGCTAAGCTTTATGGAAATTTTAGTAAGTGTCAAAAATGGTAGGTTCCCATTTCCATCTTCACCACTGCTTCACACTTAAAGGTGCACTATCGCGAAAAATAGCCCAGTGATAAAAATCCATATAAATATGCTGGATGACGGTAGGAGGGGTCACTTATACACCTGGCATCAAGAAATATCCAGCCAGGCTTGTTTTTCGAAGTAAAAGGACATCCGGGGTGACAGGCTCTGTCACCCCTGATAGACTAAACCTGTCACCCCTGGATTTTAATCCAACCAGGAGAGAATAAACAACAAGCTTGGCAGGAGTTGTATTCAGTTCGGGTGTATAAGTGACCCCTCCTCTCATTAGCCAATATGTTTATATGGATTGTTAATATTACACAATTTCACGATAGTGCTCCTTTAAAGAGGAATTACGGTCAGAAATGACCAGAGTACCTCTTTAATCTGTAGCAGCAGGGTAGCCCAGGTTGGCAGTGGTCACCTGGATACTCACCTTTTCTGCATTGCATGTTCCACGTAACCCCGAGCAGCTGTCGTTGCTCAACGGCAGTTGCAGAAGGAACCTGGACAAGGTGAGTCCCCGGGTCTGGGTTCTTTCTTTTAGCTGCGTGATGCACAGCAGGGCAACCCAGGTCGGCTGCATATAAAGGGGGGACTCTGGTCATCCACGGGTGGTGGATGGTAGTGGAGACATAGCCAAGAATCAGTGTGAACTGGTGTCAAATCACACAGATGAAGGAAACTCAGAGTCAAAGGACAGGGCAAGGGTCATTTACGGGCAGACTCAGTATGAAGTACAAGATCAACAGGAAGATGATAACGGGCATTGTGGCAATGGGCTGGATCAATTATATAGGGTCTGGTGACTGGTGTTTGCTAGGTTGATTAACCTTAATAGCCCTGGTAAAACTCATTGGGCTTATCGGCTTCAAAATTCCATCTGCGCACTGACCAAACATTCACTGTTGTTTGAAATGGTACCCAGGACTGACACGTTGGCGTGAGAACAAGGCTAAGT
Organism: Gastrophryne carolinensis; assembly: GCA_027917425.1. Classification (NCBI taxonomy): domain Eukaryota; kingdom Metazoa; phylum Chordata; class Amphibia; order Anura; family Microhylidae; genus Gastrophryne; species Gastrophryne carolinensis. The sequence goes on from CM051236.1 coordinate 121,272,180, forward strand.
AAGTGAATGTCCATTATAAAGTGATTCACAAGACTACGAGAAGTCTATAAGGCTCTCGGTGAGGAGTACAAGGTACAGAGACAATTGCAACACCACTATCAGACATGGAACAGCAGTTCAACACCAGGTTACTAAACCAGACATTTAAGATTAGCAAGGATCAGTTGCGCCCCGGGAATCCATTCTTTCAGCTTTCTGTCAGCACACTAAAAACAAGAGAGACCTAAGTACAATTTCTACCCCTTAGCTGTCCACGCAATAAACAAACTATCTTCGGCCTACACATCCCTCAACAAGCCTTGTTATGGCCCATTTCCATGTAACGATTAGCTGCTAAAGCAAATGCAATCAAGCAATAATTGATTAATGGAAATACCTGCTGCAATCATGTGATCAATGAGAATTCACTCGCTTGCCAAACATTGTATAGTTTTGCCTGAAAATTCTTGTTTGTATCTTTAATGTTGGCATCTGGAAACAGAAACAGGCTATAAATACCCTAAAAGCGATCTGAATTACATTCGCTTTCAACTGGACCAACACCCATTTGACAAAACATGGGTGTTGGTCCGCTGCAGGGGCCCCCCGATCGTCCCCCCTCGATCGAGCACTGTAAAGCCCGCAAACCTTACTTGACAACTTGCTCCCTGGGGGAATTCAGCCCCGTAATTGGTCAATGGCTGTCACATCTCCCGTGCTCGAGCTTCCGCTTTGCCGGGCGCCAGCCATGTGTCAGCCGCAGGCCAATCGCGGGGCTGCATGTCAGGTAAGGTTTGCGGACTTTACAGTGCTTGATCGAGGTGAGGGAGGACCCCAGCAAGCGGACCAACACTCATGTTTAACAGAAAATTGCCGACAAATCTTCCATGTGCAAATGCAAGTCATCTGACAATATAGTGATTTTTTCATTTGCAAATAATATCATGTAAATATAGCATTAGGCTCCTTATCTTTATTGTTTTATCACCCCCTTTTTCATCTTACAGATCCCCATTCTCTCACCAACATGTCCTAGTATGTAGGTATGCATATTTATCTATATACCTGGACCAACCAATGAAAAGATGGAATTAGTTTGCTTTATCAATGTTTATTGGCCCGATTCCCTCAATTCTTGAACTTCTGTACTTCTGCTTCTCTCTCCCAGCATTTGCTGGGACACTGAAGCTTGTTGCGCTTAAGGGACATATTTGTCCCTGCACTAAAGAGAACCTCTTCCTTTTTTTTTTTTTTGCTTTTGTTCTTGTTTACTTTTCCTCCATTTATACTTGCTCTTTCTTTTCTGTGCTCGTTCCTTTCCCTTAGTGTTTCTCCTCCCTCTTTCTTTCTGTTCCATGTAATTTCCTTAAACTAGACCAACACAACAAACAGTGCTCATGTGCATCCCTCTCCAGGGCAATTTAGATTGCTGCACATAAACATTAATTTACCTTTTTCTAACTCTTAAATAAAGAGTTAAATTTGAAAAACAAAATGGCGGCTCATGCATTTGCAGTTCACCTGCAAACAGAAGTGCTGCTCGGCTTCCTGTTCATTGTACATTGTCAGTTATGTCGGTGGAATCCAGACAGCAGCATGGCTGAGATGCTGGGAGTGGAAGCTCCAAAATGGTCGCTATCTTTTCCAACTATGCCAGGCTGTTGGTCCGGTTTAAGCGGGAACCGCCCTTGACCTGGTGCAGCAAGGTGTGTGTACCTCTTGGAAAAAATCAATAAGTTTATTTGGGGTGTGGATCATTCTAGGATTGCCAAGACAATGCTTACAGAATAGAGGTGGCCTAGGCCTGCCCCGTCTTGCCTTCTATTACTTTGTGAGCCAGACTGCACCGATAGCAGCATACCCAGTGCCGTATCTAGGGTACATGCTGCCCTAGGCACTTCTTAGGCTTACGCCCCCCCCCCCCCCCCCCCCCAGCCTTTTTTAGCTGTACAGAAATAGCACTGCAGGAGGAAAACCGCATCAAAGACCTAAGGACCAGGAAGCAGTAAGTGGGAGAGAGCAGAAAAAAGCAAGAACAAAATCTGAAAGGATCATTAGAGAGTGAGTGGAGGAGAAGGCACCTAGAGAGTGGAGGAGTCAGTGGACACTGGTGGCAAGTCTGCAGTGATGGCTGCCAGAAGGCCAAAGCGCAATGCAGTAAATGCTGCCTGCACCGCCCATAGGCAGATAAGGATTTGCTGCGTTCACTTTAAAGCCAAACAGTGTATGCATTATATTCCAAAACATGATGCAGAGGGGGTCTGGAAGCAGCCACATGAGCAGCAGCAGGTGCTGCCTTCTCCAATACGTGGCACTGAAGTGTGTGCATTAGCTTTCGGTTCCCCATCTCCACCATAGGTACAAACAAAGCACTTACCTTTGAGACAAGATGCCACAGAGTCCTGTATCATGCACAGTGGTGGACTGGGGCCAAAAATCAGCCCTGGATTTTACCCTTGGCCTGCCCACGACATTCCTGCTGTGCCCCCCCAACCATAATGCTGGCGCTATTGCATTGGGGACTGGGAATGTGGGTGTTAAAAGCAGCAGCCCAACTGGCCCCAAAGCAGTGCGGCCCACCGGGCATTGTCCCGGGTCTCCCTATGGCCAGTCCGCCCCTGGTCATGCAAACCTCTGGTTTTAGCAAAGCTGACAGTATGCTGCCTGCAGGGCTTCGCCACAGATCTCTGCTTCCAGTCATGTGGGAGCAGGTTCCCTTACTGACAGGCAGCAGGGGGTGCCTCAGGTGACTAGAACCAAGCTGCCCATTTTTTCAGAGGGACAAATGTGAGACGTTTACATTATGATGGTTTGACAAATTGCGAAGTGAATTTTCGATAGTGACAACATTGTATGATATGTGACCAATGTTGTCAATTGAAAATTGACCTAGCGATTTTCTGTCATAAGTGTCCCAAATGTGTCCCTTAAGCCTGCTGGCTGAGAGATATGCACCCTTGTTATCTGCCCAGCCCTTGCACTGGCCATTTAACGCCTGAACTGGCCGCAGGCGGGACCGGAAATGACAGCACACACAATGTCCTCTGCCATTTGTGTGCTATACCTTTCAGTCTACTTGGTTAAAGTGGACCAAAACCCAGGATTTTGACTATCCTGGGTTTTGGTCCCTGCCCCGCTGTATGAAACCCCCCAGGTCACCTGAACAAACTCACCTCTTCTCGGTCCTATGACGCATGTGCAGCCTTCTTGTCCAGTCAGCACGCTTGGATCCGCTTGAGCCACTTTGTCCAGGAGCTCGTCTAATACGAGCGGATCCGAGCGTGCTGATGGCCGCATCCCCCACTACCTATAACAGGGAGTGCGCCGGCCATTCATAAATGCCTGGCGTGGGCACTCGCCTGCTAGAAGGATAGCGCTGCTCGCAACATGCACCATTGCACCATCCGAGCCTGTTATTGAGTCAGTGGGTGGGGGTTGGGCGACACATCAGTCACGTGCTGTCTGCAGGAAGCACGGAGAGAGCTAGAGATGGGACATTAACCATACCTCCCAACCTTTGAAAATTGTAAAGAGGGACATGAGTGGCAGCGTACGTAGCGCCCTGTGGAGTCACGCCCCAACCTGGCCTTAAAGGGAAACACCACCTAAGAATTACACTCTCTAGGCTATTTCATATAGTGGGGCATCCCAAATCAGCATGCCCCAGGGACAAAAAACAAATACCAGGATAATGAAAATTCTGGTGATAGGTCCACTTTAACTTACCTGAACCATGCAGCCGGGTCTAGGTCTAACTTCCCAGGGGGCAGGTTCATGAAATCTACCTATAGTAGAGTCCTATAGTAGAGTCCACTGACCCCCCAGTACATTAAAAAAAATATTATGGAACCCACACGCCAATTCACCACCCCAGACCACATACACACGTCTGTAACCCCCTGCGCTCATCCACGTTAGACGCCCCTTCAGCTGTGCATGTTCATCAATTTGTCAACCCCCCCACACACGCACAAGCTCAAGCCCCCCTACACATGCAAGTCCCCCCAACCACACATGCATAGATGCAAGCCCCCCCACACACAAATACACAACATTGTGGGTTAACTAAAGTGATGCAGGCCACGCACTAGGTCAAAAGGTTAAAGAGATCCAAAAGTCATTTTTAGTTGCTTGTATTTATACATGGCAAGCAAGGGTGACTGCCAATTTGGGATGCCCTTCAACTAGAAACATGCTCTGCTTACTTCTGGGATCCAGGGATAAAGGTAGAAACCAAATGTGGCATCCCCAGCTCCCTCCACTCTGTGCGCACCAGTCAAACCTTAAGCTCTGTTTGGCTTGGTGCACAAAGCAGAGGGAGTGATGATTCCACATATCCAGCCACTGGGGGAAAGTGAGAGTAAGGTAAGTGCATAGCCTCGAAAACAGCGGTTATGTTTTCAAAAGTGGGTGCAATCAACATACATTCTTGCATGCCTTGCTATATACATAGAGGTGATCTAAAAGTTATTCATGGATTACTATAACTCAAGAGTAAGAGAATAGAATGTAAAGGAAGCGGCTTAAAGTGGAACCAAACCCAGAAGTTTGACTTTCCTAGGATTTGTTCCTTGGCCCCAGGACATTCCGAATTGGGAAGCCCCGCTGTGTGAAACTCCCCAGTTTGCTTCTAAAAAATTTACATTCTCAGGCTCCAATGATGCATGCCTGGGCTCTCGTCCAATGAGAGCCTCTTGTTGTGACCACATCATTCAGCTGGCAGCTCTCATTGACTTGAATGCCCCAGCTTATCTGAGTGAGAGCTGCCTGCCGAATGACATAACCACAGCCTGCACACATGCTGTTGAAGCAGGCAGAATAACGTTTTTATGGGTGCTCTGGGGGATACACACATGGGGGCATTCCTATTCGTGATGCCACAGAGAAAAGCCAGTGACTGGCCTTTGAATCTTTTAGAGTCCAGGCAGATTTAAACCAAAAAATAAGCATAAAATTAGAAAAAAGAAAGAGAAACTGTGGAAATACATGACAGACATGCAGAAGCATAAAGAGGACACAGGGGAGGCAGAGGGGAGTATAGAAGGGGCACAAGGAGGTCAAAGCAGGCATATGAAAACATAAAGGTGAGGCAGAGTAAGTTGTGAAGGGGGAAGCTCATCAGACAGCTGTCCCTGCAGCATCTAGTGAGCTGAACCACTCACCCCAACAACTTGACAAGCCAGCAAGCTGTACAAAGGCAAACTCCAGCCCCCACAGGCAAAAAACCTGCCACCCATCAGAGGCCTTTACTAGCAGGAAGCAGCAGACTCGTGGCAAAGCTCCGCCCCCATCAAGGAACTACTGCTCCCAGTGAGAGCGCATGAGCTGTCACCTCTTTCCGCCCCCATCAAGGAACTACTGCTCCCAGTGAGAGCGCATGAGCTGTCACCTCTTTCTATCCTTACCTAGCCTCTCCTAAATCTCTGCCCAGCCATGCCAAAAGAAACTCACTGATTGCTCTCAGCTCATCTCCCCCAACCTGCATCTACATGGCCCTACAGAGCAAAGCTGTGCTAATGCATACCTCCCAACTGTCCCGATTTTCGCGGGATTGTCCCGATTTTTTTCACAAATCCCGCGGTCCCGGGTGTTACTATGATGTCCCGGGACGCCCTACAATGTGCCCAGGGCGGCCACGACACGGCCAGCGTCTTCTAATTAGTTTACACTGGCCCGGCGGCCGGCAGCAGATTAAACAATGGCCAGCGCTTGATTAAACAATGACAGTGCGGCTTGATTAGACAATGACAGCGTGCGTGGTGGTGGTGGGGGGGGGTGGGCGTTGGTTGGCTGGGTGGTGGGGGGGGCGGGCTAGCACGTCTGAAGGCATTGCTGAAGCCAGGAGCTGGAGGAGCTGCGGGGCGGGGCAGTCATTCTTATGGGCGGAGTCTATTGTGCAGGCAGCAGACTTAGATTTAGTCTAGACCCCGCCCAGAAAGACGTCTGCCCCGCCCCCTACTCCCAGATTGGCTGACACCACTTAGTGCTGGGAGTGATGGAATAGGATGGGGCGGGGCTGAGCTGCATAGTGAGGCTGCAGCCTGGCACGTAGCCCAGATCATCCATCCTCCATCACCTGGATAGCAGCAAGTATGACCCCCTGTTCTGTCTTTTATACATGTTTACTATTATATTAAGTTATATAATCAATCTGTACCCCCTCACCCCCCTCCACAGCAGTCAACCCTCACCTTAAAGTCAGTGGACCAACAAACACTCAGGATTTTCACTATCCTGGTGTTTGGTCCACTTCCCCGGGGCACCCCGATCGGGGATGCCCCGCTGCGTGAAACCCCCCCAGATCGCCCGTATCAACTCACCTAACCGCGGTCCTATGGCGCATGCACGGGCATTCGTCCAATCAGCACGCTCGGAGCCGCTGCGGCTCCGAGCGCGCTGGCAGCCACATTTCGCGCTTCTCTCTAACAGGGAGCGCGCCTACGCTGGCCATTCATAAATGCCTGGTGCGGGCACGCGCCCTGCTAGAGGGAAGCGCGAGATGCGGCCACGGAGCCGTTGGACCAGGAGTAAGGTAAGGATTCTGGGCATCCTGGGAGGTTTCACACAGCAGGGCATCCCGATTTTGGATGCCCCATAGGGAGAGATCGGATCAGCCTGGGAATCTTATAGATTCCTGGGCCAATCCTCCTGGGTGTTGGTCCACTTTAATACCCCCACCCTGCCTTCCAATCTGCATCCCCACCTAAACCCCCTCCCTAGCCTCCAATCCGCACCCTTTGCCCCCTCTCTACACCCCTACTAAAACCCACACCGTGATGCCCCACACAGCAGGGTATCCTGATTTTGGATGCCTCGTGGGGAAGGGAATCGATTGTTCCCGGGGCGATCTATTCCCTCCACCCGGGGCATCCAAAATCAGGATGCCCCCTGTGTGACACCCCCTAGGTCGCCCCATACACTTAGCTTTGCTCCCGGACTAACGGGGCATGTGCAAGCCGCGGCCACATCCCCGCTATCCCTCTAAAGTGGAAGGGCCAGCAGCTCAAATTTCACTTAGCTTTACTAACATGCTCTGGCATCAGAGCAGCTTAGTAAAGATCAATGGCGTTTGAGCTGCTGATTGGGAGAAGAGCCCGCACATATGCTGTGGGATTGCCAGGTGAGGTAAGAATTATTGTCATTCCAGGGGGGTATTACACAGAGAGGCATCTCAAGTCAGGATACCACACTGGAGAGTAAAATACTGGGGGTGGCTCCTTTTTAAAAGTGTACAGTCTGACAATTAAAGTTAAATATACATTTAGAAATGTCTAGTAAATTTTTTAAATAATTTTTTACCAAGGAAAGAAGCTCCTCAGGTTCAGATGTGCATTTGTGTCAATGGGTGGGAAATATGGCATGGTCGGGGGCGCGACAGGGGGTGGAGTCGGGGGTGTGGTGTGGGTGGAGTCGAGGGTGTGGCATGGGTGGGGTTGGGGGCGTGGCTTGTCCCTCTTTCATATCTTCAGAAGTTGGGAGGTATGCTAATGCACACTTTCCTTCACTGCTATAAGAGTTGCAGCCCTGTGCCCCGCAGACCCGACTTCACAAGCTTACCTCCATTTCTAACTTCAGTGATCTGCTCTATAGTCCATGGAGACTTGGCCCCGCCCACAACATAGAGAGCACTAGGAGAGACAGACTGCCAGGCTTTCCAGCCTGCCTGCGAGGTGCGAGGGTCTGTGACGTCACCCCTCTCACAGCACAGAATCAATGAGCAGCCGGAGCGGATGTCTCTCTGTCAGCAGTGCACTTCGTGCACATTGCGGGCTGTAAATCATGCTGGCAAGTCCTGGGCAAACTGGGAATGTAACCTAGGAGAAGGGTTCCATTGGGAGGTATGAAAAACCGCTTGAGATCCTGATGCTCGCCCCTGCCTGTGAGCACCTATGATGATAGCTGCCTCACTGCTGGTAACGGATTTTTTTTTTAAGTAAATTGTTGCTGGCTGCTGCCCCTGTCCCCGCCCCTGCCATAGCTCCGCCCTAGGCACGTGCCTATGCTTGCCTTGTGGGAAATACGGGCCTGAGCATACCACACAAAAAATGAGAAGCCTCTATGGGTGAAGTCAAAGATGCGGAACTAGGCTCCTTCTATCAATAATTTTCTGTGGGTTGAGTTACCGCAACAATGCTATACCAATAATCTGACCCTAAAACCTCCCTGCAGGACTCGATTCCCCGCAAAGCTTTTCTGGATTGGTTTCTGCCGGGCTTTCTAGGATCAATGATCTTGTGGAAGGAGATTAATTTAAGTTGTTTGATTCCTTGAGAACAAGTTATGGGCTTGGCAGTGATTTTTCCGCCATCTACAAATCCAGCATTTCGTCCAGGCCATTATTGGTCAGGGTAGTAAACCGCTTTCTCCTACACCATTTGAAAAGGCATGTATTGACTACCGCAAGAATAATGGACTTATTTTACAGTTATATGGCTTGTCACAGAAATACAATACACAAGCTAGCTTCCTAGTTACACAGCTAAGAGACGGATCTCGCCTGTAATTGGTTAGAGAAAATGCAGCAAAGGATATGGTCTAATACTTTTTGCATGTATTCTTGCATTGCAGGTCAGATAGTGGACCGATAGCGGGGATGCGGTCACGGCTCGCGCCTGCTCCGTTGGACCGGAAAAGAAGGTAAGTGTGTGGGCGACCTGGGGGGTTTCACACAGCGGGGCATCCCGATTTTGGATGCCTGCGGAGAGGGGAATCGATTGGCCCTGGAATCTTATAGACTTAACTTAATAACTAATGAAATTATTGCCTACTATTGTTTACTACCCTCTCTTTGATTACTGAGGGTTTTGAGTTTTCTGTTCTCATTTAAAGACGCTGGAAATTCTCCCAGGGCTACCCCAAATTGTAAAAGATTTTACTTTCACAACAGCTCCCACAGCACTTCTGCCGTCTGTAGCCACATTCCCATCTGCTCCCACGCTAAGCCATTATGGAGGGGGGAGCACTTCCCAGACTACGGCGGGAGGGTCAAGTCAGCTGGAATAGGTAATCTAAAAAATGAAAGGCGTGGTATTTTTTTAGAATAGTAGTTTAGAATAAGCACAGTAAGTTTCCTGGACCAAAAGGTTCACAGGAAAGAAATTTAAAAGGGACTGTTAACCCAATGGCAATACTAAAGCAGCAAGTATCTGTCCTGATGCCTGTTCCATGTGCCACTTCAAAGTTTGCCCTTTGTGTAAATTCATTTGTCAGGACCATGCAAAAAAGTGTTGTAACACCTATAGGTACTCTGTAGCTTGGTGCTCTCAGCTTGAGCAAGCACAGCAAGCCACAGAGGTTCCCCGGCTGTCTCTGACCACATCAGAGCATGCTCATGACTAATAAAGCTGCTCCATGACATGCCCTTCCCCAAGAAAGAATCTTCGAATAAATAAGGTACAGTATTTACATAGAATCTGAGCTTTTTAGATGGGGATAAAATGTGAGGAAGTATTGTGTACCTGGACAGTTTCTTTTTATATTCAGCTTTTTGGCTTGGAAACAGTATAAATAGACGTTTGAACCTTTAAATCCTCCCTGTCCCGAAAATGTGTTTCTATTTTAAGCATTTTTGGTAATCTTGCGATAGGTATTGGGAATGGGTGTGCGCCAAATGTTATATTCCACTTACCCTGTGACCTTTGATACAGTTCTTCAGGATGCTGAAAATTTAGAAAAATATTTGTATTAGTATATTTGCTGATTTCAAAGTCCCTATATAAATAGCCTAGGACAAATATTGTAAAGGGAAACATTTGTACATGACACGTTCTACACTTACTGGTACATGTTCTGCATCCTTAAAGTGGTCCTAGATCCAGATAGGACATTTATGTTGTTACCTCCTATCCCCAGCCCAGTGCCCCAAAACAGCCTGTTTTTTTTTTTTTTTTTTGTTTCTTTTTTTTTTTACTAAAGCAATTTGCTAATTTACCCAGTTCCAAAGTAAACTGTCACACAATGGCCGTTAAGCTTGTAGTGCTTTTAGATTTATTGCAGTTATTATAACTAATAAGGCTGATCCCCAATGCTTAGCTGTATTTAACTGAATGTATCATAGCTGGAAAGCACCAGGGAGCAACACGTTCAACCATTCAAACAGCATCCAGTTTGTGTTTTTAAGAATACTGGGCAAAGGCTTTGGTAACATTAAATAAACAAAATAAAAAAAGCTGCAGAGACATGGGGCCTCTGATCATTTTGTGTCTGCATAAGCCTGGAAGCATTAAAACTTTATTTCTTGCCAGAATAATAGCTCAGGAGATTTGACATTGGGATGCCCCGCCGTGTGTATTCCCCAACCCCCCAGGTAGCGCCATACATTCACCTTCCTGTCACTCCCATGGCGCAAACTTGGGTGAGAATGAGCGTGCCGACTGGCTGAGGGGCCCACTCAGCCAATCAGCGAACTAGCTTTCACTCGGCTCGCTTTGGCTCTGCTGTTAAGCCCGCTGGACGGTTAAGCAGCCGAGTGCTACCAGCCACATCCCCCACTCACCATCTAGTGGTGGCATTCCCGCAACACCCATTCAGAAAGGCCGGCGCGGGTGCACACATGGATGCAGGTAAGCGGGGATGCGTCAGCTGTGCAGAGGCGCCACAAGGGCTCCAGGAGAGGTGGTCCAATTTGGGATGCCCCAAGGAGTGGAACTGGTCGGTAGATACCCCAGCCTGTGAAGTTCCTCTTTAAGGAGGAACAACGTCCTCTGGTGGCCTTCCTTTTTATAGGGCTTCCTGATTTAGTATGCCCCAATGTGTTGCATCCCTGCTCACATTACAGTGGCATAATAAAAACTAAATGGAGAGCAAGCCAGTGATCGGCTGCCAGTCTGCGCATGCGCTATGGGATTTCCAGAAAAGTACATTTATCAGCGATCTGGCGGATTTTACACATAATTGGGGCATCCCAAATTGGGGAGGAGGAAAGGAAATCACAGGCATTGTTACTCTTTAAAGTCAATTTTAGGAAACACAGACACAGCACAAGGAAAAATGCTGCCCATCATATTTATTGGGCCAGTTCAAATATATATGCTGCGTATATATGTGAACTGGCCCATCAAATATAATGGGCAGCATTTTCCTTTGCGTTGTGACTGCATTGCCCAACCCAGAGCAAGCGGAGAGGTGTGAATAAAGCCTACACTCACTTGGAGGGCACTGTGCTTGGAATTAGGGGGGCTAGTCCCATTCTGGGGGGGGGGGGGGGCGGTAAAATCCTAACCTGCTTTTTTAGTACCTATGCACTTTCTTCTGCTGATACATGAGCCTGAGTGTTCCTTTAGTGAATTGTTTTCTTGAGACTCATTTAAAGGAGCACAATCATGAAAAATGGGCCAATGATAAAAATTCATATAAATATGCTGGGTAGCGGGAGGAGCGGTCACTTATACACCCAGCATCAAGAAATATCCAGCCAGGTTTGTTTTTTTATTTCAATGGAGAGGGGAGGAAATCATGGGTGACAGGTCCTGTCATTCCGATACACTAAACCCCTGGATTTTATTCCTTCCATGAGAGAATAAACCACAAACTCGGTGGGAGTTTTATTCAGTTCCGGTGTATGAGTGACCTCTCTTCTCATTAGCCGACGTGTTTGTATTTATTTTTATTACAAAATTTCTCGATAGTGCTCCTTTAAAGTGGAGCAACCACTTCTTATGGAAGTACATTTTCAGTCAAAACATAAAAAAGCTATACTCACCTTTTCTCCCACACAGACCGCAGCTGTTAGTCTGGGGATGCAGCGCTTACCTGAAAGGCTTCATCTATGCCCGTCGCTGCACCGGCAACTTCCGCGGTGGCGCTCTTTCGTTGGGCTTCGCTTTCTGTCTCCCTCTGTTGTGTTAGCCGCCATCAGTCATGGTGAGTTGCCACTCCCCCCCTCCATTGCAGTGAATGGAGGGGCCATGGCAGCTCACCAGGATGGCATTGCCAAGCTGCTCTGGCTGGGGGAGCTCCCTAGGATAGGCGCAGCACCCAAAACTGTATACAACAGGAATACCAAGCAGCATTGAGGGCAGAAAACATCCAAAGGTAATGTACCTGGGATTGGGGGGACAAAATATATTGAGTTGTTTTGGTGGGGTTTGGTCCACTTTAAGCTCCTGTGTTGCCACTTTATTTGCTGATCTTGAGTATGTCATTTCATCACCCTATCTGAACCAGACCTTTACCAAGTTAGATCTCATGGTGCATAACACTTGATCCACATAAGGAAAGGGGAGAAATGGAAAAACTGTTTTCCAAACTTGTTATTACCTTAAAGTGGACAAAAGTGGCCCTGGAATCTATTTGACTCCAAGGCTGCCTGATTCACTCACCCCGGGGCAACCTGATTTGGGATGCACCGCTGTCTGACACCCCCTCCCAGTCACCCGGTGCTTACCTTGCCTCCCTGTAAAAGACGGACTTTGGTCATTTCTGATCATAGTTCCTCTTCTAAGACCACTCAGAAGCCAAATAATGCATGGAGCTTTGGAGGAAGAGGTACTGCAGTGTCCTATCCTTTGTCTAGCTCCACTAGGAAATGGTGAGCATCTCTGTAATGCAGGATTCACTGATGGTGGAAGGAAAACTGCACTGTGCCATACATAAAAAGATTAGGGACTGGATACATTTGAAGAGGAGCAACACCCCGCCCCCCTTTCGAGTTTATTAGACTCTTGAGGATGTTGGTTCACCTCTTTAGGGGGCATCAACCTCTTCCATGAGCATATCTCTAGCCAGACATGCACCCGCTAGGCCTTCTGAATGACCAATGCGGGCATGCCCTCTGCTGTGGTGGGGATGCGGCCAGTGGCACTCGCTCTGTTCTTATTTCCTTGCAGTGCAACGCACAGCAATCTGAATGGAATGAGTGCTACTGATGGCCTGCACATGTGTCATAAGGAAGAGGTGAGTTCATGGGTGATCCTGAGGGATACACACAGTGTGGCATTCCAAAGGCCCAACAAAGCAGAACAAAAATCAAGTAAATCTTCTAATAACAGAAGAGACAAATGGGACTTACTTCTTGTACAAATCTGATAATAAAGTGAGGCGCAACAATGATGGGACCAGGCGTCAGCATTGGCCAGCCCCTCTACCCTAGGCAGCCCCTATGCAGGACGCAGGGTCATGCAGTTGCCAGGACTAAGGACAGATTGGCTATTGATAGAGCCTTTGTTTCTGTCACTCCTTCTATTCTTTGTTTCTTTCCATCTATTATTTTAGTCCTCTTCTATTCTTTAATTCTTTCAGCCCTTCTATTCTTTTCTTTCATCCATTCATCTATTCTTTCTGACATTTATTTTCTTTCGTTCTTCTTTCCTTCTATTATATGTTTCTTTCCTTCTATTCTTTACTTTCATTCCATTTATTCTTTGTTCAGTTCATTCTGTGTCAGCCCTTCCATTCTTTCCCTCTATTGTTTTTTATCATCCATTCATCTATTCTTTCTAAAATGTATTTTCTTTTGTTCTTCTTTCCTTTTATTATGTTTCTTTCCTTCTATTCTTTACTTTCATTCCATGTATTCTTTGTTTCATTCATTCTGTCATCCCTTCCATTCTTTCTTTTGTTTTCTATCATCCATTCGTCTATTCTTTCTGACATTTCTTTTCTTTTGTTCGTCTTTCCTTTTATTATATGTTTCTTTCCTTCTTTACTTTCATTCCATGTATTCTTTGTTTCATGCTCTCTGTCAGCCCTTCCATTCTTTCTTTCCTTCTATTGTTTTTTTTATCATCCATTCATCTATTATTTCTGACATTTCTTTTCTTTCGTTCTAATTTCCTTCTATTATATGTTTATCTCCTTCTATTCTTTACTATCATGCTATCTATTCTTTGTTTCTTTTTTTCATCTGTTTGTTATGCCATTCCTTTTCATCTCTTCGTTTTTTCCATTCCTTCTTTGTAAATTCTGCTTTCTTTTTTTCTGCCATTCCTTTCCTTCTTTATTTCTGTCAATCATCATATTTCTTTCTGTCATTTACTATATGCTTTGGTTCTTCCTTTGGATTTTTTTATATTTCTTTCCATATATTCTTACTTTCTGTCTGTAATCAATTTGTTTATCATTTTCTTTCTTGTTTTTACATATATATGTTTGGTCATGGCTTTTCTTTTTCATTCTTGCTTTCTTTCTTCTGTCATTTCTCTCAGTTTTTTTCTTTCTGCTGCACCTTCTTTCCATATATTCTTAGTTACTGTCTGTAATCAATTTTCAAATTGTATAATTTTCTTTCTTGTTTTGACATATATATTCTTTTATCATTGCTTCTCTTTCATCCTTGCTTTCTTTTTTCTGTCATTTATCTATCCTGTTTTCTTTCTGCCACACCTTCTTTCCATATATTCTTAGTTACTGTCTGTACTCAATTTGTTTTATAATTTTTTTCTTGTTTTGACATATATATGTTTATCATTGTTTCTCTTTCATTCTTGCTTTTTTTTCTGTCAATTATCTGTCCTTTTTTCTTTCTGCCATGTTCTTTGACTCAGCGGCCCACAGAAACCTGGAGGAAGCCCTGGCTGGGACTCCTCTGACCTCATGAGCCCTGAAGTGGTTGCTACCAAAACAGGCCCTATGTACGCCCCTGTAAACACTATTCAAAAGCAGCTAGGGGTATTTAGTTCATTAAAAGTTTTTTATTATAAAATATATATAATAAAACATTTATTAATACAGTGACAATCGAGCAAGACACATTACCAAAGACGAATACTTTCTCCAAACGAGGGAGTGCAAGTGCAAGCAGAGCTGGCTACTGTAAAATGGCTCCAGATGGGGAGACGGCTGCGGAGTCCACACGTGCTCTAGCGAACAGGTGACAGAGTTTGCTTTCCACACTGACAGTGACGTGCTTCGTTCGGCTGGCGTCAGCGCGCTGGTGACGTCAGCACGCAGCTCGCCGGGAGGAGGAGGAGGGGTCTGGACATTTTTTTTCTCCCTTCATTTCCTTTTTTTTTAATTTTTTTTTCCTTTTCTTTTCTTTCTCTTTATTTCTCCTTTTTCTCCATCCGCCCATCTCCGGTGTTATCACTACCTGGGATGTGTCCGGCGGGCTCCCCTCCTCCTCCTCTGCTTCCTGGACAGCGCCGGGGCTGAGCGGTGCTGCCATCCATGTCCGTCTGCCCGCATCTTACCATCAGCTGAGCCCCCGCCGCTGGTAGCAGGCCCAGGGAGGCGGCAAGGAGCAGGTAGGTGACGCGGGGCCATGGTGGCCGCTCCATACACAGTGTACAAGTGGGGGGACTCTCTAGAGGTACAGCCAGGCCTCCAGCCCCTCACCCTTTTCCATAACACGAAGGCACATCCAGACCAGCTTATCTGTCTATGCAACAGGTGCTTCAAACATGGCGTTCCTCCTGTTCTGGAGATCATTAGCCCATGAAGAAATGGAGTGGTCATGTGACCACTTCATTTCCTGCAAGGTGTATGGTGCTGTCAGTCCGGGGCTGGATCCAGGTTTATGTAGGCCCATGACCATCAATATTGCCCCCTTGTTGCAGAGGACCAAAACCCACACCCCATCGGTCCTAAAATCTTTAAGATTCCAGGGCGCTGGATTTTCTCCCCCGGGGCATCCAGAATCTGGATGCCCTGCTGTGTGAAACCCCCCAGGTCGCCCAGAAACTCACTTTTTTTGCCGGTCCAACGGCTGCATCTCCGCTATCCCTTTAGCAGGGTGCGTGCCTGCATCAGGCATTTGTGAATGGCCAGTGCGGGCACACTCCCTGTTAGAGGGTAGCGGGGGATGCGTCCGTCAGTGCTCTCGGATCCTCTCACATTAGATGGGCACTTGGACGCGGAGGCTCGAGCAGTTCCCAGCGTTCTGATTGGACGAGCGGCCGTGCATGCGTCATAGGACCAGAAAGAGGTGAGTTTGTTTGGGCTACCTGGGGGGGGGGGGGTTCCACACAGCGGGATTCTCCCTGGGGGCAAAGACCGAAACACAAGATCAAAATCCTGGGTTTTGGTGCACTTTAAAGTGCACCAGTCACCCTGTGCATCCTTGCTGGAATCTAGAAGATTCTAGGGCTTACTTCTAGCCGGCCCCCGGAGCATTCTACACCGGATGCCCCGCTGTGCGAAACCCCGCCGGTAATATTACCTTATTCTGGCGAGTCCTGCAACGCGGTCTCTGCCGGAGCAAAGTTCAAATTAGTCTTATCATAGACTTTCCCTTTTAAAGTGGACCAATCACTGCCGGCCATGTAGTCTAAAAGACCATCCTGGAATAGCTGCCCTGTCTGACAAAGAGGAAAAGAATAGGAGGGGAAAGGGATGAATGTACTGGAAAAGAAAAGTAGTAACACAAAGAAAGTCAGAAGGATAAAAAGAGCGAGAAAGAAAAAAAGGAAAGAAGAGAAGGAATCACAAAAAAAGGGAAGATCAATAACGAAACAATAAAGAAAGAGAAGAATAAAATGAATGGCAGAAACAATTTTCTGATGGTCAGTCTGCTCTTGCTTATGCCCGGTCCTTGCCCCTTTGTCCCTGCATGGAGGCTGCCGGGCGAGTGAGAATGACCGTCTAACCTTTGGGAAGAGGTGTGTCACATGATCACTGTATGAGGTGGGCCTTTCCAAGGTGCAGGGGCTCTGCTCTGCCCAGTGCTGATGCTGGTCCTGAAGAACTGCATTGTTCATATGACCAATTTTATTTTCGGTGTGGCGTCTGGCGTCGGAACAGGGCAGGTGCCCAGGCCCTTGCACCTTGGAAGGGCCTATCTCATATGGTGGTCATATGACATACCTCTTCCCATTGGTGAGCAGGTCATTTCCTCTTCTGAGGCAGCTGCAGGACACAGGGGCGTGCAATCCCAGAATGCAGAGCAGCATATCCAGAAGACTCTTCCTGTCTGCAGGCAGCCTGAAACTCCATGGGCCGCCATCTTAGATGTTAAAGGGGTTAAAAAAAATGCAACAGGTGTAATGTGGGCAATCTGTATGTAGGCGGTGAGGGGAAACGTACAAAATAGACTCTTATTCAGGGTGAAGGTCCGCTTTAACCGTTATTATAATTGCGTTTAATCTGATAGAACATAAAACCAAACTACTGTATACACCTAATGGCAGATTAGCTTGTAACTGAATGAATAATCGCTGAAGAGCATCGGGGGGCACTGCTGCATGGCCAGGGAACCATACAGCCTCCATTCGAACCTCATTCTGCATTCAGTTCATTTTCATATATGAATATTGGGCCCAGGCTTTTTTTGGGGCGATTCCTTTCTGGGTATCGGATCACTTTATGGATGTCATGTTTCTGCTTTAATGTTCAGCTGTTGCTTGTGACCCCTACCGTGGGATAACAACTGCATTTTCTGTATTTTATTTCACAACTTGCCTGAATGGCACATGAAACACCTTCAAGAAATAACAAAGCAAGTCTAGTTTCTTTGACTACAGAAATACCATGACATTGATGAATGAGAACCTCCAGTTCTTGCTGACTCCCTTGTAAAAGATCTCCTCCACCTTCTTTATTTTTCATTGGTCAAGGATGGACTCCAGTCAAAAAGAAAATAAAGAAATAAAATATTTCTACGCCCATGGTCCAGTGCCGTTCTCCTGTTTGTGTGATTGGCACACATGTGCTCATGTCGCTGCCCATTCAAGTGAATGGATAGCGGGCATGGAGCAGGGTATGCCACCTTCTGTGCCGCTGCACAGAAATGGGAGAGCAGCACTGGACCATGGGCAAAGTAAGATTTTTTAAATTCTTTTCTTGGTAACCCTCTGTGTCCTGCCTCAGCACCAGGAGAGAGTGGCGGGCTGGGTGGATTGGGGGGTAATTTGTATTAATTTCTCTTTAAAGTAGACCAAAATCCAGCATGATTGGCCCAGGAATCTATAAGATTCCCAGGCCGATCGATTCCCTCCCTCCCAGGGCATCCAAAATCGGGATGCCCCACTGTTTAAACCCCCCCAGGTCGCCCCATTCACTTACCTTGCTTCCCGGTCCAACAGAGCCGCTGGGCTTAGACGACATCACGTCAGCGGCTTTGAGCGTGCTGAGTAGACAAGCGGACATTTATGCGCTGTAGGACCGGGAAGAGGTGAGTTGCGCTCGACTATATGGGGGGTTTCAGACAGCAGGGGGAAAGGACGAAACACAGGAAAGTCAAAATCCTGGGTTTTGGTCCACTTTAAGGAAAGTGTGTGCAATGGATGAAACTGCTGTTGGCATTTTAATTTCTATTTGTGTTTCCAGATTTATTTTTACTTCCTGGTAGTTGGGGAAGGGCGTTACAAAATTGTCTCGGCTACAGTGAGTTATGGATGTCACCTAGCCTCACTTCCAGGGTCTTGGTCTGTTGAATAAGAAATCCAAAGGCATTACTGTGCCTCTGCTCTGTGGCGTTTCCAGACATATCTCAGATCAGAGCTGCTAGAGAGACACAAGGCTATCTTGCTTACTTTTACATGGTCTTTTATACTACTACTTTATACCCTGCATAAGAAGAGCTTGTTTCTTATTAGGGAAAGGAAGAAAGGGATGACAGGTTTGTGGATGCATCAGTCTGCTCAACCTGAAAAGCCTGTCCCTTGGGCCTTGTGTTGGAATAATGTCTTAGTGCTATTGTGATTTTTCTAGATGATATTAATACTACTTTTACTCCAGAACGGCTATCTACTCTTTCCCTCTCCCTAAACAAGTAACACAAATGGACAGAGTATTAATGTCCCGCCCCTCAGTGTTTTTGTGTTTCCTCCCATGAAACATGTGATGGAGTATGTTCGTGGATTGAGGGTTGATGGCTGGTCCGGACCCCTTTGATGCCTATATGTTCCCCCTATTTTTTATTACAGAGCCTCAGCTAGGTCAGTATGCGCTGTAGGTTTTTTCTGTACCTCAATATGGGGGGGGCGGAGCATTGTGGGCACTTTCACTCATCCCCCCATATCTAGTGTTGGTCTTGGCCGGGTGCCATGCTCTCTAAACAAGAGGTCCAAGGTATAGTGTCCCCTTGCAAGGTGGCAGACGGGGAACATGGGACAATGGGCGCTGCTGCGGAACGTGGGTCGGATACCTGGTTCGCAGCAGTGTCAGGGTAAGTGTGGTGTTCTGGGTCAGGCTCCGGGGGCATTTCGGTCATTAAGAGGGCACATGGGCTGGAGGCGTTTCCTTCTTCTCCTTTAGGTCACAGTGCTGAAGATGAGGGCCATGTGACGTCACTTCTGGTTTGATGGGTATGGGTGTGCGCCGTTGCTCATAGCGAGATGGATCAGAGATGCTATAGCTCTGGCCTATCAAGCAATGGGTGCTTCTTGGGCTTATAATGGCGGATCTTATTGGAGGAAGAATGTAAGGCTGCCACCTGGTCTTCACCACACACCTTTTGAGACACTACATGGTAGACTTGTGGAATCCCAACCAGCAGAAATTCGGAAAGATGGTTCTTCAGGCAGTCTGCCCACCCTGAGGTAGGACACGGTTTGCTTGCCTTCCATGGTTAGTCCTCCTGGAGGGCGCCTGGGGAAAACCCCAGTTAGTCTTACCGGTAACAATATTTCCAATAGTCCTCCAGGACAGCGTTCCACACCCCACCCCATGTTTTCATGTATATTCTGGCTTGGTTGCACTGGTGTTACTTCTTGCCTGTCTTTTTTTCCCTTCGGGTCTCGGATTATTCCTGTATGATTGCCTAAAAACACTGGGGGCCGAGGGGGAGGGTTGGAGCGTTAATACTCTCTCAGTTTGTATCCTGTTTAGGGAGAGGAAGGGAGTGGCTAGCCATACTGGAGGACTGTTGGAAATATAGTTACCCCCGTAAGACTACTGGGGTTTATAGCAAACACAGTTTGCTATAAAATACAAGCAGTTCTCCCACATAAAGGTAGATTGGTATGCTTAAAACCTGTCGACCCTGTTTTCTTTCATTAAAGTAAATTTTGCAGGGGATTTAAAAAATGTATTCTATAACATGCAATAGTAACTACTGTAAACACCTGAATTCCTGGAGGACTAAATTAATGAGATTGGATGCGGTCTCATAATAATAATATAACAACGCCGGCTCTACAGCTAACATTGTCAATTAAGTTGCTGTAGCCCTGTAAAGGCACTTCCTGTAATAAGTTAGTGAATCCTAGCAGATTAATCAGTATCCAAAATGTTAGTGGTTCTATAAGTTCTTGTGTTTTGATTTTGGGACGGCTTTAAATTAAATCAAGACTATAGAAGTTATCCCTCCTTTTGCTATCTGATGATGATTTTTTAACAATCTATTTTCAAAATGGATCTCTTCAGCCAGAAGATGTGTCGGTGGTTATCCGTGCCCTGTATACTATGGGTAGTCTCTTATTCTGGATGGGAGACAACCTCTAAAAATCAAGCCTATCTGTTGAATGAGGTCAACCCTAAGCTGACAGTAGAAGGTCTCGGACTTCTATTATCAACAGTCTTCATCACAAATGTACAGTCATTGCCACTCTGGGGCACCCTGGAGCTGGTGCCAGAGCTTGCAGCTTAAGGAAAAGCCGATGGCAAATGGGGGAGGCTGCCAAGAGAATTTTGGTTATTTGGCCAAAGAGCTCTTAAGGAGGAAATAAGTGAAGTCACCACTTACCCATTCACTTCTGTAGCTGCAAATGGCAGACATGACTTGTGATCATGTGACTGGCGGCAACCATTCTGATTTGATGTGCAAATTTAAGGACAGTCCCGTGACCGGCCACCATACAATGAACGAGGAAATGGCAAGGATTGGCTGACCTACCTTACTTTCTCTCTAGGCCTGTCTCTCCTTCTGTTTCCTGGTTCGTGTGTCTAACAGCTTTCGACACATCCCAGCCCTCTTGAAACCTGATTCATTATTGACAATCTAGGATTCCTTGTCTGAAATAAGCTCCTCTGCATAAGTGACATGTAAAAGTATTATGCCAGCCAGCTTGTTATCGCTGCTTAGTGGAATTCTCGCTACCTTATTCTATGTGTCAGTTAAAATGCAATTTGGTTATCAATCTGCGGAATAGAAATGATTTATCCACCTTTTTATGTCTGGCCGGGTGTAATTTGAGTGCTACCCTGCATTTGTTTGTAATAAAAGCTCAGCCTTTGCATGAGGCTTAGCAGTCATCTACCGTGCAGCACTTGCGGAATAATGTGTCAACATTCTCATTACAATGGATGATGTGTCTTCCTGCCCGGAAGCCTCATGTACTCATATTTTGGCGATGTTTTAGTAAATGACATAGCTGTTCCTGATTATTGGTTTTGGGATGACGAAAGCTTCTGCACGCTTTTGTGTCAAGCACCTCTTCATATTTGTAAGTGTCAATGTATTTACTTTATTACCATTAGCTTGCAGTTGTGCTTAAAAAATGCCTAGAAATAGTATAAGTAAATATAGCAACATCACTCTGCTTTCTCCTCTGTCTCCTTAGTGAGGAATCTCTTTCTCATTCAGCTTAATTCAAGCGGCCGTGCATGCGCCCTAGGAGCGGGGTGAGGTGAGTTGAATCGGGTGATGGGGGGGTTTCACATTGCGGGGCACCCCCGATCGGGATTCCCTGGAGAAGTGGACCAAAACCCAGGATAGTCAAAATCCTGGGTGTTGGTCCACTTTAAAGTAAATCGGTGCTGAAAGATGGCAGCTGGGTAAAACTATACATGCTTTATAGCCCGCTCAATTTTTATTCAGCAGACTTGCTGCAACATTCCATGCCGGCTTCTATATTGGGTAAAGACTGTGGCAGTAATTTAGGAATCCTCGTTACCTGGCTCATAGGCCAGGATTTATCTAGCAGTGGATTAAGATTATCTCTAAAGCTAGGTTTACCAACTTCCAGATCCATTCAGAGATTCCCTCCTTCTATTTCCAAGCTGTATCGTTTCCATTATAGTTAGACGTTGTCCAGGCAAAAAAAAGTCAGCGCTGCAGAGGTAAGACTTGTCTTTTTTTAGCACCCAAATCCATCTGGGGGGGGGGGGGGGGGTCTGGGCAAAGTGCAGTGCTGATTGGACCTTGGCTTTAATGGTGTTTCTAGGGAGCTACACATACATCATTTACTATTGATTGGCGCTGAGGAAGCCTTACAGAGCGAAACTAGTATGCCAAAACAGTTACCAAGTCCAACAACCAGGAGACATTGTTCTCTCAGTTCATGTATATACACTTAAAGTGGACCGTCACCCTCCCGTGATCGGCCCGGGAATCCCGGGCCGATCACCTCCCTCCCTGCGGGACATCCGAGATCGGGATGTCCCGCGGGGTGAAACCCCCCCAAATCCCCTTACCTTGACTTAGGCGGCGGCCGGCCGCCGCCGCCTCCCTCGCCCCCCCCCAATCGTGCTTGTCTGGCAAACCTGAGCACCTTCAGACTATTTGCCTGATGAACTTGCACATCACTGTGTGCCTGGAACCCAATGTCAGAGGTCAGGTGTAGAGGGAAGTGATGAGTATGTGGCTTAGGGCATCCTAAATCGTGGTGACCCTGTGCTGCAGGGATGAGCGGATGTCCAATTTTGACTAGACTTCCTCCATTAAAGCGATTGTACTGAAGCTATTCTTAGTATACAGTACATCCTGCTCCAGATAGAATACTTACATTCGGGTACTACTCCGCCAGATGGCGCTGGACTGCAGAGACATCGAAAATAGGCTCCTCCCGGCCCTCAAATACCCAGGGACCTCCCACAGTCCCCAGATTTTCTCTGCAGTCTGGACTATGAAGGACAAGACGATGGCTCTCTCTACTTGCAGGTGAGCGGGGCTATTAGCCTGCGGCCCTGTAGGACTATTCCCACCTGTTCCATCAGTAATTGCCTCCCAGTCTTGGCTGCGCTGGTCGAGTGATGGTAGGCAGCACCGCTGTTAGGTGCTTAGGAGTGCTGCTCCACCGCAATCCCCCACCAAAGGGTAGGCGGTACAGGCATATGGTGAGCCTCTATGGGATGCCCCTCCCGCACTATTGCCTCTTGCCCCTGTCTTATCGGTGGGCCCTATGTTAAATGGCCGCTGTCCTCCCTCATTCTCCTTGTAGCCTTCGGGGGAAAAGGGTGGGGGGGGGGTGTGTATGTATGTATATACGTTTTTTGGCTTAATGCTTCATTACATTATGCTTTGTCTCAGCCGCCACGCTGACTTGTATTACATTTATTATACCTGAAATTGCCGCCGCGCGTTTTTCCCTGTGTTCCGCGCTTGGCGGCGACGTTACCTCAGGCGCCGGTGCGCCGTCATTGGCTGCTTGTCACGTGTTGGCTTCGCGCTCTTCGGGGGGGGCGGGGCCTGTCTTTTGCGCGTTCCGCGTCATTGCTCATGCGGGCCCGCCCCTCGAGGTATACCGACGCCATTTTGTTTGCTTGGTTCCGGCTTCTGCGTGACGGGCTTCTACCTACCGCGGTCCGTAAGTGCCCTCGTGGGCGGCTTTATTACCATTTTTAATTATTATTTGCTTACGGCACCCTTTGATTATGTCTTTCAGACGGGCGAACCCATTGGCTTCTCCCGGCCCTCTATTAGTTCGTTAAACTGGGTTATTGGGGCATCCCAGGTTGCTGTATAGCGTTAATCCCTATCGGCCTATTGTGCCGCTATAATCGCCATATGGAGGCATCTCAGGATAATGTGACCTGGGTTCCATCGGGACAAACCCGGCTGTGTGTAGCTTGTGAGGAGTCTCATGTTGACGCTAACAAGGCGTAGGTCTGTGTACCCTGTGCCAAACAGGTGCTTGAACTGCAATTTGGTCTTCCAGTGGCTGACTCTGCGATTCGTTTCGCCTCACCTCATTCGTTTCGCTTAAATCTCCCATTAAATTGCATACAAGTGGGGATTC
The DNA here is from genome assembly GCA_027917425.1 of Gastrophryne carolinensis. NCBI lineage: Eukaryota > Metazoa > Chordata > Amphibia > Anura > Microhylidae > Gastrophryne > Gastrophryne carolinensis. Next base: position 121,295,933 of record CM051236.1, read on the forward strand.
TCATCCTGATGTGTCTCTTAGACTTGCTAGTGTTGAGAAGTTAATTGCTAATACCTTGGCGCGTAAGGCCCCTGCAAAAAAGCGGCACTTAATGCCTGAAGTCACTCTTTTTCCTATGGAAGCTGATGAGTATTTGCATCTATCTGGCTATACCCCTTTGGAGGAAGGGGAGCTATTCTCCAACTCAGGGTCATCTGATGAGAGGCCCAGGGGTCATGACGATTCTGGCTCTGACCCCTAGGCCCTGGATGATACTGATGGATTGTTGGCCCAGATTTTTGAGGTTCTGTCTATTTCTCCCCCTGATGCGGCTCCCAGGCAAAGGGGGGAACTTTTTCATACTGCTAAGTCACGCTTGGAATTTCCTGAGCAAGCACATTTCAATAACCTTGTGCTTAAGGAATGGGAACGTCCCAGTAGACTTCCCGGTGTACCTAAAGAGTTGGGATAGGAAGTATCCCTTTCCTGCTGATGTGGTAAAGTGTTGGTCATCCCCTCCCAAAGTGGATGCCCCGGTCCTAGGGTTATCTAACACCTCTGTTATGCACTCCCCTGACTCTACTACCCTGCGGGATGCTGAGGACCAGCGCATTGACCAGCTGGCTTCCCATGCCTTTGCATGTGTGAGGACGGCGCTGCGCCCGGTCTGTGCCTCTGCCATTACGGCTGTGGCTATTAGGACCCTGCTCAGAAGTATCCTTGATAGTGCCCCTGATGATTTACCTTGTGAGGAGGTTAATGCACTCTCTAGTTGTGATGTTTTTGTGAATTTTGTCCTCTCTGCCTTGGATGACACCATTAGAATGTGTGCCAGAACCTCTGCCCTTGTGGTGGCTATACGCCGCTCGGTCCTTACTGGTTTTCCCTTCAAAGGGCTATGCCTGTTTGGGGACCGCCTGGACCTATTTGCTAAGGGAGGCAGGTTACCCCAGCGCAGGCGGCAGTCTCGGCCCTTTCGGGGTCAGGGCTGCTTTTCCTCCCCCTACCGTGGTGCTAGAAAAGGGAGGGGGGGTTTCCTTTGCTGGGGCCCGAGGAGACTTCTGGGGTAGAGGAAGTCCTCTCCCAAGCCCCCTCAGGCATGATGGGGCACCCTCACCCATCCGGTTGGGGGGACGGCTTCAGCACTTTGCTCACGTCTGGAGGCTTCATGTCTCAGACCGGTGGATTCAGGAGGTAGTGTCCTCCGGTTACAAGATAGAGGTTGCTGCCTGCCCCCCCCAAGGTTCATCAGCTCCCGGATTCCTCAGGACCCTGTGTCAGCTCAGGATCTAGTGCAGGCAGTGCAAAGCCTTCTGGAGCTGGGGGTCATCTGCAAGGTCCCTTTAAGAGAAAAGGGCAAGGGCTTCTATTCCAACCTCTTCACAGTGCCCAAAAGAGATGGGTCAGTCAGGCCCATCCTGGACTTGAAGATCCTCAACAAATTTGTCAGGAGCAGGCGCTTTCGCATGAAAACTCTGCGCTCTGCCATCAGCTCCCTGCGCCCAGGGGACTTCATGACCTCTGTGGACATCAAAGATGCTTACCTTCATATTCCTGTATTTCCAGGTCATCAAAGGTTCCTCAGGTTCGCTCTAGAGGATCAACACTACCAATTTACAGCATTGCCCTTTGGTCTCACTTCAGCTCCCAGGGTGTTCACCAAGGTGCTGGCAGGAGTGATGTCTCTGCTCAGTTTTTCAGGGCATCCGCGTGCTGCCTTATCTGGACGACATTCTCATCACCTCCCAGTCTCTACAACAGGCAGAGTTGGATACTCAGCTGGTGGTGTTCACCCTGGAGTCATTTGGATGGGTGATCAACCACCCCAAGTCCTCTCTGTCCCCCTCCTTGGTGACTTCATTCCTGGGAATGAATCTGGATACAGTTCAGGCAAGGATTTTTCTTCCTCAGCAGAAGGTGGACAGTCTGATTGCGCAGGTCCAGTTCCTGCTATCTTGTCATCATCCCTCCATCAGGCAGGGAATGCAGCTGGTGGGCCTGATGGTGGCGTGCTTCGAGGCGGTCCCTTATGCTCAGTTCCACTTGAGGCCTCTGCAACTCCACCTCTTGTCAGTATGGGACAAGGACCCAGCTTCCCTGGACCGGGTCTTTGCGCTTTCCCCCCTGGTCAGGCGGTCCCTCTCGTAGTGGCTGGACTTGAGGAACCTGTTGGGGGGGCAGATCCTTTCTGACCCCCTCCTGGGAGACGGTCACCACGGATGCCAGTCTGTCAGGTTGGGGGGGTTTCTGGAAGTCCCTGCGGTTCCAGGGGAGGTGGGGCCCTCAGGAGGCCCACACACCTATCAACGTCTTGGAGCTGCGGGCGATCAGGTTAGTTCTGGCTCAGTTGACTCCTCACCTTCGGGGCCTGCCTGTTCAGGTGCGCTCGGACAACCAGACGGCAGTTGCCTACATCAATAATCAGGGAGGCACCCGGAGCAAGAGGGCCCTCCAGGAAGTGTCTCTGATCCTGACCTGGGCGGAGGCCAATATTCCCTGCATATCAGCTGTGTACATCCCGGGGGTGGAAAATCTCCTGGCAGACTCTCTCAGCAGGGGGACCTCTCGCCAGGGAGAATGGTCCCTCTGCAACAGGGTTTTCCAATCTCTGTGTCACCGTTTGGGTCAACCAGATGTGGATCTGTTTGCGTCCCGTCACAATCACAAGCTCCCGGCCTTTGTCTCCCTGTCCCAGGATCCTCTGGCCTTGACCACGGATGCCCTAGCAATGTCATGGCAGGACTTTCAGTTCCAGTATGTCTTTCCTCCTTTTCCCCTGCTGGGCAGGGTTCTGCGCAAGATTGCTCTGGAAGGGGTGCCAGCAATTCTGGTGGCCCCCAGGTGGCCAAGAAGAGTGTGGTTCGCAGACGTGGTGCAGCTGGAAGTAGATCAGTACGCTCTGCCCTTGGTGCCAGATCTGCTCACTCAGGGCTCCCTACGCCATCCCAATTTACAAACTCTGGCTTTGACGGCCTGGCTGCTGAAACCTCCATCTTGATGGGCTGTCTACCTTTGGTGTTGATACCATGACAAAGGCTAGGAAGAAGTCTTCTTCCATTTATTACAGGGTTTGGCGTGCCTACATTGACTGGTGTGAGTCTCGGTCTCTTCCCTGTTGTGTGTTCTCTACTCCCAGGATTTTGGAGTTCCTGCAGCATGGGTTGGAGATGGGGCTCCAACTCAGTACTCTGAAGGGTCAGGTTTCTGCTCTGGCTGTTTTCTTCCAGAAGTCCTTTGCTCAGCATTCTCTGATCAGGACTTTTTTCCAGGGGGTTACCCATGTGCTTCCTCCATGTAAGCCTATGGTGCCTGTTTGGGATTTGAACTTGGTTTTGTCAGCCTTGCAGGGTGCTCCCTTTGAACCTGTGCTGGATGCTGCCCTGGCCATTCTTACTCTCAAAGTTGTCTTTCTAGTGGCTATCACCTCTGTTAGGCGTGTGTCTGAGTTGGCAGCGCTTTCCATTCAGCCCCCCTACTATGAGACACCAGGACAAGGTGGTGTTCCGCTTTAAGACAGATTTTCTGCCTAAGGTAGTGTCTGCCTTTCATTTAAATCAAGACATTGTTCTTCCTTCATTGTGCCCTAATCCTAGTAGTGCTAAGGAGAGGGTTTTGCATTCTTTGGATGTGGTTAGGTGTCTGAAGTACTATCTGGTGGCTACTGCACCTTTCAGGAAGACTGATGCTCTTTTTGTGGTCCCTTCTGGTCCTAGGAAGGGTTTGGCTCCTGCCAAGTCTACTATCAGCAAATGGATCCGTCAGGCTGTGATTCAGGCCTACTCTAAGGGGAAGAATCCTCCCTTCCGCCTTACTGCTCATTCTACGTGTGCTATTGGTGCCTCTTGGGCTTTTCAGCACCAAGCTTCTGTTGAACAAGTTTGCAAGACCGCTACTTGGTCTTCTGTTCATACCTTTTCAAAGTTTTACAAGGTTGAGGTTAGGGCCTCAGCTGATACTGTTTTTGGCCGCAAGGTTTTGCAGGCGGCAGTGATTTAAATGGTCTGCTGTTACCTTTTTTGGGGATCCCACCCTACTTTATGGACACTGCTATTGGATGTCCCGAATGTAAGTATTCTATCTGGAGCAGGACGTACTGTATACTAAGAATAATACAATTCTGTGATTACTCACCTGTAGAATTGGTATTATGAGTATACAGTACGTCCTGCTTCACCCCACCCTTGGTTTTTGCATTATCTTGGATCCCCTGTAATGGTGATTGTTATTGTTATAGTTACTAGTTTGGGTTGTTTATTTGTCCCGGCTTTTCGTTAACTGCTTTTCAATTCTGGGGACTGTGGGAAGTCCCTGGGTATTTGAGGGGCCAGGAGGAGCCTATTTTCGATGTCTCTGCAGTCCAGCGCCATCTGGCGGAGTAGTAACCGAATGTAAGTATTCTATCTGGAGCAGGACGTATTGTATACTCATAATGCCAATTCTAAATTCTAATCACAGAAATGTATTTTTGTATTTTAGGAGCAGATCATATGATAAGAGTGTGTAAGTCTTCCCTCAGAGTCATAGTGTTGGGGCTAAAGTCCTGCAGAAGCTGATAATGGGGTACACTTGAGGTGCTGATGTTAAAACCTTGAGGCGTCATAGTGTACGTACAAGAGAGTGAATTTCAGCACAGGCTCTGGGAGGTCTGCTGCGTGGTGGCAATAACAAGCATGACAAGTAAATGCCTGAAATGAGTAGCCTTTCTGCTTCATATATGCTGTCATGACATTTTAAATGTCTGTGGATACTATCATGATATGTCCTATCTGAAATGTACAATAAAGAACTGGATTTTAACCATATCAGGGGAGCCAGAACCTCCTTTTTTTTTTTTTTTTTTTTTTTTTTTCTTTTATACAATGGCAAAGCAAGCCAGCCATGCTCCCTGAACTAAAGGACCTTTCTCGGGTTTGAGCTAGTTTAAACTTTATTTTTCGTGGTGACACCCAGCCTGACTAGTCTTAAAGCCGGGTGGCCCACCAAAAATTCTCCCGCTCTTTCCCAGGGCCATTCCACCAGTTAGAATCCAGGCAATGAAGCAATCTACATTCATGGTCTACAAAAGTTCTGACTGCGGCTTTCACCCCTCTTCCACTTTGGATGACATCTTCAAAAGTGTCCAATATTGAGTGCCAACATGTTGTCCTCAAGGCTTATTTGTTTGTTTTTCTTTTCTGCTTGTTTGAGGCTCTGTAAAATAAACGATTTTAATTTAGAAACGGTGTTTTACCATAGCAACCGTACACAAACTGCAATTACTTCCTCACAGATTAACCCCTCCTGTACTAATTTAGCCTCTTTAGCCAAAGGGTTACTGGTTGTAATCTCCCCTGGGGAGAGACGTCTGGTTACTGCTGTCTGATTTTTTAATTTTTTTTATTTTTTTTTTCCCAAGCTCACCCTTTTCAGTGGAAGGATTCTTAGATTTGTAGGCAGAAACTATATTGAAGGGTTTTTCTCAAGGCCAGGAAAGGTGGTCCCAATTGTGCAATACAGAGCTACAGAAATATAAGAAAATTGGAACATCGCAGGTATAAGGCACAATCCTAGGGTCCTTTCACACCTAGCCATTTGCGTCAAGTTGAAGTAGAAATACTCCCAATGTGTCACAAATGACAACAAAATGTGCCCTGTTTGGGCACCACCAGTAAAGTGCATGCACTGCGTTTTACCTGTGGTACGTAGCGGTGAAAGGGCCATACTCGCCACCACTTCCTGATCCATTGCCGCTGGTCCCTCGCCACTGTCGACAGTGCTGCTGTCGCCAGGGGCAAAGCTCCTGCCCATCACCAATTCTGCCTCTAGGTTCCCACTCCTAGGAACAGTGCAGGGCAGCATCTACATCCGCCACTGCACTAGAGGCACAGCTGTGCTGCGTCCGCGATAACGGCAGAAAGGCTCGTAACGCAAATGTTTTGCATTCCAGAAGAGAAAAACAAGGAAGAACACCAAAAACCTGATAAAATGTATCTTACCTTTTTAATATCTGTTTATATGAGATCATAAGATAAACAACTAGTGTATTGTTATATATGTTACTCATTTATATAATGAGCTATTTTTGCAGTGCTTTCTATTGCTCATAAATGAGATTGTGATTTTTTTTTATTTATTTGAATTCATTTTTTAGCTACAGCTTCTTCGTGTTTTAATAAATGTTGAGCTTCCATGCAGTCTTTGCGATTTAATTACGCTCTGCTCCAGTCCCATCTGAGCAGGTTGTGAGAAATACCTTGGAGGTTTTCCAGTTCTTTGCCTGCAGCTTCTTTCACAAGCAGGGCACATTTTGATCCTGACTGCAGCTCGAGAGTGGTTCCGACCTCGCCAGGGCAGAGGTATGGCCCGACAGAGGGCACGTGGAACAAAAAAACTGAACCTGCTATGCGGCTGACACATTTCTACAGCCTGACTTGGAGTGCTAATTCAGGTTCCTGATGAAAAACCCTTTGCGACTGCCAAGAACGGCTATTTTTAAGTTTAAAAACTGTCAAAATGAAAAGCAAGAAACACAAACTGTCTTTCACTCCCAGTAAAGGCAGACTTTGCGTTAGGATTCGATCTCTGTAAAGCCCAGCGCAACAAATATCTCCATTGCTGGGTGGCTATTGATTAGATTTTTGGCGTAAAACAGTGGTCCACCAATTGGCTAAGATGCACCCTTTTTTATGCAGACCTGGAGCTCAAGCACCCCTTGTGTGCAAGTAAGGACTTTTATCCCCCCCCCCCCCCCCTCTGAATTGTGAGATGCTATATTTATCCGAAATACCAGCTGTGTTCTTCTGCACAACCTTCGTAATGCTCAGTGTCTAGTGTTTAGTGAGCCAGGAATTCTCCATTTACTACAGTGTAGGGGCTAATAGGAAATGGTGGGTGGCAACTAAAGTAGCTTCCTGTCTAACATAGAAAAGGTTAGATTCTGCAGATCCTGCATTGACAGGCCTGGTCCAAAACCCAGACTAAAGCATAAAATAAAAGGATTTGTGCCGCTTTTAAAGTGAACTAAAAGCCGGGATTATGACTAGATTTGGGTCCTTGTCCCCAGAGCATTGGTATTTCGGCTGCACCCTCCTTAAAATCCCTCTGGTCGCACATAGAAAAAAGCACCTTTCCCCGGTCATACGGATGCACAGCCATGAGCTCGCTCATCTCCATACAACCATTTTGGCAAAGAGTCAACTAATGACCGAATGGAGCCAATCGGGTCAACTGCAGCATCCCTGTTAGCCTCTAGCATGGGGCATGTTTGCTCATCCATTTTCAAATGCCCTGTAAGGGCACACACCTGGCAAAAGGTATAATGTAGTGCGGCCACAGCCAGCACATGTGCCGTTGGATCGGGTAGACTTTACTGGGGATTGGGTAGGGTTTTCCCCAAACATGTTCCAGGATAGCTAGCCGAGTATCACCTCTCACCTGGAAAAGGAAACAAACTGGACAACATTAAAAACCTGCCCATTCCTCCCGGGCCTCTGTGTTTTGTGTTTCCTCTCCCAGGAAATAGGCTGGTTGCCATTGTCCCAATTTTTTGATTTTACTTGGGAGAAAGGCAGGCCTGGACTCCCTCCTCTCTCCTTGGAAGAACTCCTGGTGGTGCTCCAGATGACTCGCTGCTGTCAGGGTTAGGTGGTCCCTCCCTTCTCTCCACTGTTCCCCCTGGGAGTTCTCTTCCCTGGAGCTAGTCTGGGTGGCAGTCTCCAGGGTAGGACCCATTTTGGGCCATGCTCTCCCTTCTTTCCCCTACGGGTTCAATGGAAAGTGGAAACACATGGGGGCTGGCTGTTAGTCACCAGGAACATGGTGGCAGGTGAGTTTATTTTTACCTACTGGGGTCAGCGGGTGGTGATGTCCCTACCTGGGGCACGCTTCTGGACAGTGTTCCCTTCTGCAGCATGGCGGTGCTTGGCATTGCAATCCTCTGGAGTGCATGTCATTACACAGGCCCTGTGCAATCTCGGGTCATGGGAACGTGGCATTCCCCGGAGCTTGAGAGAGTGGACCTCCGGAAGGCCTACAAGCAGGCCTGGCCACCCCAGGAGGTGGGAGGAAAACCTTGCTACTTGTCACCGGGTGGTGAAGCGAAGGCGGCAGAGCTGAAGGCGCAGGAAGCACTAGAAGTAACGGTGCTAGCTTCCTTATTAAGGAGGATTCCAGGCTGCAGTGGTGCGCTCTCCTCTCCCTAGGATGGGTGGAGGGGGTAAGCTGCATATTTATATTTTATAATTTTTTGTTGGCAATGAAAGTTAGGAGGCCAGGATAGTTCAGCCTAGAGCTTGTGTTAATTGTCAGGCTGCTCTTCTGGATGAGTTCTCTAAGCTCCTTTTGTAATTCTTGTTTAGTGGAAGTAGCTGGGGCTAATTTTCAATGCATGGTGAAAAATGTATTTGACTTTTGATCAAAAAATGGCAGATACCTTTTCGTTACACAATGATCGTATGGCCCAGTAGCAGGGCCCTAGTGCTGTAGCAGGTTCCTCTTCTCAGCCTGACCCGCCATCTTTAAGTCCCGAACACGCCCCTGACAGGCTAGTTTCTTCAGATGACAAGGAAGTCTGTGAGTTGGTTCATTAGACTAACACAGGAAAAGATCCGGAACAATCTTCCTCTCATAGTACTAAGTTTAATTCTCCCTAAATTGAGGGCACTCCTGACTTAAAGGGCCAGTCCAGCCTAACTAACTGTTATTGTTCATGGGAGCAGCCATGATGTAATCGCTGCATAATGCCATACCTTTGTCTTCTATTGAGAGGATAAGGGAGGGGTAGTGCTTTGTCTCATTCATCTCAAAAGACAATGGTGCAGCATTATGCAGTAACTTCATCATGGCTGCTCCCATGAACAATAAGAGTCAGACTGGACTGGCCCTTTAATGGCATTTTATACTCAATTGAACCAGAGGATAAACCTCTTTTGATTCAGGATTCCGTATATCAAGGATCATTGGAAAGGAAAGATCCTTGTTTTCCTGTACATCGGTCACTTAGAGTTATTATTTATTGGGAATGGAGAAATCCGGAATCAAAAGGCGTTTTTCCTTTTGAGGATTCTGACATAGAGGCTTGGTCTAAGTGTCCCAAGCTCGATGCTTCCTTGGCTCAGGTGGACTGGAAATCTGATAGGTCCTTTGAGGACATGGGCTCCCTTCGGCATCCCCTTGAGGCGCGTAAGAAAAAGGGACCGATACTGGCCACTGATTGCGTCAGAGGAGTCTTAGAGCTTTGAGTGGAAAAGGTCACGGGTGGAGTTTTGTAGTTCAAACTCCCTTAACAGCCAAAGCAGTTGGTAATAGATTTCCAGTAGGGATGAGGCTTCTGTTTTTCTCTCTCTGCCTGGCAGAAGATCTCGGGGAAAACCCCTTCATTCTTCAAATTGTTCAGGAGGATTATCGCCTGGAGTTTTCTATGAGACCCCAGGATTTTTTTCCTTCACCACAAATTGTCCCATGGGCCCCGTAAGCCCCCCCCCCATGAGCCTTACCCTTAGTGATTTCACAACTGAAGGAAAAGGTGGTAATAGAGCAAGTACCCTGGTACCTAAGAAGGACAGGCTTTTACTCCCACGTCTTTTTGGTACAGAAGCCATCTGGAGACTTTCGTTTGATCCTCAATTTAAAGAGGTTAAACCTGAGCATCAGGTACAAGAGTTTCCAGATGGTATCCATCTTTACTCAATGGGACATACTATTTCAAAATGTCTGCCTGGTCTCAGTGGACCTCCGAGATGCCTACTTTCACATCCCCATATTTCTTCACAGCAAAGCACAGCTAACTTGTGTGAAGAAAAGATGGGGTTGTCTATCACTGGCAGTTCTGAGCAATGCGTTTTGGTCTTTCATCCTCACCTCAGATTTTCACAACAATGAGTCGATGGCCTATCTGAAACTCAAATAGGTATTTGAGTGTATCTAGGCGATTGATTCGGTTGATTCTAAGGCCGTTGCTCTTTGGGATCTATCCTTAGTCTTCAATGACCTTGCACTTTTTCCTTTTAAGCTTTTGATGGAGGTGTCAAAGTTTTTTTGCTCAAAGTGGCAAATATATGCAGGGCAGCCACATGGGCTTCACCACACACATTCCTGAAACACTACAGAGTTGACCTATCCTCCTATAGAAAGCAGGAGTTTGGCAGGAAGATCCTGCAGGCCATCTCCCCACCCTGAGGTAGGACGGTTATTGTTACTCGCTTATCCTCGGCTAGCCATCCCCAATTACGTAATGGAATTTCTGGTGGTCCTCCAGTTTGTGTTTCCTCTTCCAGGTAGGAGGTGATACTCTGATAGCCGTCCTGCAGGAGTCCTGAAAATTCTATTACCTGTAAGCTAATTGGAGTTTTCACACAGCGGGACATCCCAAATTAGGATTCCCCCGGGGAAAGGGAATTTGGGGGCCCTGAGGTCCAGAGCTGCCTCTAATGGGTTTTGGTTCACTTTAGATTCTTAATGAACAACATCAGAAACCCTGAACTCGCTGGAGTGGTGGCTGTGCGAAACCAGATTTGCCAACGGTCTACCTTGGAGACAGCCCAAAGAGAAGATTGCAACGACGAACGCCTCCTCATGGGGTTGGGGGACCCATTGCGGGTACTTGACTGCACAAGGAACGTGGTCCAAAAGGGTGAATTGGTCATCATCAAACCTAAGAGTTGATAGCAGTAAAGGAAGCCTTGTTCATCTTGTCACCCCATCTAAGATGTCGTCACATTCAGATGAGGACAATGCAATGCCATACAAGAATCGACAGGCAGCTATTCATTTAAAGGGGTGCCTAAAGCATGTGGCAGACTTTCCAAGTCGCTCCCCGCTTTTGGAAGCAGGATGGTATCTGAACCAGGAGGTACTCGATCAAATCTGTGTCCTGAGGGGAACTCCTGAGGTGCATCTTTTTGCATATGGAAAGAACCACAAGCGGAAGAGGTTTTTCTCTCTAAATCCCTCCCACTCGGCTCTGGGAATAGACAACTTGGCCCACAATTGGCCCTACGGTCTGGTCTACGCATTTCCTCCAATGCCAATATTTCCACAAGTTATATGGTCAGTCAGCTACATTTCTGCTTCTGGCCCCTTGGTGGTCAAAAAGACAATGAAGACACTGTCCATACATGAGCACTGGGAGCTTCCGGCGATCCCTGCTATCCCAGGAACCAGTGCTTTGACAAGATCCCCAGAGGTGGCATTTGACGATTTATTTGAAGATCTGGAAGACTTTTTAAACATGCAAGACTCAGAACAGAGGGCCTGTCTCCAGCCCTTCAGTTATACTTGATTTCCTCCAGGATGGAGTTAATTTGGGTCCCAGTGTCAGTACTCTGAAGGTCCAACTGGCGAGACTCTCAGTATTTTTGGATAAGAGGTTATCATCGTTTTTGTTGGTCAGATGTTTTCTTCTGGCTATCAGAGGTTCTAGGTGTTCTAGGCCAGTCCACATGAAGCTTGACCTTCAGTTGGATCTGGGCTAGAGTCCTGTGGATGAATTGTGGTTGTCCGAGCATGTCTTCTGGAATACCTTCGTCAAAGGATTGGAGAAAGGCGGATAGCTTATTCATTTTATTCTCGGGTCCTAGGAAGGTCCATCGGGTGTCCAAGATAACCTTGGGGCCCGTTGAAAAGCGCAATCTGTTTTGCCTATAATGGATTTCCTGTACCAGGAAGAATTGCAGCTCACTCTATGAAAAGTGTCTATATCTTGAGCGGAGCAAGCTGGGGCTTCTATTGAACAAATTTTTAAAGTGGCCACTTGGTCTTAAGCCAAGGCGTTTGAGGCATTAGGGTTTGGACCTGCTTTGTATTTTGCAGATCTGTATAACAACTGGAGGCTGGGAGGAGAAGACAAAGCTTTATTCATGTCTGGTGGTCATGTGTTCCTACCTTGGGGCGGAACTGTAAGGTCTCAAGAGTGTGCTGCCCATTTGGATGTTTAGAAAAGAAGTTAATAGGTAACTAAATGTATATTTTTTTTTTTTCACTCTGGCAGCTGTTCCATCCTACTCCTGAGATGCAGCCCCACTGCATGCAGGCCTGTCCTCTATTCACCCGCGCCAGTAACTGTGTCTGGAGCACGCCCTTTCTATGAAATGGAGGCTGTTGGTCCTGACTTATCTTTGTTGCTTGTTATCTTGATGATACATTGGCTGGAATATATGGCATGAAGGCTGCACATTTTGCTTATCATATTTTAGTTATGTCAAATCCAGAGATGTCTTTTAGCAGTTTCTGGTTAAACCGGACCTTCACCATGATTTAATGAAAAGCCCAAACTCTTAAAAAACAATTCCTCAGCATCTAAAATTAATATATTTTACATGTTTAGTCACTAATTTATTATACTTTCCCCCACTGGGCTGCAACTCTGTTCGGGAATTTAGGATACGGGCGCCGCCATCTTGACTCAGAAGCATCACACTTACTGAGGAGAGGAGAGTGGGATAAGGTACAGGGGGGCGGGTTATAGCTGTGCTTTGCTCAGACAGAGCAGAGCTGGGGTCAGGGAAAGGTCAGCAGTCCCAGAATGCAGAGCAGCACAGTCACTTCCTGTTTGCAGACACTTCCTGTTTGCAGGCTGCCTGCAAAAATGGCAGCTTCCATAAGCCGCCATCTTGGATGTTTAAAGGCTTATAAAATGCAGTAGATGCAGGTAGGATGATTTTTAATGTGAGCAATCTGTATGTACAGGGTGTGGGAAACATATAAGATAGACTCTTATTTAGAGTGAAGGTCCGCTTTAAGTCCAGTCATTGGGGGTCTGGAGGATCATCTGAGAGAACATATGTTTTGTCACTAGTAACATTCTTTCCAGGAAACTTCCACAACAGCCTTGTTTGTCATAACATACATTTCTATTTACTTTTTGTAAGCAGAAAATCCAAAGTTAAATAACACTACTTGCATCACTGGCTAACACTGTTCAACTTACTAATATACATGATGTCCCACATATGGTCTTTGGTGTAGGTTGTCTGAAAAACCAGAGGATGGACAGGAGGACTTTTTATCTGTTCTTTGGTAGTGTGTTCTAAAGGGTTTAAAATGTTGTGTGACCCATCCTGGAAGGTGCCTGAAAATATTGTCACGGAGATTAAAATTAGAGCTTCTTCAAAGCGGAACAAAAACCATCGAATTTGACTTTCCCGGGTTTTGTTCTATAGCCCGAATTGGGATGTCCCACTGTGTAAAACCCCCAAGAGAGCCTGTAATCACTTGCCTATACTCGGTCCAACGGCTCATGCGCTTGTCCAATAAGAGCCACCTGCCGTGACTGTCAGTTGGCAAACTGCTGTCATTGACTTCAGTGATGAGTGCATGTTGCCACATCCCCAGCGGCAGCGGCCACTGGTGGGTTTTGTTCCACTTTAACGAACGTGCATGTAGAATATATATATTTGTCCATCCGGGGTGTGTGGAAAAGCCAAGATGATGGTCTTGGATGATTTTGTTGCACGGTCATTTTCAAGTCACTGCTTTTTGTAACTAGATTTTGGGTGGTGATTATTATTAACTATCCTGTCGGGGATTAAACCTTTTTTGGAGGGAGGTTGTCTGGTCTTCGTCTTACTTCCCTTCTGTGGTGTGAACAGGGTCTGGATCGTTGACTGCTTGAGTGTTGAGCTGTCTTCCTAATATTTTCCAAGATTTCCTGCAAGTGTAAACATTACTTTTTTGCTTTCTTTTATAAGTTGTCTATGCAAATGTTTAAGAACGTGATAATTCCTTTTTCTAGGTGAAACAAATTTCAGTGTTAACAGAGGTGTAAAAAAAAAAAAAGAAAACAATTCAAATGTTCTTTTGCAAAATTTTGCATCCGAAGCTTGTCAAAGAGAGGTTCATTACTTGTTAAAGTGGAAAGCCGGGGAATCTTATTGATGACTCCTTCACCCTGGGGCATCCAGAATCAGGATGCCCCGCTGTGTGAAACCCCTCCAGGTCGCCCATAAACTCATCTTCTTTCCTAGGCCAACGGCACGTCCCTGCTATCCCTCTAGAAGGGTGCGTGCTCACGGCAGGCATTTGTGAATGGCTGGCACGGGCATGCTCCCTGTTAGGGGGTAGCGGGAGATGCGCTCATATTAGACGAGCTCCTGGACGAAGGGGATCAAGTGGATCCAATCGGGCTGGTTGGAGAGCAGCCGCGCAAGCGCTGTAGGACCAGTAAGAGGTGAGTTTGTTTGGGGGACCTGGGGGTTTCACACAACAGGATAGCCAAAATCCTGGGTTTTGGTCCACTTAGTTTTTTAGTAAAATGTGTCATAGACCACCTCAAGTCACCGCCATCTAATCATTGCTGCACAGGTGTTGCCGGAATGGAAGCTCGCCACTCTTTGCTCACGGCCGCCCACCCATTCATTTCAATGTGTGGGTGGGCAAGCGCACAGCGTGGGGAGCTTCCGGTCCGGCAATCGAGCGGCGGTCACCACTGGAGTATGGGCAAGGTAAATGTCTATTTTTTTTATTTAGAGCACTAGGAGGCAGTGTGGGGAGGAGTTAAGATTGGGCAGTCTGGCTGGACTGGCCCTTTTAAAGCGGTCCTTCACTCTGAATAAGAGTCTATCTTATATGTTTCCCACACCCTATACATACAGATTGCTCACATTAAAATCATCCTACCTGCATCTACTGCATGTTATGAGCCTTTAAACATCCAAGATGGAACATCAGGCAGCCTGCAAACAGGAAGTGCCTTCTGACTTTGCTACTCTTCTGGAATTGCTGACCTTTTCCTGACCCCAGCTCTGCTCTGTCTGAGCAAAGCACAGCTATAACCCACCCCCTGCACTTTATCCCACTCTCCTCTCCTCAGTAAGTGTGATGCTTCTGAGTCAAGATGGCGGCGCCCATATCCTAAAGTCCTGAACATAGTTGCATCCCAGTGGGGGAAAGAATAATAAGTGACTAAAAACTTAAAATATATTAACCTTAGATGCTGGGGAATAGTCTTTTAAGGTTTTGGGCTTTTCAATAAATCATGGTGAAGGTCCGGTTTAATGTCTGGGGGGAGGCGGGCAGCGGAGTTGTGCCTGCTACAAGCCAACTAGGTCAGATGTATTCTTAGTTTTTACATCCCTTCAGTGTTATTTTGTTCTCGTTCATGTCCAAAAGGGGCATTCTTGATGGCTTTTACCATTATTTTGTCTAAGGCAACACATTAAAAGCAAAAGGTTACAGACCTTTTGGATGCAATTCAATTTTACCTGGATGCATCCAAGGATTTTAACAAAACGGACTACTACTTTCAGCACTACAGATTACAGCCCTATTATTAATGTTTTACATTTTTTAATGCCGTCTCTGCAGTTAACTATGAGTTTCTTAATTGGTGAAGCCACATACTCTATTCAGGTATGAAGTGCTTGCAAGTGCCAATATGAAAATGACATTATTTTTTTGTTCCCCTTCCATCGTCTTGCTAAATTTAGCGCCAGTGCATAGGCAGCTGCTTCAGGGGGAATTCAGCTTAAAGCCTGACTTTCAGGGGAGAATGAAACTTCTGATTTCTTGTCAGATGTTGGATGATTTACACTATTTAAGGAAGCCTGTCATGTGGGAATTATGAGGCCAGTTGCCTGGATGTCAAACTGTTCTATCCATTTCAGTTCAGACTGAATAATCTGCATAGATATGAGCAATATAAATACAAGTATACATCTAAAGATAAAGAGAACATATACACATAAGGGCAGACTAGATGGACTATGTGTTCTCCTGCTGTGAACCTTCTCCATATCTTATAATTTGGTACTGATTTTATTACTTTTTTTTTTACTCTGCAAACCAGGTAGCATCAAAGGCTGTTCGAAAATTTGTAGAATAGAGCTGGTATGTGGACCAATAGTAGACATGAACTAGTGCTAATATGTCCTAAATCATGGATGTACAATCTTTTTTTGGTTGGTAAGTAGTAAGTAGAGAAAACTGCAGAAAAGCTTTAACCTTGGAGCGTTGATGATTTTATGTATATACAGATGTGGCTAGAAGTAGGCAGAGGTGAGGTGGAAAGAAGTGGGCAGGGGTTAGCGGTAAAAGGTGAGTGATTTGAGGAGAAGTGAACAGAGTTGAGTTAAGATATGGGCAGGTGTCTGGCAGGAACAGTTATGTTGAGATGAGTAGAAGTGAGTTAGGCAGAGATACCGAGGGCTGCAGGTTGTGCATACCTGTTATAAATGCGGTTGAGCACTGTATTAAACAAGTGCTTTTCCCTATCTGGGTTCTGATTTAAATGCTATTGCCGTTAGTACCAACCGTTTTGAAAGTCTTCCTGACTCCTGGGCTGGCATAGAAATTGGTTGAACCACTTCATAGCCCTTTGTTTGCCGTTTTGGTGTCCGGGGCCACATGATGCCGGCTTTGAGTTTTACACAGTTGGTTCCTGTTTCACCGGTCGGTCTTACAGGGTCTTCTGGTTTGCATCTTGTGTTGTTGACGTTTGGTTCCGCCGCCCAAATGCAGGAAGGGGGGGGGGGGAGGCTCCAAAGTCCAGCACTTCTGGGGTGGCCGTCATTGCGAGCGATGCTACATTCCAGCATTAGTATCCGGCTTTTATGCTGGAAGCCAAACTTTGGATACTTCTGGTCCCAGGCTGCCGAGGTGAAGCAAGCACCAAGAGAGAGCAAAGCAGGGAGCGCAGCAAAATCATCATGCCTCACTAGGAGCATTCAATGAGAAGTATTTTTCAGCTTTGCTTTGATTCCCTCAAACTGTTACACATTACATGGTGATGGTAACCTAGATCCCAATTTGTCTTCTGTTCCTAAAGTAAAAGACAAAGAAGGAGAAAGATTAAAAGGCACTCAATATGGCTCATACAGTGCCCCGTTTTATTTATAACAAATATGGAGTGAGTCTTTAATTGGAAGATTTGGTCTTGTATGCATTAGATGAGAAGTATACCTCCTAAAATTTTAGCAAGAGCAAAGAAATCTGATGAAACTTCCCTCAAATACTTCACAGAATGAAACCTGTAGACTTTACAGAATGTAAAAAACCATTTTAGGTAAACTTTACTTGTGGCTTCTTTTCTATTTTTGACAAGGGATCACCCTTTTTATAAAATGCCTTCTTTTTAAGGTTTGACCTATTGGGTTCTATCAGCTGTCCTATGACATACTGTATATTGCGGAGTGCCAACCTGCCTTGGCTATCTGAAGGTAATTTGCGGATACAGAACCCACTGACTACTTGGAGTGTTTCGTTCTGCTCAGGAAACTACCACTACTATAGTAATGTTGTCACACCTCACTTGTACATCCTTGTCTTTCAGGAGATGAAAAGGAACAGCACACTTAATCTACTGGTGGTCTGTTGTACTGATAAGTGGGTTTGAGTCAGGACTCCAACCACCATTTTTAGCTGGAGGGGACAACTAAGGATTCCAGAGAATCCAGATTGTGATCTCAATTCTGCAGGAGAGAGAAAAAATTGAAGTGGTTTAGCAAGTGATCCTGCCCAGGCTACTGCCTTTTGATAAATACGGTAAACTTGGGGCTATTTGCTCTATTACCCTTTCAAGCCCTCTTCCCAGGGTCCTGTGGCAGATCTGTGGATATGAGTTATTCTTGGTATACAGTACGTCCTGCTCCAGATATAGTACTTACACTTGGGTTATCCTCCGCCAGATGGCGCTGCACTGCAGAGACATGCAAAACAGGCTCCTCCCGGCCCCTCAAATACCCGGGGACCTCCCACAAATCCCCAGATTTCTCTGCAGTGCTTACTGCGAAGACATGAAGTATCACTCTCTCGCAGGTGAACGGGGCTATTAAAGCCTGCGGCCCTGCTGGACTATTCCCACCCGTCCTCTTTGTGATGTGCCTCCCAGCCTGGGCTGCGCTGGTCGGGTGAAGGTAGGCAGCACCATGCGTGCTTATGGAGCGCTGCTCCCCCGCAGTCCCCCACCAAAAGGTAGGCGTGTAGACTGATGGTGAGCCTCTATGGGATGCCCCGCCCGCATTATTGTCCCTTGCCCCGTGTAGCGGTGGGCCCTGTACGAAGGGCTGCCATCCTCCCTCGTTTCCCCCGTAGTCGGGGGGGGGGGGGAAGAAAGAGGGGGGGGTGTGCCTGTAGTGTCTGTGTATGATTGCACGTATATGGCACTCTGTCTTTGGACATTATATATATATATATATATAATGTGTGTGTCAGCCACCGCGCCTTTTTGTATTTTACTCGTATAACTTACCTCAGACACCTCTGTGTCCTCCATTGGCTGATGTTGACCTTCGCGCTCTTCGGGAGGGCGGGGCCTGGTCTGGCGCGCTCCGCATCATGGGTCGCTCTGGCCCGCCCTTCGAGGTACATGGCGCCATTTTGTCCGCGCGCGACGCGTAGGACGTTCCTGCTTACCGTGGTCCGTAAGTTCCCTCTCGGGCGGCTTATACTCATTGTAGTGTTTCGGTTCTGACACCATTCTTTTCTCATTGTGTCTTTCAGACTGGTGAACGCCATTGGCTTCTCCCGGCCCGGTGTATTTGATAGCGGGCCTTGTAAAATTCTCCCACTTCCCTAGCGGGTCTTTGGGGCATCCAGGGTTGCTTATAGCATCAATCCCTGCTGGCATATTGAACATAAATAATCACCATATGGAGGCATCTCAGAATTATGTGACCGGGGTCCCCCTGGGACAAGACCGGCTGTGTATAATGTGTGGACAACCCCATGCTGATGCTGACAGGGCACGGGTCTGCGTACCCTGTTCCGAGCAAGCACTGGCTCTGCAATCAGGGCTGCCAGTGGCTGCACCTCGTTTCAATTCACCTATTTCCCCATGCTTAAATTTCACTCCTGCTGAGTCGCATACAAGTGGGGATTTGCAGCCTGTTGTGTCTTCTAGACTGCCTACGGCTGAACAGATTATTGCGAGGTTGTCAGAGCGCAAGGGCCCTGGTAAGAAGCAGCACTTGACGCCTCATGTTACTGTTTTTCCCTTTGGGAACTGAGGAGTTTACTACTCGGTGTGGTTATACCCCTTCTGAGGAAGGAGAGCTCTTCTCTGACTCAGGCTCATCTGATGGACGGGGGAGTCATGACGATTCTGGCCATGAATACTGGGCCCAGAGTGACACTGACGATCTGTTGATTTTGGTCTTTGAGGTTCTGGCTATCTCTCTCCCTGGTGAGGCTCCCAAGCAGAGAGGGGAGCGTTTCCATACAGCAACAGCACGTTTGGAATTCCTGGAGCAGGCACATTTCCATACTCTTGTGCTCAAGGAATGGGAGTGCCCCAGTAAACTGCCAGGGGTCCCAGGGGACTGGGATAGGAAGTACCCTTTCCTCCCTGAGGTGGTTAATTGTTGGTCACCCCCCCCCCCCCGTGGTGGATGCCCCGATCATAGGGGTTCCTAAACCCCCCTTTATTGCAGCCCCTGTTTATACTACCCTTCGGGATGATGAGGACCGGCGTATTGATCTGCTGGCCTCCCACGCCTTTACATGTGCAGGGACGGCGCTGCGCCCGGTCTGTGCCGCGGCTATTACTGCCGTGGCCGCTAGAACCCTAATCAGAAAGATGCTTGCTCGTCCCCCTGATGATCTCCCCTGGGACGTGTTTAATGCACTCTCCAGTTGTGAGGTGTTTGTAAAATTTATCCTATTGGCGTTGGATGGCACCATTAGAATGTGTGCAAGAACTTCTGCCCTTGTGGAGGCTATACAATGCTTGGTCTGGCTGCGACAATAGGGTGCTGACGATGCTGCTAAAAAGACTCTTACCGGGCTTCCCTTTAGAGGGCTACGCCTGTTTGGGGCCCGTCTAGACCTGTTTGGTAGGAAGGGTAAGTCACCCCAATGCAGGCGGCCGTCTCGGCCCCCTTGGGGCAGGGGCACCCCTCCCCCCCCCCCCCCCACCATAGTGTTAAACAAGAACCAGGGATGTCCTTCGCGGGGACTCGCGCAGACTCCTGCCCCGGGAGCAGCAGACAACGCCCTGGCCCCTCCAGCGGGGCTAAGCCTAAATCTTCCACCAAGTCCCCTCAAGCATGATGGGGCGCCCTCGCCCGTCTGGGTGAGGGGATGGCTGCGGCACTTTGCTCTTGTCAGGAGGCATCACGCCTCATGCTGGTGGATTCAGGAGGTAGTGTCCTCCGGATACAAGATAGTTTGCTGCGCGGCCTCCCCCAAGATTATCAGGTCCCGGGTACTCCTGGTCCCTGCCTCTGTTCAGGTGCTGGCGCAGGCCATTCAAGGCCTGCGGGGTCTGGGGGTCACTTGCAGATTGCCCTTAACAGGCAGAGGCAGGGGCCGCTACACCAACCTTTCCACAGTCCCCCAAAAGGGTGGGTCAGTCTGGCCCATTCTGGATTCACAGGTTCTCGGCAATTCTCCAATTACAGGCAGTTTCTGCATGGCAACTCTGAGATGGGCCATCAGCGCCTTGCACCCAGGGGGCTTCTTGCCGTCTGTGGAGCTCTAAGATGCTTATGTTCACATCCCTGTGTCTTCAGGACACCGAGACTCTTCAGGTTCGTGTTGGAAGTCCAACACTGCTAATTTGTGGCCTTGTTATCTGGCCTCTCTTCAGCTCCCAGAGTGCTCACCCAGGTGCTGACGGGGGTGATGTCTCTGATGAGACCAAGGGGCGTCCGCGCGATGACCTACCTGGACATCCTTTTTCACTTCCCAGTCGCTACGTCAGGCTAAGTTGGATACTCGGCTGGTGGTGTCCATCGGGAGTCATTTGGATGGGTGATCAATCACCCCAAGTCCTCATTGTCCCCTTAATTGGTAACTCCATTCCTAGGAATGAATCTGGATTCGGTTCAAACAAGAATCTTCCTTTCTCAGCAATAAAGTGGTTGCATGGGCTCAGTCCCTCATTGCTGTCCCAGTCCCTTCACCAGGCAGGGATGCAGCTGGTGGGCCCGTTGGTGGCTTGCTCAGAAGAGGTCCCTTATGCTCAGTTCCCCTTGGGCCCTTCTGCAACTTCTATTGTTAGTACAGGACAGGGATCCAGCATCCCTGGAGCGGGGTCTGTGTGCCTTCCCACCTGGTAAGGAGGTCCCTCTTGGAGTGGATGAACTCAAGGAACCTGTCTGGCGGCGGTTCCCTTCTTGCCCCTTCCTGGAGACGGTCACCATGGATGCCAATCTATCAGGTTGAAGGGGGGGGTTTCTTCTGAAAATCCCTGCGGTTCTGGGGGAGGTGGGGCCCTTAGAAGGTCCATACACCTATCGATGTTTGATACAGTGAGCGTTTCGGTTGGTTCTATCTCGCTTGACTACTCCTCTTCTGGGCCTGCCTGTTCGGGGGCGCTCTCGGTGATTGAGACTATGGGAAGACTAGGAGCAAGCTGCTTCTTCTTCCATCTGTTATAGGGTATGGCATACCCATATTGATGTGAGTCTAGGTCTCTTCCCTCTTGGGCGTTCTTTCCCAGGGTTCTAGAGTTATTACGGCATGAGTTGGAGTTGGTTCTCCAACTCAGTACTCTGAAGGGTCAGGTTCTGCCCTGGCCGCCTTACTTTAGAAGTCTTTTGTTCAGTTTTCCTTGGTTAAGACTTCTTTCAGGGGGCATTCATGTGCGTTCCCCACGTAATCCTATGGTCCCCGTTGGGATTTGTATTTGATTCTGTCTGCCTTGCGGGGTTTTTTCCCTTGGTCCTATTCAGGATGCTGTCCGGCTGTTCTTACTCTCCAGCTTGTCCTTCTGGTGGCTGTTACTTCGGTCAGACGTGTGTCTGGCGGGCGGCTCTGTCTATCTAGCCCCCTATCTTTGAGATACACCAGGATGGGCGGTGTTCCGCCTGAAACCGGACTTTCTGCCTAAGGTGGTGTCTTATGTTCATTGTTTCAAGATATTGTTCTTCCTTCCTGCCTTATTCCTAGCAACGCTGAGGAAAGGGTTCTGCATTCCTTGAACAGGTGTTGGAAGTTTTTTCCTTGGTAGTCACTGTGTCCTTTAGGAGAACTGATGTTCCTTTGGGCCTACGGCCACTCCATCCTGAATGTGCCCGATCTCGTCTGCTTTCGGGAGTTAGGCGGCTTTGGCCCTGGTCATTACTTGGATGGGATGGTCCCTTCTGGTCCTAGGAAAGGGTTTTTGGCTTCTGCCAAGTCTACTGTTAGCGATTGGATTTGTCAGGCTGTTACTCAGGCCTATTCCACCAAGGGGAAGAATCTTCCTTTTCGCTTTACTCCTTATTTTACTCGTGCTTTTGGTGCCTCTTGGGCTTTTCAGCACCAGGCTTCTGTTGAACTGGTTTGCTAGGCTGCTACTTGGCCTTTTGTTCATACCTTTTCAAAGTTTTACAAGGTTGATGTTAGGGCCTCAGCTCATGCTGTCTTGGCCGCATGGTTATGCAGGTGCCAGTGGTTTTAAACTGTCGGCTGTTTTCTTTTTTGTTGGGGATCCCACCCTACTTTATGGACACTGCTATTTGATGTCCCAAGTGTAAGTACTATATCTGGAGCAGGACGTACTGTATGCTAAGAATAATACAATTCTGTGAAATACTCACCTGTAGAATTGATATTATTTGTATACAGTACGTCCTGCTCCACCCCACCCTGTTTTTTGCATTATTCTGGATCCCCTGTATGGTGATTGTTACCATTGTTTTAGTTACCAGTTTTGGTGGTTAATTCTCCCTGCTTCTTGTTCACTGCTTTTCAATGCTGGGGATTTGTGGGAGGTCCCCGGGTATTTGAGGGGCCGGGAGGAGCCTGTTTTGCATGTCTCTGCAGTTGGTCCCCCTTTATGCTGACCCCACTGCTACTTTGGTTTAGCCTGTTTGTTCTGGTGAGTTTTTCTAGTAATATTTAGAAGGGCTGTAGCTTGGCCTATATCTTTACTGCTTCCTATGAGGCACCCTCCAGGCAGGATATTGTTGTGAACATACATGAAAGCGTGTGTAGTTGAGAGGATTTAGTTTTCTATATAACCCCTAAAGTTATTGAGGCAGACTTAAAGTGGACCAACACCCTCCCATGATCTGCCCGGGAATCTATAAGATTCCCGGACCGATCAGACCCCTGACTGCGGGGCACCCCGATCGGCGGTGCCCCACTGTGTTAAACCCCCCAGAAACCCCTAAATTCCTACCTTATCCACGATCCAGCGGCGCACGCCGCCGCCTCCCGTGCGTCCCTCTAGCAGGACGCGCACCCGCGCCAGCCGTTTGTGAACGGCCAGCACGGGCGCGCGCCCTGTAAGAGTGACGCGCGGGAAGCGGCGGCAGGCACGCTCTCTTGTCCGTCGCTGCCTCCCGCTAGTCCGTCGGCGGGGATTGGCAGCGGCGGTCACGTGGGAGCGAGGAGAGGTGAGTTTTTCTGGGTTTCTGGGGGGTTTCGCACAGCGGGGCACCCCCGATCGGGGTGCCCCGCCGAAGTGGACCAAAACCCAGGATAGTCAAAATCCTGGGTGTTGGTCCACTTTTAAGTTCCTAGCTATATAATTCGATGCTAGGGTCGGCTTAAAGACAAAGGAAGTGGCATCCCAAATCCCTTCTGAGGATTCCATCTGTCTACCTGGGAGGGGGGGGGACTGAATGCACAAAATGGGGAGTGCCCCCCCAGGACTGCCCTTTTTCATAAAGTCTGCAAAGGGATGGATGTATAGAAAAAAAAAAAATTTCTTGCTAATTCTCAGTGATCGTTCTGAAGGAAAATGAGAGAATCCTTGTTACTAAAAGTCCTTTAGGACGGTCCATTTTTTTTTTTTTTTTTTTTTTTTTTTGTATTATTTGCTTAATGCCAGGGGAAGGGTTGGGAATTTTAAACTTGTGATTTTAAACAATGATAGAGGAGCCTTTCTAGCGGGGGATGCGTCCACCAGTGTGCTTGGATCCGCTCTGTTTAGAAGGGCTTCTGGACAAATGGGCTCAAGCGGATGCGAGCACGCTGATTGGACGAGCAGCCGCACGTGCGTCATAGGACTGGGTTTGTTTGGGCGACCTGTGGGGTTTTACACAGTGGGGCACCCCCGATCGGGGTGCCCCAGGGGCAAGGACCAAAACCCAGGATATTCTAAATATCTGTAGCAAAGGTATGAACACTTGCCGCCACAGTCTATGCACTGAAGCCTTGTCTATCAGAGAATAAATGGTTGCTCAGTCTCTGCAGTTCTCAAAATGCGATGTTTGGTGCCCCCCCCCCCCTTTTTACCTGATCCACTCAGTGACAGCTACATAACCCCAAGGAATGTTCAGTATATTGCTGTAAATTAGATGGCTAGTTTATTTGCTGGGTGCATGTTGAATGTGCACACTGACTTGACTGAAAAATGAAACTTTCCAATACTTGTCCTGAGTACATGAGCAATCATAATTATACCAGGACCTGCTATTCCGTTTTTGCTAGGAACATCTTGTGCTAGTAACAACATTGTAACTATTGTTTTGATTTATGCATTTACTCGGTTTCCTTTTGCATTTACAATAAATGTGTTGCGCTGTATGGGATTATTTCTCACCCCCTTCAGTGGGTATACTGAAGGGGGTGAGATCATGAGAATGTGGTGAAGCTTTGCATTTTAAATGCAGAGGTTTGCCGCAGATCCGTTGAATTCTGCTTTAGAATCATCGCCATTCCAGTGGTTGAGTATAGACTGTTTAAAGTTTATGCATTTACTCTCGCTTCCCTCTAGCAGGGCGCGCTCCCGCGCCGGCCGTCTTGTGAATGGCCGGCGCAGGCGCGCTCCCTGTTAGAGGGAAGCGAGAGACGCAGCCAATGACAGCGCTTGGACGCGCATACCAGAGCGGCTCTGAGCGCTGTCATTGGCCGGACGAGGTCACGTGGGAGCGGGGAGAGGTGAGTTTTTGCGGCGATCGGGGTGCCCCACCTAAGTGGACCAACACCCAGGATAGTCAAAATCCTGGGTGTTGGTCCACTTTAATGACTCACTAACAACTGGTATAGTGCCATGAGATTGGCACAGGGCAAATGTGGTGCCCATTTTTAAAAAAGGCTCTAGGTCTCCTCCTGGCAATTACAAACTGGTAAGTTTAACATCCATTGTGAGAAAATTGCTTGAGGGGCTATTAAGGGACTATATACACACATGTAACTATCCATGATATTATAAGTGACAACCAGCACGGTTTTACTAATGGCAGAAGCTGCCAGACTAACCTGCCTTCTATGAGGAGGTGCTACGGTATGTTAGAGACCAACCAGTTTCTTACTGTAAACTGTATAAAAGGTCAGCCTTCTTCTGTAAAATGGAAACCGATTTCAAGCCTTTTTAGCAAGTTGATCTTTCTCTCAAGTCCTCTTCTTCACCTTGATTTCAAATGTATGACACCACGCTGAGATGATCTCTGAATAGCTGGAGAACACAAACTGGTGAAATAGCAGCCAAACTATTTTGAGATATTTGCAATTATCACACTGCACAGTGTAAGCTGCATGCTGGAAGTGGGTCAGGCAGCGAATGAGAGAGATAGTGAGGAAGCTATTTAAAGAGACCAGTGATTTGTTTGCCTTTAGGAACGCTCTACCACTGCTGGAGCGAATTGATGCTTTTAGGCTTTACCACTCGGCTTACTGCCGAGCTTATTGTCTGGCTTGGCAGGGCAAATTCGTAGACCTTTATCTAAAAAAAAAAAAAAAATTTTAAAAATGTTTAATATTTTGTATTTAATAAAGACTGAAAAATGTATGGAAATGCACTACGTTGACTTTATCCTTGCAAATAAAGACTCTACCCATAGAACCTTTTTATCCCAGCCTCTACCCTTTTGAGTTTTTCGGAGCTATTATCCCAGCTAACCCTTTATAAGCAGTACCTTGTTTACCAAAAGCATGATATTGCCAAAGGTCAACTGACTGGGTCGGGAGATGATCTGGGGTCCTGTACTGGATTCATTCCAGCGCAGAGCTTTATTCTTTTTGTCCAATGGCAGTGAAAGGGGGTGTGTTGGTATCCCTAGTCTACTTGTGCTGGACTTCTCTTGGACTTCTTATGGGGATTATTCTCTCCCACATCCTTTCCCCCTGCCTACTACAGCTATCCGTGTGTCTAGTTAAAGGATGAAGGTAGTGTGTGTGTCCTTATGTTTTTTCTTTCTGTGTAGTGTGTTCATGCAAGTCAAAAAAGGCAGAGAAGAGTGGGGGTCACCTAAACTAGGTTTGGAGTATTGTATCCACAAAGGTGAAGTGGCAGAAATGTGTTTATACCCTGGATGCATCTGAAGTAGTCCTGAGTGCCAATCAAAGCTGACCAGTGCTGTTACCTGAAAAGGTTGTTTGCTTTCCTGGAAGCAATGGACCAGGGCCCATCCTAGATGCTATTATTCAGAAGTGGATGAAAAGGATTTGATTAGCCATAGTAGTGTTTGCATGGAGAGAGATAGATTGAGGTTCCCATTCAGATATTTTGTACAGCACACAGAAGTGCATAGGTTGTACTTTGAAATCCAACTTGACTTGCTGTCATCTAAATTTTACCCTAGCCTGATTTGCTTTGTAGGAACAAAACAGCTGCAAAAGTTGGTTACATTTTTTGTTTGTAAAGCCTTCAAATTGCTGTTATATGTGTAACACCGTTGTAGTTGGCTGACAACCCATATGTACCACCTAGGGTGGTGCTTCAGATGATAATTAAAAAAATGAAAAGTGGTACTTGATGAAAAAGGTTGGGAACCCCTGGACTGGGTGTCAAAGGCCACCAACATCTACCCACAGGTGAATTAATCAGTGTACACAGAGCTTTAGAGTGGGCTTTGTGTGGGCTATGTCAAGAGAGATCTAGTGTTGATGCCTGCCTTCCAGGTACAAAATAGTTTGTGGTCTGGATGCAGTCCTTGGGGTCTGAGGTTCTTTCCAAATGTACATATCAAGGTCACATATCTACATGTCCCTATTTTTGCAGACCACAAAATGTTTTAGGTTCACAGCCTTTCCATTTCATGGCCCTTTCTTTCAGTCTCATAGTCTCAGAGGGTCTTCATGAATTTCTTGGCTGTGCTAATGACCATACTGTAGCATCAGGGAATACAGAGACCTTTCTTAGATGACCCCCTGGTCAGTGGTCCTTCCATTAAAGGATACTTACCAGGTTCCCTTATGACCTCAGGCAAGTTACAGCTGATGTGAGGCAATGTGCAGAATGTCCTCAGGACCAACGATTTGTCAGTGCATGTTGGCCTATATAGAGGCAGTGCTGTTGCTCCGTTTCAAATCAGACCGCCCGAATGGCACCCTTTCCAGTTGGGACAGGTCATCAGAATTCTCCAGACACCAGGCCTGATACCACTGCTCTGATGAATTAGATCTCATGCAGACAGGCATGCATCAATCATCCGGTAAGATTTCGAAGCAGGACAGTGATGCAAGATAGGCGTAGACTTCTGTTGAGCTATCTCAGTTGTCCACATTTCTAGTTTTGGACAATTTGCATGTGGATATTTCTTTCAGGAATTGTGTCCAAGAAGCAGCTCTGGTGGTTCTCTGGAGCGAGTTTGGTTGGAGGGTGTTATGACCATATTGGTCACACTAAACAGGTCATTAGTAGCATTGTCTTGAGTCCGTCTCCAAGGGTCAACAAAAAGCCGATTAACATGCAGAAGGTGCCTTTGGCTAAGGTATATACTTTGCTTGATGTGATGAGGGGGGGGGTGCATGTCATATATATATATATATTTTATGTGATGATCCCTTTTTGAATTGGTTGCACTGGTTTCTTTTGCCGCCGCCGCACGCTTGTGCTCCGCGGTTGGCGGCGACATCACCTCAGACGCAGCTGCGCCATCATTGGCTGGCTTTGTCATGTGGGCGCGTTATCACGTTCTTCGGGGGGGGGGCGGCCTTGTGGCTGACGCATTCTGCATCACTGTCTCCGCGGCCCGCCCCTCGAGGTATATGCGGGCGCCGTTTTAGTTTTCTGCTGCGTGTGTCTGGCGTCTCCCTATCGCGGTCCGTAAGTGCCCCTGCGGGCTGATTTATATTCTTAGTATACAGTACATCCTGCTCCAGATAAGAATCATTACACTTGGGTATTACTCCGCCAGATGGCGCTGGACTGCAGAGACTGCGAAATTGGCTCCCCTCTGCCCCTCAAATACCCGGGACCTCCCACAAATCCCCAGATTTTCTCTGCAGTCTGGTCTGCGAAGGACAAGAAGATGGCTCTCTCTCTTCTCGCAGGTGAGCGGGGCTATTAGCCTGCGGCCCTGTAGGACTATTCCCACCCGTTCCATTATTAATGTGCCTCCCAGCCTTGGCTGCGCTGGTCCAGGTGATGGTAGGCAGCACCACTGTCAGGTGCTTAGGAGAGCTGCTCCACCGCAATCCCCCACCAAAGGGTAGGCGGTATAGGCATATGGTGAGCCTCTATGGGATGCCCCTCCCGCACTATTGCCCCTTGCCCCCCTCTATCGGTGAGCCCTTTGCTAAGTGGCCGCTGCCCTCCCTCTCTCTCCCTTGTAACTCTCGGGGGGGGGGGGGGGGGTGTATGCGTTGGTGCTTCACTTGGTTATGTGCTTTTTGTTTTTGTCAGTCTCCGCGCTGACTTGGTTGCACTGGTTGTGATTTGAAAATGCCGCCGCATGCTCGCTTCCACTGTGTTCCGCGGTTGGCGGCGGCATCGCCTCAGGCGCTAATGTGCCTTCATTGGCCGCTAGTCACGTGTGCTGCTTTGCGCTCTTCGGGGGGGGCGGGGCCCGCGGTTGGCGCGTTCCGCGTCACGGTCTCCGCGGCCCGCCCCTTGAGGTATACTGGGTGCCATTTTTCTCTGGTTTCGTCTGCTGCGTGGCTGACATGTACCTACCGCTGTCTGTGAGTGCCCTCGCGGGTGGCTTTATTTACCCTATGTCATTATACATGCCGCTTATGGGGTCCTCTTCGCTTATGTCTTTCAGGCGGGTCGAACTCTATTGGTTTCTCCCGGCCCTACTCCCTCTAGTTATTAAACTTGTGAGGCCTAGTGTACTAATTACTCCCACTTCCCTAGCGGTCTCTTGGGGCATCCCGGGTTGCTTTTATAGCGTGAATCCCTTTCGGCCTATTGTGCCGCTATAATCACCATATGGAGGCATCTCAGGATAATGTGCTCGGGGTTCCTTCGGGACAAGACCGGCTGTGTGTAGCTTGTGGGGTGTCCCCTACAAGTGCTGACAATGTGCGGGTCTGTATTACTTGTGCCCAGCAGGTGATTGCGCTGCAGCCTGGTTTACCAGCGGCTGGGCCTGCGCCACGTATGGCCTCACCTACTCCCCCAAGCTTGAATTTGACTCCCATTGAGTTGCATACCAGTGGGAATTCTCAGCCTGATCTGTCTGCTAGACTGGCTAGTGTTGAGAAGTTGCTTGCTAATACCATGGCGCGTAAGGCGGCACTTGACGTCACTCTTTTCCCTATAGAGGTGGAGGAGTTTTTGGAACTGTCTGGTTATACCCCCTTGGAAGAAGGGGAGTTGTTCTCTGACTCGGAGTCATCTGATGAGAGGCCCAGGGGTCATCATGATTCTGGCTCTGACCCCCTGGGCCCCAGATGATGCTGATAGGCTGTTGGTTTAGATTTTTGAGGTACTGTCTCTCTCCCCTGGTTGCGGCCCCTAGGCAGGAGGGGGAATTGTTTCATACTGCTATGCCACGTTTAGAGTTTCCTGAGCAATCCCATTTTAATAATCTCATGCTCAAGGAATGGGAGCGTCCCAGCAGGCTCCCCGGAGTCCTTAAAGTGGACCAACACCGAGAGGTGATCGGCCCGGAAATCTATAAGATTCCCGGGCCGATCACCTCCCACCCCGCGGGACATCCGAGATCGGGATGTCCCGCGGGGTGAAACCCCCCCCAGACACCCCAAATCGCTTACCTGATCTTCGGCGGCGGCCGGCCGCCGCCGCCTCCCTCGCGCCCCTGTAGGCGTGCCCGCGCCGGCCGTCTGCGAATGGCCGGCGGCGGCGGCGCGCGCGCGCCGAAAGTGACGCGAGGGAGGCGGCGGCGGCGGCAGCCGCTTGGACGTTCCTGATCCCCGCCTGGACGTTGGCGGGGATTGGACCGTCCAGTCACGTGGGAGCGGGGACAGGTAAGATTTTGGGGCTTTCTGGGGGGTTTCACACAGCGGGGCACCCCCGATCGGGGTGCCCCGCCGAAGTGGACCAAAACCCAGGATAGTCAAAATCCTGGGTGTTGGTCCACTTTAAGAGTTGGGATAAGAGGTATCCCTTTCCTGCTGAGGTGGTGAGGCGTTGGTCATCCCCTCCTGAGGTGGATGCCCCGGTCCTAGGGTTATCTAACACGTCTGTCATGCATTCCCCTGACTCTACTACGCTGCGGGATAGTGAGGACCGGCGTATTGATCAGCTGGAGTCCCATGCCTTTGCCTGTGTGGGGATGGTGCTGCGCCCGGTCTGTGCCTCTGCCATTACAGCGGTAGCCATTAGGACTCTGCTTAGAACTATCCTGGATGGTGCTCCTGATGTGTCTAGCGAGGAGTTTAATGCACTCTCTTGTTAGGTTTTTGTGACTTATGTCCTCTCTGCCCTGGATGATACCATTAGGATGTGTGGCAGAGCCTCTGCCCCAGTGGTGGCTATACGCCTGCTTGGTTTGGCTGCACCAGTGGGCAGCTGACAACGCTGCCAAGAAGGCTCTCACTGGGTTCCCCTATAAAGGGCTGCATCTATTTGGGGACCGCCTGGACCTGTTTGCTAAGGGAGGCAGGTTACCCCAGCGCAGGAGGCAGTCTCGGCCCTTTCGGGGCCAAGGCTCCTTTTCTTCCCCCTACCATGGATCCGGTGTAACAGGCCAGAATAACCCTGTCCCAGATTAACCCCGGGTATAATTTGGCCTAGGCCAGAGTATACCCCGGGGTGTAAACTGGCCTAGGCCAAACTATACCCAGGTATAAAATGGCCTAGGCCAAACTATACCCCGGGGTGTAAAATAGCCTAGGACAAACTATACCCCTCCAGGCCAGATTATACCTTTCTATCATAGAACCTGGGGGTAAAGTGGCCTAGGCCAATTTATACCTTTCAGGTCATATTATACCCCAATGAAATCATTGAGTGATATACACAAGAATTGCTTTTTCAACATTTTATTGAGAAACCAAACTGACTTAATTCTTAAACTCTTCATGGGGAAGATTGCTTTTTCAACATTTTATTGAGAAACCAAACTGACTTAATTCTTAAACTCTTCATGGGGAAGATTGCACAATTTTTCCAGTGTACACCAGGTGTAGAAATTAAGGGAGGGTATTGATTCCCCCCCCCCCCCCATAGATTTGTTACCTTAACCAGAAATAATATTATAACAAAAGTTAAAACATCCGGAACGTAAACTTGTTAAGGTGGTCTTACATGGGGCGAATGTTTATGGTTCACCTGATCAGTGCATGATGTGTCATGCACTGATCAGGTCAGAGATAGGAAACTGCATAAAATTCAAAAGCTGCAGCCAGAGAAGCGATAAATGGTGGCTTCCGGAGACATGGAGGAGGTACGGAGGAGGACCAGGACATGCTTTTAGTCTAGCAAGTCCTTGCAACAATATTAATGTTTACAGCTAAACACTGATAACAACATTGAAATGATCATGCTTATTTTCAAGATACAGTGCATGTTCCGTTGTTGACTGTAGATTGAAGCTTGCAGGATATGTCAACCAATCCATGGAGTCACCGACGTTTGTGTAGATGATTATGTCGCAGCTCAACAGATTCGCTGTGGCCATGATCTCTGCATCAGTTGCCCAGACTCCGTCACGACAGATTCCAGAGATGTTTACATATTCATTCACATTTTGGTTCAAGTAGTCCTGTAGTTTTTTTGTCAAGTCAGTTTTCATGTGGCCTATGACTTTATCTCTGAGAAGGGCATGGTTGTCCTCTGTTCCTGTCAAGATGTAGCTGATGGCCCGGAAGAAGCAGTTCCCATCACCTTTGGTTTTATATGTACGCCGTGGTTGTCCAAGGTCCCTTCTGCATCCATAGTATACAACCTTATTAAACATAAGGCCAAGAGTGGTGCTAAGATACTTCCTTCTTGAACTTGGTAGTAGGTTGAAAGTCTTACTTTCCTTGTGTTTCAGTGTGGCAGAGTCACTGGGACAATCATCATGGGAATGGGGTGGTGAAGTCGCTTCATCCTGGTAAATCTTAAGGTTGCTGGTGTGGTAGGTGTTGCTTAGTATCTTGCCTGTCTTATTGTTCTTAAGTTTTACTCGTCCTTTGGTCAAGGATTCCACAACTAAATAGGGTCCAATCCAGAGTGCTTCCATCTTTGAACCCATGCGATGAATACGGCGCTGATTCTTGATATAAACTATGGTACCAGCAGTGATTTCTTTGTTGCTGTTGTGTCGGCGATCAAAGGCACACTTCTGGTGTTCCTGGACAGGATGTTGGTACTGATGTCTGAGTGGAGCTTTTTAAGAATGGTTGTCAGTGTATTTAGCACATCAGGGGTGGCGTCATCTGAAATGGGCATGGGATCTGCAGTGTCATTTTTTGAGGGATTAAGGTCCATAGGAAGCTTGGCCTTCCTTCCATACATGACCTCAAATGGAGTGAACTTGGTTGAAGCATGCACAGATGTGTGATAGGCAAACAGAACACCAGGGATAAACTGATCCCAGTTGTTTCCTTGGTCATTGACAAGCTTACTAAGAGCTTCTTTGAGTGTTCGATTATCACGTTCCCGCTGGCCATTTGTTTGTGGGTGGTATGCAGATGAAATTCGGTGATCTGTTTGAAAATGCTCCATCAGGTTGTCAATGATGGAGTTTACAAACTCTCGTCCCTGGTCGCTAATAAGGGTCTCCATACAGCCAAGACGACAAATTACTGAGTATAAAAAATTTGCTACTGATTTGGCACTCTTATCTGGAACAGCTGTTGCTTCAGTCCATTTGGAGAAATGATCAGTGGCAGCAACTATATATTTGTTTCCATTTGATGTTTCCTGAAGAGGACCAATCATATCAATCCCGACTAAGCTCCATACTTTTCCAGGCACTGGTATACTATTGAGTGGTGGAGCTTCCTTGGTACACGTCATTCTTCATTCCCTTCCAGTAATAACGGTCAGAGATTTTGGCTAAAGTTTTATCTCTGCCAAAATGGCCCCCAGATATTGGGTTGTCATGACAGGCCTTCAGGATATTTGGCAGTCTGCTTTTAGTGAGAACCTCCTTTTCCCCATGATAAACAATTCCTCCTTGTGCATGATATGGCTTTGCTGTTTGTCTGAACTGGGACTTGGCATTTGCATGTTTCTCTAGAGGTAGATCATAGGTCCACTGAGGGTACCTTTTGTTGAGTTGCAGTGTAGAATCTCAAAAGCTGGTCATACAGTTGATCTTCCATGGTTCTCAAACTTGTAAAAAGTTTGGTGTCATAGAGAGCAGAAAGAAACATACATAGCAAGTAATAGTACATAAAATGAACTATGCACTGATGGGACAGCGCCATCTACTGTCGGTTCAGATCTGCACACTTTTCAACAAATTAGAGAGGGTGAGAAAAAGCAGTGAAGTGCAAACATTATGCCCTGGAGAAATATAACACATTCCTATACACCAATCACAATGAATATTGGGACTGCGGCAATGCTATATTCCGAATAAACAATGCAGTCAACAACCAAATAATGCAAACAAATCAATTTTATTAGTAGATAATAAAATCACAATAATAAACGCATAAAGCACAGCAAAAAGGTAGGGGACACAGAGGTAGTTGATCAATAACCAGGCTATACCAGCCTGAAACTATAGACTACTGACAAAGTGCTCAGATGCTAACACAGGTAAACCCAATAAATAGTAACAATTACCCCAACCAGGGCTCTCAATGGTACAAGTGGGTATAGCTAAATACTCAGCCCTTATACAAGCCTGCACTCCTTAACAGTCAAACTACCAGTCACCATTACATAGCCATATCATACCTTCAGATGAACAACGGTCCCCCCCGGGCACTCACCCTAACGCGAGTTTCGCGTTATGCTTGGTCACAGGGCTAGTGAACAGGCGGCTACTCCCTCCTATATATACCAGGTTAACTTCCGGTACGCAGATGGAGAAATATAGTCTAACCTAGACTATTTTATACCCCCAGGTATAAAGTTTATCCCTCGGGGGTATACTGTAGCCTGGGTCAGTTTTTGAATTTTGCGCTATTTCCTTTCTCCGCTTGGCATCTGATTAGTATATGACACTTCAAGTTTTTTTCTGGTTGAAGTAAAAAAAAAAAGTCTGAGGGGAATGTATCATTGCCTTCGTTTTCTGTGCATGGGGTAAAATTGCGCATGATAACATTATAGCGTAGAAGGTGTAGCCATAGCCATTTTACATTCGTCAGGTATAGAGTTTATCTCCCCGGGTATACTTTGCTGGGCTAAACTAAACCAGGATTTCACGTTTTGTGCCAATTTTTGCTCAAACTGTGAACTTGAATTGGCCTAGGCTAATTTATACTTATCTTAAACAGGGATTGCGCTATTTTCAATCCATTTGCAGCAATGAAAGTAAACTTGCCAATGCATTTATAACTGCCAAGTCAAACCTCCAATCATAAATCCCTGCCCCAAATATAATAATTGCACCAGTTACTTTTTAGATGATAATTTGGTGCAATCATAAGGTTTGCACTTGGCTTGTTACTTGCAAGAATTTTTACTTGCTGTTTGCGACTTTTTTAAATTTGCGCCTGATAAGGCGGGAGGATATAGTCTGGCCTAAGCTATTTTACACTCCCTGTGTAGAGTGTATTACCCGGGGTATACTATGGCCTGGTCCAAACTATAGCAAGGTTTCACATTTTTGCACACATATTTGTGCAAACTGTGAATTTAAATTGGCCTAGGCTAATTTATACTCCGGGATATAAACTAGCCTAGGCCGATTTGATCACAGGTGGGTATAATATGACCTGAGAGGTATGAATTGAGCTAAGCTCATTTATACTCTGGGATATAAATTGGCCTAGGCAAAAATAAACCTAGGGTGTATTCTAGCCTAGGCCAATTTAACCCTGGTTATAGTGTGGCCTGATGGTATACTCTGGCCTGCTACAGTTTGGCCTAAGCTATTTTACATCCCGGGGTATAGTTTGGCCTAGGCCAAAATATACCCGGGGTATAATCTAGCCCAGGCCAGTTTAACCCCTGGGGTATAATCTGGCCTGGAGGGGTATACTTTGGCCTAGGCTATTTTATACCCGGGGTATAATTTGGCCTAGGCCAAAGTATACCCGGGGTATAATCTAGCCTAGGCCTCTTTAACCCCGGGTATAGTCTGGCCTGAGGGTATACTCTGGCCTGGACAGGGTAGGGGGTCTCCTTTCCTGGGGCCCGAGGAGATTTCTGAGGTAGGGGCGGACGTGGACACCCTGGCTCATCCTGGGCCTCCAAGTCTAAGTCTTCTCCCAAGCCCCCTCAGGCATGAAGGGGCACCCTCACCCATCCGGGTGGGGGGACGGCTTCAGCATTTTGCTCACGTCTGGAGGCTTCAGGAGGTAGTGTCCTCCGGTTACAAGATAGAGTTTGCTGCCTGGCCGCCCCAAGATTCATCAGATCCCGGATGTCTCAGGACCCTATGTCAGCTCAGGCTCTAGTTCTGGTGGTTTCTATTACAACCTTTTCACCGTGCCCAAAAGAGATGGGTCAGTCAGAAGATCCTCAACAAATTTGTCAGGTGCAGGCGCTTTCGCATGGAAACTTTGCGCTCTGCCATCAGTTCCCTGCGTCCAGGGGACTTCATGACCTCTGTGGACATCAAGGATGCTTACCTTCATATTCCTGTTTTTCCAGGTCATCAAAGATTCCTCAGGTTCGCTCTGGAGGATCAGCACTACCAATTTGTGGCATTGCCCTTCGGTCTCACTTCAGCTCTGAGTGTTCACCAAGGTGCTGGCAGGAGTGATGTCTCTGCTCAGGTCTCAGGGCATTCGAGTGCTGCCCTATTTGGGCGACCTTCTCATCACTTCTCAGTCCCTCCAACAGGCAGAGCTGGATACTCAGCTAGTAGTGTCCACTCTGGAGTCATTTGGCTGGGTGATCAACCATCCCAAGTCTTCCCTGTCTCCCTCCTTGGTGACACCCTTCCTGGGAATGAGTCTGGATACAGTAAAGACAAGGATTTTTCTTCCTCAACAGAAGGTGGACAGTCTGCTAGCGCAAGTTCAGTTCCTGCTATCTTGCCCTCATCCCTCAATCAGGCAGGGAATGCAGCTGGTGGGCCTGATGGTGTCGTGCTTGGAGGTAGTCCCTTATGCCCAGTTTCACATGAGGCCTCTGCAACTCCACCTCTTGTCAGTATGGGACAAGGATCCTGCGTCCCGGGACCAGGTCCTTGTTCTGTCCCCCCTAGTCAGGCGGCCCCTCTCTGTCCCCCCTAGTCGTGGCTGGACTCCAGGAACCTATTGGTGGGCAGATCCTTTCTGGACCTCTGCTGGGAGACGGTCACCACGGATGCCAGTCTGACAGGTTGGGGGGCTTCTGGAAGTCCCTGCAGTTCCAAGGCCGGTGGGGCCCTCAGGAGGCCCACACACCTATCAACATTCTGGAACTGAGGGCGATCAGGTTGGTTCTGGCTCACTTGACCCAACACCTTCGGGGCCGGCCTGTTCAGGTACGCTCGGACAACCCGACGACGGTTGCCTACATCAATCATCAGGGAGGGACCCGGAGCAAGGGGGCCCTCAAGGAAGTGTCCCTGATACTGTCCTGGGGGGGAGGAAAATGTTCCCTGCATCTCAGCTGTGTACATCCCGGGGGTGGAGAATCTGGAGGCAGACTCTCTGAGCAGGGGGACCTCTCGTCTGGAAGAATGGTCCCTCAGCAGCAGGGTGTTTCGCTCCCTGTGCCACCGCTGGGGTCAGCCGGATGTGGATCTGTTTGCGTCCCGTCACAATCAGAAGCTTCCAGTCTTTGTCTCTCTGTCCCAGGATCCTCTGGCCTTGGCCACGGATGCCCTGGCAATGTTTTGGACGAGGTTCCAGCTCCTGTATGTTGTTTCCCCCGTTTCCCCTGCTGGGCAGGGTGCGCAAGATAGTTCAGGAAGGGGTGCCAGCCATCCTGGTGGCTCCCTGTTGGCCAAGAAGAGTGTGGTTCGTAGACATCGTGCAGTTGGCAGTAGATCAGTACGCCCTGCCCCGGGTTCCAGATCTGCTCACTCAGGGACACCTACGCCACCCCAATTTACAAATGCTGGCTTTGATGGCCTGGCTGTTGAAACCTCCATCTTGGAGGAAAAAGGGCTGCCTGCCTCGGTTGTAAATACCATGATCAGGGCTAGGAAAAGGTCCTCTTCTTCCATATACTACAGGGTTTGGCGTACTTACATTGACTGGTGCGAGTCTAACTCGCCTCCCTGTCGTGTGTTTTCTATTCCTAGGATTCTGGAGTTTCTCCAACATGGGTTGGATCTGGGTCTTCAGCGCAGTACTCTGAAAGGCCATGTTTCTGCTTTGGCTATTTTTTTCCAAAGATCCTTTGCTCAGCATCCTCTGCTCAAGACCTTTTTTCCATGGAGTTACTCACGTGCGTCCTCCACGTGAGCCTATGTTACCAGTCTGGGACTTGAACTTGGTCTTGTCTGCCCTGCAGGGGTCTCCCTTTGAGCCCCTGCAAGGGGCCCCTTTGTCCATTCTCACACTTAAGGTGGTCTTTTTGGTAGCTATCACTTCTGTTAGGTGTGTTTCTGAGTTGGCGGCACTTTCCATCAAACCTCCTTATTTTGAGAGACACCAGGACAAGGTGGTGGTTCGTTTTAAGCCAGATTTTCTGCCTAAGGTTGTTTCTGCCTTTCATCTCAATCAGGACATTGTTTTGCCTTCTCTGTGTCCTAATCCTAGTAACCCCAAGGAGCGGGTTTTACACTCTCTGGATGTGGTCAGGACTCTGAGGTGGCTACTGAATCTTTCAGGAATACTGATGCTCTGTCTGTGCTCCCGTCTGGACCTAAGAAAGGTCTGGCTCCGGCTAAGTCCACTATCAGCAAGTGGATACGTCAGGCTATGATACAGGCATACTCTGCTAAGGGGAAGGAGCCTCCCTTCTGCCTTACTGCTCATTCTACTCGTGCGATTTGTGCCTGTTGGGCTTTTCAGCACCAAGCTTCTGTTGAACAAGTTTGCAAGGCCGCTACTTGGTCTTCTGTTCATACTTTTTCAAAGTTTTTTACAAGGTTGATGTTAGGGCCTCAGCTGATGCTGCTTTTGGCCGCAAGGTTCTGCAGGCGGCAGTGGTTTAAATTGTCTGCTATTACTTTTGGGGATCCCACCTACCTTACGGACACTGCTATTGGATGTCCCAAGTGTAAGGAATATCTTCTGGAACAGGACGTGCTGTATACTTGGAATAATACAATTCTGTGATTACTCACCTGTAGAATTGGTATTATATGTATACAGAAAAAACTTTAAATACCGCGCTCTAAAACAACTCTTAGCTTACGTATAAAAACTCCTTTGTCCATAGAGTCCAAATAGATTTGCAAAAAATAAGAGCTCCCCTAGTTCAGGGCAGTATTCTTAAGTATCCCCAAATGGGATGCCCCGAAAAAGTCTTAACAGGTAAATCGACACCCGCAGTGCATATATTTTCAAAGAATCGTGCTGGTTCCAATCATCCACCACCACACAGATCGGAGTGTCACAGGAAGTGGGCTTATACCGGGTTAATGTTTCCAGAATCAATTTTTCCAAAATTAAATGCAGCCAGACACTTTGGTGGAGAAGCTCTCTTATGGCCTGGCTACATTTAATTTTGGAGTTTTTGAAAAAGTAATCCGTTATAAAGCTCACTTCCTGAGACACTCCGAACATTGCTTGGAACCCAGATTGAAGAGATATTGTGTCAGCATCCCTGCTTGATTCCATTTACTGTCGAGGTGGAGAAGCTCTCTTTTGACTGGGTTGTGTCTAATTTTGGGAATGATGGAAGATTAACCTGTTAAGCCTACCTGTTGAGATATTTTAGTGGAGAAGCTTTCTTTTGGCCTTGCTGCATTTAATTTTGGAAAAATTATTTTCTGGAAACATTAACCCGGTATAAGCCCACTTCCTGTGACACTCCGGTAAGAAGATCTGTGTGGTGGTGGATGATTGGAACCAGCACGATTCTTTGAAAATATATGCACTGCGGGTGTCGATTTACCTGTTAAGACTTTTTCGGGGCATCCCATTTGGGGATACTTAAGAATACTGCCCTGAACTAGGGGAGCTCTGTTATTATTTTTTGCAAATTATATGTATACAGCACGTCCTGTTCCACCTCACCTATGTTATCATTTTTCTTAGTTACCTCTGTATGGTGATTGTTCAGTTTTTGGTAATGGTTATAGTTCTCCCGGTTCCATTTTAACTGCTTTTCAATACTGGGGATTTTGTGGGAGGTCCCTTGTATATATAGGGGCTGGGAGGAGCCACTTTTCTGTCTCTGCAGTCCAGCGCCATCTACTGGATGTGTAACCCAAGTGTAAGGAATATCTTCTGGAACAGGACGTGCTGTATACATATAATACCAATTCTACAGGTGAGTAATCACAGAATTGTATTTTTCCCTTCGGGAGGATGGCTGGTCCAGGTTCCCTACCTGTGTCTATAGCAGGATTCTAGGGGGCCCGGGTGGCCTTCTACTGCTCCAATTGGAGCCCCTCCTACTCTTTCCACCCCCGGGGAGTTCTCTTCCCCGGAGCTAGTCCATACGGCAGTCTCCGGGCAGAACCCAGGTAAATCTAACTGGGCTAAAGGATCCCATCTATTCCCTACTACTGACTATCTGGGATTGTGGGCACTGGTGGTAACTATGGGCCCCACACTAGTTTAAGTATGTATAGGACTTACTTTGGGGCTGGGTAGTCCTGGCTTGCTGGTCCAGCCAGGTGCAGGGATTTAGTTGCTGGCCGGCATTCGACTTCCGGGTTTGGAGGCCAGTGGGAGGAGCTACAGCAAGGTGTGCACATACATTTGTGCTGGATCCGGAAGGGCGGTCACCACCCTTTGCAGGAAGTGTCAGTACGTTGTAGGTGGCAGACAGGTGAGCGTCTGCTGCACCTAGTACACAGGTGAGGTTTAGTGATAACTGTTGGCTTCCGGGCGGACTTGGGTTTTGTTACTATGGGATCGGGGGACAACCCGATGGATGGGGTAAGACCAAAGACCCTAACCTAAACTCTCTAAGACGCCGAGAAGGGATCCCAGGGAGGCTAAGGCGTCAGAGCACAGGGAAGCCAGATTGGCCCTATCTAAATCATGTGTTAATTGTCAGGCCACTTTGCCGGAGGGCTTCTCCAGAGTTTTTGTGTAAGGACTGTTTTCATTGTATAATGAAATTTGTTTTTGAATTCTTTGATTCCAGAATGGCTGATTCCTTTGAGTTTTATACGAACTGTATGGCCTAGGTAGCTGTTGTAAGTTCAGATGCTGGGCCTTCTACTCAGCTGAGACCACATTTGCCTCACACCCCGGGCATGAGGGAGGGTAGCCAGGGTAGACGAGTATCCTCAGAGGAAGAGGAGATCTGTGCCTTTTCGGATGAGTCAGTTCATTCTGCAGGCACATGATTCCCTTTATCAGGGTTTATTGGAGAAAAGGGATCCCTGTACACTAGTTGCTTAAGGACATTATTGCTCAGGAGTCTTGGTTTTTCCTTCCTAAGTGGGTCAATGGAAGATTCCCATTTGAGTGTCCATTTGGCTCAGGTTTCTAGGAAATTGGATCTCTCATTTGAGGACATGGGTTCCCTTAGAGTTCCTCTAGACAAAAGGGCAAACATTTTACTAAAAAGGTTTCTGGAATCTAGGAAAGTTTTACTGAAAAGGACGTGGGATACTGAATCTTTTTCTGATTGACAGTTAGCTTTTGGATGCCCCTATTATTTGTTTTCGAAGGCAGTAAATTTAATTTCTGACGCTGTCTCTGAATCAATTAGAGCCAATGCTAAGAGTATGGCCTTAGTTAATTGTGGCTGTAGAGCTCTCTGGCTCAAACCTGGCAGGGGGACCAGTCATATAAGTCGCACTTGTGTGTTATCCCTTTTGAGGGTACACGTTTGTTTGGCTCAGAGCTTGAAAGTGTTAACTCGTTCTGCGTAGGTGGGGAAGAAATTTCCAGCCAAGGGGAAACATCTTCAGCCACCTCATACTGAAGCTAAAAGCACAGATTTTCCCAGTGTGATTTTGTCACTTAGCCCTTTAAAGTGGACCAACACCCTGAGGTGATCGGCCCGGGAATCTATAAGATTCCCGGGCCGATCACCTCACACACCACGGGACATCCGAGATCGGGATGTCCCGCGGGGTGTAAACCCCCCAAAACCCCCGAAAAACCTTACCTCTCCAGCCGCTGCTTTCGCCGCCTCACTCGCGCTCCTCAAGAGTGACGCGCGGGAGGCGCCGACGGGCAAGCTGCTTGTACGTCGCTGTCAATCAGCTTGTCCGTCGGCGCCGATTGGACGGCGCGGCCACGTGGGAGCGGGGAGAGGTGAGTTTTGGGGGCTTTCTGGGGGGTTTCACACAGCAGGGCACCCCCGATCGGGGTGCCCCGGGGAAGTGGACCAATACCCAGGATAGTCAAAATCCTGGGTGTTGGTCCACTTTAAGTGCCAGCCTACCTAGATTTTTTGTCACACTCTGTTGCCAGACTACTTTTCACGTTTTTGCACTGCACATGTTCAACCTTGATATTTGAAGGGATTTCCAGGGATTTTCCAGGAAAATTATATATTATTTTTTTCAGCAGAGTCTGGGCTTCAACATGAAATGTCTTGTTTGGCCTTTTTTTAGTGTATTCTCAATACTTTTGGGTAAAATATTATTGCGTGTAAAGCCCTATTTCTCCCGGTTACAACGGTACCACATATGTATTGGTATACACCCTTTCCTGCCCAGGAAACTCCCCCAAACTGAAACAGCAGTTTAGGAGATTTCAGATAGGATACAACTATGCAATATGATTGCATAGTTGTAAGGGGTTAACGTAAATAAAAAAATGACATAGGGTCCCTCATTTTTTTGGGGAATTTAAAGGGTTAAAAACCCTTAAAATCCCCCAAAAAATGACGTAGGGTCCTCCTTACCCAGCATTACCGACCCGGACCAGCTATGGGGGCTTGTAGAACAGGGCGCAGGGGCCAGCGTTGGTGGCCCCTGGCCCTGCAGGCTACTAACCCACATAGCCACTAAGTGGCCCGGGCCCTTCTGCCCCCCCCCCAGGCCGTTGGGGAGGCAGGTAATGGGGGGGCTGGGGGTTATGGCAAGTCTCCTGCTAGCCGCAGGTGATTGCCAGCCCCAGAGCCTTGTGAACTGGTATAAGGGGTCTCATGGACCCCTTACCAGTTCAAATAGTTAAAAGTAAAAAAGACACAGAAACAAAATATTCTTTTTTTTTTACTTATACTTACCTCCCATCCAGTGTCCCGCGCCGCTGCAGATGACACTTGTCGATGGTGATCAGAGCAGGGAGGGTGGGAGGCAGGGAGATCAGAGCCTCCCTGCCTGCCACCCTCCCTGCTCCGATCGCTACCGACAAGTGACAGTCGGAGCCCGGGTGCGTGTATAGAGGATCGGGATGATGCCATCCCGCTCCTCCCACAAGTGGGCTGGGCTAGGGGCGGGGCCAGTGCCGGACGGTGAGGGCCCGTTGCTGGGTCCTGACCCGAAGAGTGGTAAGTCCAGGGGGGGAATTGGAGCCCCCCTGGTGAAGAGAAGACCCGGAGAGAGCAATCGGGCTGCGAGGTGAGTTTGTGTCATTTATTTATTTATTTTTTTTTCTCTTTCAGATGGTGCAGGGGTGGGGGGGGGTATTCTGGGCCACCTCCTGAAGATCAGAGGCCCAGGGGCAAAAATCAAGTTTCTGCTTATTGTAGGGAATCGCTGGCACTTTCAAACGAGGGGTCAGATAAGTCTGTATCTTTT
Organism: Gastrophryne carolinensis; assembly: GCA_027917425.1. Lineage (NCBI taxonomy): Eukaryota > Metazoa > Chordata > Amphibia > Anura > Microhylidae > Gastrophryne > Gastrophryne carolinensis. Next base: position 121,338,694 of record CM051236.1, read on the forward strand.
TTTACTTTTTATTTTATGGGGCTCTAAAGTCGGCTACGTGAATCTCACGTAGCTGGCACTTAACTGTTGGAGAGGCAGCTACGCGAGACTCGCATAGCTGGCACTAGAAGGGTTAAAGTCACCTTTATATTAGCTACTATGTCGGCTAGAAGAATTAGTGATTTGCAGGCCTTGTCCATCAAGGAGCCATGTTTTAGTTTTTTTTCAGATCATCTCACGATCAGACCTGATCCATTTTAATTGCCAAAGATCACTTTGAATTTTCACAGGTCCCAGGAAATCTACTTACCTGGTCTGACCGCCGGACCTTAAGAATCAGCAGGAGATGCATCTTCTGGATGCTAGGAACATTTTGTTAACTTATTTGGATCATACCTCGGGCTCGAGGCGATCTAATAATTTGTTACTTTCTTTTGCAGGAAAGAATTGAGGACTTGAAACTTCTAAGGCCTCTTGCTAGGTGGATTAGGGAAGCCATCCAGTTAACTTATGAATCTTCTGGGAGTCAGCCTCCAAAGTCCCTTCAAGCACCCTTTCGGGGCTGTTTCTGCTAATTGGTCAGGCTTTTCTCTGGATGATATTTGCAGAGCAGCAACTTTGGCTCCCTGCACACGGTTTTGAAGCACTACAGAGTCAATGTTTCTTCGGACACGAGACAGGTATTCGGCAGGAAGATAGGTCAGGAAGGATGTTGGTAGGATTCCTTGTTAATCAGCGGCTGGGCCATCCTGGAGGATATTTTGGAAAACCCCCAATTAGCTTACCGGTAACTTTCCTCCAGGACTGCGTCCTACTTCCTGCCCAGGATAAGTATATATTTTATTAGTTATATTCTTGATATAATGCATGCTTCTTCTGGGATTCCTCTTTAAAAACAGAGGTCCAGGAGGAAGGGGCAGGGTATTTATTCATGCCCAATTTGGGTTTCTGGTTTAAGTGAGAGTAGCTATTCGACTGGGCTGTCTTGGAGGACTACCGGAAATTCAATTACCGGTAGGATAATTGGGGTTTTTGAGGTTATAGCAGGTTGCTTTTCTTTATTCTGCATTACCCCTTCATTTGGAAATGACACCTGCTTTCAATGAAACTTGTTGGGATAACCAAGAGAGATTTCCGACTGAAAACCTGTTCGGATATTTTAAGTTTTATCCACGGGTTAAAACTTTGGGATTTCTACCGACATTTCAATTCCACCAGCAACGTAGGTGACTTTTTTATGCTCTGTTTTAGAATCAAGGATGTTCTGAGATATATGCAGGGAGAGCTATAAGCAGCTCATCCTGAAATACATTTTGTGAGAAGACTTTCTGGAGTGTTCAAACGCTTGTAACCATAGAAATGTGTGATGGTGTAAAATGGTGTGCAGCTCCGACAATAGTGTAAGACGGAAGAATTTTCGCCTCAAAACCATCTCCTGTAACGGGGATTTGTGCCTTATGCAGCTCAGCTATTCTTCTATTTTTAGACTCTTCTTGGTATGGCAGGATTTTTTTATGAATTATTTATCGCTGTTCAGAGTAGAGATTGATAATTTTTCTCTTATTAATGGCCGCGTGTTTCCTTTAGCCTTTGACAGATTTGGTTCATGTCCTGCAATGCTGACATTGGGGCTATAAGCTAAGCAAAGGATTCTGGGAAAGCATCCATCTGCAGTAAATAATAGGAGATACTTAGTTATTCTCCATTATACTTCAGAATTTGGAGAAGCATGAATGTTTCCTTCAGGCACAATGTGGCTTTACAGTCTTAGCAGCTTCTGTTCCTCTATTCTAAGTATACAGCACGTCCTGCTCCAGAGAGTAATTCCTTACCTTTGGGTTATACAGCCACAAGATGGCGCTGGACTGCAGAGACAGCAAAAAGTGGCTCCTCCCGGCCCCTTATATTCCAGGGACCTCCCACAAAATCCCCAGTTCTTCTCTGCAATCGGCACTGCGATGACAAGAAGATGGCTCTCTCTACTCGCAGATGAGCGGGGCTATTAGCCTGCGGCCCTGTAGGACTATTCCCACGCGTTCCTCCTTTTCATGCCTCCCAGCTTTGGCTGCACTGGTCGGGTGACTGTAGGCAGCACCGTTGCCCCTCGCCCCCTGTCCATCTGTGGGCTCTTTTTGTTGCCGCGCATGTGTTGGTTGCACTGGTTGCTTATAAAAATGCCGCCGCCGCGAGCGCTTGTACGGCGTTCCGCTGTCGGCGGCGACTTTACCTCAGGCGCTGTTGCGCCATCATTGGCTGACATGGTCACGTGGGCACCTTCGCGCTCTTCGGAGGGGGCAGGCCTTGCGGATGGCGCGTTCCGCATGACTGTTTCCGCGGCCTGCCCCTCGAGGTATCTGCGGGCGCCATTTTGCCTTCTCGTGCTGCATGGCTGGCTTCTACCTACCGCGGTCCGTAAGTGCCCCTGCGGGCTGGCTTATCTTTATATGTTGTTGTGTATGCATACCGCTTACGGGACTTTCTGTTTATGTCTTGCAGGCGGGTCAAACTTAATTGTGGTTTCTCCCGGCCTATCCCCTCTATTTAGTTGCTATTAGAGGCCTACTCTGCCTTTACTTCCCACTTCCCTAGCGGGTTATTGGTTCATCCCAATATCCCTATTGGCCGGTGGCCGCGATAATCACCATATGGAGGCTTCTCAGGATAATGTGCTTGGGGTTCCTTCGGGACAAGCCCGGCTGTGTGTGGCGTGTGGGGTGTCCCCTACTAGTGATGACAATGTGCGGGTCTGTGTACCCTGTGCCCAGCGGGTGCTTGCGCTGCAATCTGGGTTGCCTGTGGCTGGGCCTGCGCCCCGTGTGGCTTCGGCCACTCCCCCACGCTTACATCTGACTCCCAGTGATGTGCATACCAGTGGGGAGTCTCAGCCTGATTTGTCTACCAGGGTGGCTAGTATTGAGAAGCTGATTGCTGGCTCTACGGCGCGTAAGGCCTCGGCTAAGAGGCGGCGGAGCTTTTGGGGGATTTTCGGGGGGGTTCCTCACCGCGGGACATCCCGATCTCGGATGTCCCGCGGTGAGGGGGGTGATCGGCCCGGGAATCTTATAGATTCCCGGGCCGATCACCCCAGGGTGTTGGTCCACTTTAAGCATTGGTCGTTCCCTCCCGAAGTGGATGCACCAATTCTGGGTTTGTCCAACACTTCTGTCATGCATTCCCCTGACTCTACTACCCTGAAGAATGGTGAGGACTGGCTCATTGATCAGCTGGCTTCCCATGCCTTTACCTGTGCGGGGTCTGCACTGCGCCCGGTTTGTGCCTCTATTACAGCTGTGGCTATTAGGACTCTGCTTAAGAGTATTTTAGATGGGGCTCCTGATGAGGCAGCTAGTGCAGAGTATAGTGCCCTTCTGCGTTGTGAAGAATTTGTTGCATATGTCCACTGTGCCTTGGATGATACCATTAGAATGTGTGGCAGCGCTTCTGTCTTGGTGGTGGCTATACGCTGCTCGGTTTGGCTGCGCCAGTGGGCAGCTGACAACGCTGCCAAAAAGGCTCTCACTGGGTTCCCCTTTAAAGGGCTGCGTCTATTTGGGGATCGCCTGCACCTGTTTGCTAAGGGAGGCAGGTTACCCCAGCGCAAGAGACAGTCTCGGCCCTTTCGGGGTTCAGGTTTCTTCCTTCCCTCCTACTGTGGGTCCAGAATGGGAAGGGGAGCGTCATTTGCAGGGGCCCGGGGACATTTCTGGGGCAGAGGACATGGCTGCCCTGGCCCCTCCTGGGGTTCCAAATCTAAGTCCCCCCCCCCCCCCCCAAAGAGCCGGCTTTGGCTCTTTGCTCACGACTGGAGGCGTCATGTCTCAGGCCGGTGGATTCAGGAGGTAGTGTCCTCCGGTTACAAGATAGTTTGCAGCCTGGCCGCCCCCAAGATTCATCAGATCCCGGATGCCTCAAGACCCCCTGTCAGCTCAGGGCCTGTTGCTTGCTGTGCAGAATCTACTGGAGCTGGGGGTCATCTGCCAAGTGCCCTTAGGGGAAAGGGGCAAGGGCTACTATTCCAACCTTTTCACCTTTCCCAAAAGAGATGGGTCTGTCAGACCCATCCTGGACTTAAAGCGTCTCATCAAGTTTGTCAGACCCAGGAGGTTTCGTATGGAGACTCTGCGCTCAGCTGTAAGTTCACTACGCCCAGGGGACTTCATGCCCTCTGTGGACATCAAGGATGCTTACCTCCATATTCCAGTCTTTCCAGGTCATCAGAGATTCCTCAGGTTCGCTCTGGATGATCAGCTTTACCAGTTTGTGGCAATGCCCTTCGGTTTTCAGCTCCAAGGGTATTCACCAAGGTCCTGGCGGGCATTATGGCTCTGCTGAGAGCTCAGCGCATTCGCATTCTTCCCTATTTGGACAACATTCTTATCACTTCTCCGTCCTTCCAACAGGCAGAGCTGGATACTCGGTTGGTGACCACACTGGAGTCATTCGGCTGGGTGATAAACCACTCCAAATCCTCCCTGTCTCCCTCTTTGGTAAAGCCATTTCTGGGCATGAATCTGGATACAGCTTGGGCCTGGATACAGCTCCTTCTGTCCTGCCCTCGTCCTTCCATCAGGCAGGGAATGCAGCTGGTAGGCCTGATAGTGTCCTGCTTTGAGGCGGTTCCTTATGCTCCGTTTCACATGAGGCCTCTTCAACTCCATCTCTTGTCTGTATGGGACAGGGACCCTGTGTCCCTGGATCAGGTTTTGGTTCTGTCCCCCCTAGCCAGGCGGTCCCTCTCGTGGTGGCTAGGCCCAAGGAACCTGTTAGTGGGCAGATCCTTTCTGGCCCCTTGCTGGGAGACAGTCACCGTGGATGCCAGTCTGACAGGCTGGGGGGGGGGCTTCTGGAGATCCCTAACATTCCAGGAACTGAGGGCGATCAGGTTGGTTCTTGCTTACTTGACCCAACACCTTCGGGGTCGGGCTGTGCAGGTCCGCTCGGACAACCAAACGGCGATGGCCTACATCAATCATCAGAGAGGGACCCGGAGCAAGGGGGCCCTCAAGGAAGTGTCTCTGATCCTTTCCTGGGCAGAGGACAATGTTCCCTGCATCTCAGCTGTGTACATTCCGGGGGTGGAGAATCTGGAGGCAGACTCTGAGCAGGGGGACTTCTCACCTGGGGTAATGGTCCCTCAGCAACAAGGTGTTTCGCTCTGTCTTACCGTTGGGGTCTGCCAGATGTGGATCTTTTTGCGTCCCGTCACAATCGCAAGCTTCCAGTCTTTGTGTCACTGTCCCAGGACCCTCTGGCCTTTGCCGTGGATGCTCTGACAATGCCCTGGCAGGGCTTTCAGCTACTGTATGTCTTTCCCCAGTTTCCCCTGTTGGACAGGGTTCTGCGAAAGATAGCTCAGGAAGGGGTGCCAGCAATCCTGGTGGCCCCCTGTTGGCCAAGAAGAGTGTGGTTCGCAGACATCGTGCAGCTGGCGGTAGATCAGTACGCCCTGCCCAAGAATCCAGACCTGCTCACTCAGGGGGCTACGCTACCCCAATTTACAAACGCTGGCTTTAACGGCCTGGCTGCTGAAACCTCCATCTTAATGGAAAAGGGGCTGCCTGCCTCTGTTGTTAACACCATGATCAGGGCTAGGAAAAAGTCCTCCTCTTCCATCTACTATAGGGTTTGGCGTACCTACATTGACTGGTGTGAGGCTAAATCTCTTCCCTGTCGTGTGTTTTCTATTCCTAGGATTCTGGAATTTCTCCAACATGCTTTGGATCTGGGGCTTCATCTCAGCACTCTGAAGGGTCATGTGTCTGCCTTGGCTGTTTTCTTTCAGAGATATTTTTCTCAGCATCATCTGGTCAGGACTTTTTTCCAGGGGGTTACTCTCATGTGCGCCCCCCCGTAAGCCTATGTTACCAGTCTGGTCCTATCTGCCTTGCAGGGGTCTCCTTTTGAGCCTGTGCATGAGGCTGCTTTGTCCATTCTTACGCTTAAGGTAGTTTTTTTGGTGGCTATCACTTCTGTTAGGCGTGTTTCTGAGTTGGCGGCACTTTCCATCAAGCTCCCTTACTTTGAGAGACACCTGCCTAAAGTTGTGTCTGCTTTTCATCTCAATCAGGACATTGTTCTTCCTTCTCCTTGCCCTAATCCTAGTAACCCTAAGGAGAGCGCTCTACATTCTTTGGATGTGGTCAGGAACCTGAAGTTCTATTTGGTGGCTACTGAGCCCTTCAGAAAGACTGATGCTCTTTTTGTGGTCCCTTCGGGTCCTAAGAAGGGTCTGGCTCCAGCTAAGTCTACCATCAGCAAGTGGATCAGTCAGGCTGTTATTCAGGCCTATTCTGCTAAAGGGAAGGATCCTCCCTTCTGCCTTACTGCTCATTCCACTCGTGCTATTGGTGCCTCTTGGGCCTTTCAGAACCAGGCTTCTATTGAACAAGTTTGCAAGGCCGCTACTTGGTCTTCTGTTCATACTTTTTCAAAGTTTTACAAGGTTGATGTTAGGGCCTCAGCTGATGCTGTTTTTGGCCGCAAAGTTCTGCAGGCGGCGGTGGTTTGATCTGCATGTTGTTGCTTTTGGGGATCCCACCCTACCTTACGGACACTGCTATTGGATGTCCCAAACGTAAGGAATTACTCTTTGGAGCAGGACATGCTGTATACTTAGAATAATACAATTCTGTGATTACTCACCTGTATTGGTATTGTATTGTAATTGTAACTGAATTGGTATTATACGTATACAGCACGGGATTGTTATCATGGTTAAAATAGTTTGATTATGGTTATTCTCCCGGCTTCTTGCTAACTGCTTGTCAATACTGGGGATTTTGTGGGAGGTCCCTGGAATATAAGGGGCCGGGAGGAGCCACTTTTTTGCTGTCTCTGCAGTCCAGCGCCATCTTGTGGATGTATAACCCAAACATAAGGAATTACTCTCTGGAGCAGGACGTGCTGTATACTTATAATACCAATTCTACAGGTGAGTAATCACAGAATTGTATTTTTCACTGGAGTGAAAAATGACATCTCTGTCATTGAGTTATCAGAAGCAGCAAATTTGGCAAAGTTTGCACATGTTTGTTTCTGTCCCCCATTTTCTTTTATTATTTTGTGAGTTGACTTGGCCTGTAAGCGGCTTCTCAACTTATATCACCCATGTAATTGCATGAAATGGGTAAACCCATATTTTTCTATTTTTGTTATATGATAGAGCAGTAGTGGTTTCCCTGTGTACAGAAATCCTCAGATGACTTTTTTTAGGATTTTTTTTTTTTTTACTTAAAGTGGGACTACATCCTAGCATACTGAACTCATCCACTCTTTGCAGTCGCACATCATCATCGTGGGTGTTTTACCACGCTCGATGCACAGCTCTCCCACTGGCCATGGTTCTGTTTATTGGGGTGTGGAAGAGCCTGTTGCCCATCTGCATGGTTCAGCTAATGCCAACAGTTAGGTGATCAATACATATCAGTAGCATGCCATTAGGATATATCCATGTTAGGCTCTATATAGTGGACCAAAAGATACTGAAGACTGCTTTCCTAAATGGACCCTAAAAGGGTATGGGACTCTAAACTTCTCTGTCCCAGCATTGTCGTGATCCCAGCACCTTGTGCCCCCCCCCCCCCACAGAGCAGCATCCCTTGCTGTGTGTGTGTTCATCTGCAGCCATTTTAATATAATGTGCCAGCAGACATGCCCATATAGGGGCCGGTAAGCACAATGTGCAAAATCCTGTTGTGCAATCCATAGTGCATGCATGAATTTCCTCATTGATCATTGATGATTCAGGGACGCAAGTGCTGAAAATCCGCTTGTGCTTTCACCAGGTAGGCTGCCGGCATAGGTGGGTGATATGATTTAACCAGACCCCCATTTTCGCTCCGGGGGTGTGAACAGTGTTCTTCCAGGGATGCCCACGACACACCTGTAAAGTGCCACGTATGCATGCCAATGGGCAATAATGGCTGGTGAACCTACAAGGACCGGTGCTGGCTGTTGCGGCCTTTAAGCCCTGCGTTACTGGCTTTTATGACTGGTGTCTGGGCTAGTTGCTCTTTGGGGAGCTCTTTAAGACTGTAAGGACTTATAAAACTGTAGTAAAAAACAGGAAAAATAAATAAGAATGTCAGTTAGTGAATTTTACGCCTGCTTTTAGCTGGAGTAAAATGTCAGCTAGTAAACTCTTTCCTCCCACAAAAACACTCCCTGGATAACCTGCAATCACACTCTGTGAGTAACTTTTTGTGTGATATCTGGCTCCTTGCGCAAATTTACTCACAAAAAATGCTGCACAAAAAATGTTTGCTGAATTGAGAGTTAGGGGACAAATGTGAGAAAATGTATTTTACTCATGAAATACGTGCGCAAAGAACTTTACTCAGTGTTGATTCGACCCTATAGCATCTGTGAAGCTGACTTCTGGAGTTCCGGAGACAGCTATTCAGGAGCACCTCTGGTCAAAACTGCAGCATTACATCCTGAGAATGACCAGCCCAAACTCCCCTCTTTTATGTTGTCTACCTCATTTGCCCACTGATTTACCCAGCAGACTTGCATTTCACTATGCACCCAGTGAACTTGATACCGATGGCCGTGTGAGGGAATCGGAAAAGGACTATAATCTACCCATTCTCGGGTTTCCTGGTAAGGGCATCATAGATTGGGATACCCCTTCTGTTGTGGTCATCAGAGGACCTCCAGACAGTGCTGACTGGAGTTCCTGTTTAGGCTGCCTTTCAGAACTGTAGCCAACTCATTATTGCAATTGGAAATCTGAGACCACAGTGCCTAGCAATTTAGTTCTAAAAGGAAAGCATGGCTTTGCATCAAGTGGTGGGGTAGACTTAAAGCAGACCACCTGTCCAAAAAATAAAGCTTAGCAAATTTTCCCCTTAACACCTTCTCTGGCAGTCAATGACATAAGCCATTTGAGAAAGCTTAATTCATATATGGAATCGCATGCAGATGCTGTTCTCCTGAATTGCATTTTGCTATACACCTGAGAGCCCTGCAAGACCCAGTCCCACATTTAAAATGTGCTTTAAATGTGCAGTCATCCCTTATCACTAGCCAGAAGTGGATAGCAAGTAAATCAATCAATTTAGTAAGTTAGTAAGCGCCTAGAAACATTTGTAGCAACCGTTTCAAGACTGTGCAGCTGCCGCCCCATAAAGTTATAAAACTCCCTCAGACACCACATTCCTCTCCTCCACACTGCTCACCCGAGACAGATGTATGCTGGAAAACTTTAAATCGGACCAACAGACTGGTACAATTGGAAAAGAAGGGTAGCGGCCATTTTGGAGCTTCCTCTCCCAACTGACATAACTGACAATGCACAGTAACAGGATGCCCAGCAGCACTTCCTGTTTGCAGGTGGCCTGCAAATGCATGAGAGGCACAGATAGGCCTGGCAACAGCAGACAGGAGATGTGCTAAAAAGTGGTGAAATTAGTGGTCAGATGCATTTTTACTGTCTAGTCTTTTGCTATTCAGTCATACCTGGTTGTTTTAGTTGTCCTATGTTCGTGACCATCAATAAAATGAATTACATGGTTTGTCTCTGAACCCATATACACGTGCCTATGCTTGGAAATACTTTTCCTGAAAATAACCTAAAGCAGAATTTTCTCAGTTGCTTGTGGTGTGTGTTAACATATGTATCATTTATTTATTTATTTAGTGGTAACAAGGCACACTGTGTCTTTAAGCAGCTGCAGAGGTTGTTCCATTAAAGTGTTTTGAATGAGAGCAAGAGGGAGAGCGAGCGAGCGTGTGTGGGTGGCTGTGTGCGCGACTATTGGCAGAACTCTCAGTGTGACAGCGGATGGGAACAGCTGGGCTCTGCCCTGTTTCTTAGCAGCTTGTCAGAGCAATTATCTTGGCAAAGGAAAGGCAGCCAGAGTCCATAGCACTCCATTCACAAGGAGAGCAAAAAGAAAAAAAAAAGGGGGAGGGTTCTGCATCTCAGACAGGTTTAGGGGGAAAAAATACAGCATCCGAATCGCGTTGCAATCAATCTGCACCTGCTTGACAAAGATGATCGCGTTCATACGATGGATTAGCTGATTTTCATCAATCAATCACTCTCACACAGCACGTAACGGTGAGTGGAAGTCATTTGTATGCGGCAACCGTCGGTCTGGTCCTTCCAGTTCCTTGATTGTGTTATCCCATTCATAAACTCGCTTAGTGATGGTAAGGCCGTTTTCTGTGCTTTCCAGAATAAAAAAGGGGTTAAATTGCTTCTACACAGCAGGGAGCATTTCATCAATTCCAGTGAAGATGTTGGTTCATCGGGTACATGTCTTAGTTGCCGTGCTGTTTTGCAGGTTGTGTGTTCTTCATTGTTGCTGATGCATTTTCCTTGTCCCTAGCGATGAATGGGAAGGTGTGATCTAGCTGAAATGTGCACCGATTTACTCACTGATGGCTTGGCTTCCAAAATCTGCCTGATAGTGGCAGCTCCTTTTCAAGGTGGGCTTTTCTCTGGAAGGGGTTATTAGAAAATTATGTCAATTTTCTTTCACTGCCATTAATTCTCCCATTCCTCCTTCCCTCCCGCCCCCCGTTCATTCATGCAATGGCGTCACTAATGTGCCGTTGGCTTTATAGGGGATTCCCACAGTCAGATGTGGCCATGATCAGCTGCCAAACTTTGATTTAAGATTGTGGCTCGTCTCTCCTGGTTAGCCTTGTGCAAGCATCGCATATGCCATCACAGTTTCTCACTGCAGACTTGCCTTGTCTTTGATACAAGAACATGATGGATGGGGACAAAGTATGCTACTTTTAAATGTAATGTACAGTACATATCAACAGAGCACTGCAGATACTGAACTTAGATGAACATGTAGTAATTGAACTCCGTATTGATGCTCTTTTGTTGAAAATGCTCTGATAATCTTACCAGCCCTTACCACATGGAGTACAGAAGCTTCGGAAACAGGTAAGCCAGCACACTTCTCCACTTACCCAACCAAACCACTTAATTTCTTTGACGCTGGCGGTTTATGAGGTGGGGAATCCATTCACATTGAGCTTAAAGTTGTTTTAAAGGAAAGCCCGATTGTTGATCCCATTGTCTCGTGCTACACGTTGAACTGTCCCAAACAGTTTTCAAGAAGACCATGTAGTTCCTAAGGTATTAGAGCATTGGATATGCAGGAAAAAAATTAGGAGAAACGGTGGGTGTGGCAACAGCGATGTGATGCATTTTTGTGCCTATAGTTATTACTGCCAGCACAAACAGATCAGAAAAAAGGGGGTGGGAGGTGCTGCAGGCTAGGAGAGTCTCCAGCCTGCCAGCACATAGTGTGATTTAGTGAGGAGAGCAGGGTTTCATAGCTGCATTGAGAGACAGCCAATCAGGACATTTGGGGAGGGAGTGGGGGATGTTTCTGTGAGAAGTGATTTCCTCACTAAGGAGACCGACAAGGGAGAAATCTGCAGTCACTCAATGAAAGGTAAGCTACAAATATATAAAATTTTGACTTGCCAATCCCTTTAATATTTTGCGGGGATTAGCACACAAAATAAAGTTGTGCCATACTGCATATACGCATGTTGACATTTGTGTCACCACACCGCCATCTTTCAGTTGTGGCTGTGGCTCTCAAAGTGTGAAACGTTGGGGACCTCTGACCGAACCGAATATATAGACAGGCTTCCATTCAGCTCTACAAAAACCTTCCTCCTATCGTGCCGTTCCCTGGCTTGGTTTATCAATTGTTTGGTTTATTACCTTTGGAAGGAGAATCCTAGCTTCGGAAGTTTATTGTGCAGCGAAGTTTTTTGTGCCCATATGGACACCTGTTCTGAAAGTGGTCAATCTTGTGATCCCACTTTTAAAATGCTGACTTGCAGCATCTGAATTCTGTAATAGTGAGGCCGAATGTAAACATTTGTGTTACTGCCATGATGCTAGTATTCTCCAAACACCAGCTACTACAGCTCACAAACCTATTCTTCCATGTTTAATCAATGTATATTCAGCCGCTTTTGGGGACTTTTCCACCACACCCTAGACTCCAACCCCCAATGTGGCACAAGCCTCTCCTGCTTGCCTGCAGCTGATCAATGCCTAGTGCAAGGTGGTTGTGTGGCTAGACCATTATTCGAATATTTGTGTCTATAGATTCCTTGGTTGTGTTCCTAACCCTGCCATATACATGCGGCGAGACTGGCATGGAGCTCATGGAGATCCTGGAGATTCCTTGGGTGTTCCACCTGCAACCAATTTGCTGGACTAGACTACGTCCCTTATTTCAGTACAGTGACTGGAGTACATTGCGCTCCATTATGCTTTTCCTGTAGAAGACAGCTGGGAAGCGTCCAGACTCTGCGGCAACACAAACGCGCCTGTGGCTGTGCTGCCAACCTCATTAAAGTGGACCAATCGCTCCAGGGCCGGCAGACTAGGTGCCTCTGGGGCATGCTGATTCGCAATACCTAACTGTGTGAACCCTCAAGTTGCTCTCAATCATCTTACCTTTCCCCGGTTCCTCGCTGTGATCACTGGGCCGCCGCTGCATCCCTGCAGTCCTTTACATGTGCATCACAATTTAGGATGCACCACTGTGGGAAAACCAAAAGAGGACAGCAGGCAGCTACAGATGGATTTAGATAAACTGGAAGCATATGCAATAAAATGGCAAATGAAGGTTAACACAGATTATGTAAGGTTGTGCACGTGATCAATGCCAGGCTGCGGCTGTCAAGGCAAACAAGATCATGGGGTGCATCAAGAGGAGCATAGGTCCCCATGACCAGAGCATTTATTCTCGGTGTGCCACACACCCCGCTTCCCTTTTAATACTTACGATCGGGGTTACTCCACCAGCAGGTGGCGACGTGCAGGGAGAAGTCTTGAAAACGTGCCCCTTCCGGCCTATATATACCTGGGACCTCCCACTGAATCACCAGTTTTTTCTCTCTGCATGAAGCGACAAGACAGAAGAATGAAGTCTCCTGCTTGCAGGTAGCCGGGGTAAAATCCGGCATCCCCTTTTGGTCTATTTCTGCCCAGTTCTTGTGTGTTTATTATGCTTAGTTAAATGGAAGCCTCCCAGCCTAGGCTGCGGGCTGGGCAAAGGTAGATGGCACTTTAGGTGCCTAGGAGCTTATCTCCTCCGCTCGACCCCACTTGTGGGGCAATGCGGCTATCCGGCTGGTGATCCGGATTTGGGATGCCCCTGTCCCGATGTCCCTTTAGGTCACCTTCTCCCGCTTAGCCTTCTCCCTTCGCTAAGGGGGGGGGGGGGTGTAATGTGCATGAGTGCTTTACTTTACTGTGAAAAGATCTTAGTGTCAGTGCATGGACAGGGCTGCTGGGGCCTGTTTTTCACTGTTTGTTTGTTTTTCCCTCCCTTTGCTGGCCGGGACGCGCTGTCTCCGGGCCCGCCTCTCGCTTCCCTGGTCTCATTAGAGACCTGGACGCTGCAGTCGGTGGGGGAAGAGCTTCCTTGCTGCTGAAAACTACACAGGTAAAACGGCCCCACCATTGCGCACGTGGGGCCTTTCTTATGCTATGGCTGCTTGTGCAGCATTTTTCTCCCTGGGGCATTTCCACTTATGGGGAATGTTGTTGTTTCACATAGGGGGATATGTGCTCCAGTGGCTGCGATTGTTCACTTTACCTTTGTGATATATATATATATATATATATATATACTGTTTCCCCGATAGTAAGACACCGTCTTACTTTCTTTTTATCCCCAAAAGCCCCACTATGTCTTACTTTCGGGGTATGTCTTATATTACAAAAAAATTGTCGAATTTTTTGTTTTAACCATAAAATTAACATTTATTATCATGACCTGGGGGGTTTCACACAGTGGGGCATCCCGATTTTAGATGCCCCAGGGGGGAGGGAATGGATCAGCCCGGGAGATTCCTGGGCCGATCCAGCTGGGTTTTGGTCCACTTTAAAAAAAAAAAAATCAACTGGATGGGTGAGCCCCCCTTGGTCCAATGTCAAGATCAGACCCCTAATCCCCATTCATGCAAACGCACACACTCACACAGACACACACTCTCTCACACACATACCGTAGACACAAACACACACTCACAGAGGCACACACACTCACAGTCACACACACAAACAGTCACACACACAGACAGACAGTCACAGACACACACACTCACCGGAACATCTGAGACGCGGCTGCTGCGGGTGGCAGAGCCTCCGAGGCGGGGTGGGCTGCGGGCGCCGGAGCTGCGTTGCCTGGGCGGAAGAGGCAGGGCTGGGATCCTCCGAGGCGGGGAGGGGGGGCTGTGGGCTCCGAAGCTGCCTCACTAGGGCGGAAGGGGCGGGGCCGGGATTATCAGAGGAAAGTGTGCGGGCGCCGGAGCTATCGAGCCCGGGGGGGGGGGGGGGGGGCGAGGGGAAGTGCCGCCGGAGCCGCCTGGGCTGCTTTCATGGACAGCCGCCCTACTGCCAGCTGACGGCCCTGGGTAAGACATATGTCTTACTTTCGGGGTACGGCTTATATCAGCCGACCCCTCTGAAACCCCCGATACGTCTTACTATCGGGGGTGTCATACTATCGGGGAAACACGGTATGTGTATGGGCATGTATTTATACACAGTATGTGCTCTGATTTTTTGCACTCTGCTTTGCCTTGAAATTACGTGTGTCATGTATATTTATTCAAGATGTTTAAGCTAGCCATATATGTTTGCCTTATTGGTTATGTATGATTGTAGCTGGGGGACTGACTGTGGTCTCTTTTCCCCCACAGATTCTGGGATCCCCTCACTGCAGTGGCTCTCCCGGTCTGTTATACCTGGCTAGTCTTAGTCTCTAAATTGGGATTTTCCTAGGTTTAAAAAAAAAAAAAAATATATATATATATATATATAAAATAAAATAAATCCTCCCACTTCCGGGACTTTAATTATAAAGGGGCATCCCGGGTTGCTTATTGCGTAAAACCCTGGGTTGTTGCGAATACCATAAATTCACCATATGGAGGCTTCCAATGTTACCGGAAATGGCTCCTCGGGGCCATCCAGGTTGTGTGGGGGCTGTGGGGTTCCGCTCCCAGGCGATGATGTCTTATTTGTTCCATGTGCTCAGCAGAACATTGTGCGCCAGTCCGTTGATCCGGCTTCTGGCTCCTCGCAATTTCCGTCATCTCCTATCCCCCCCCCAACCTAGTCCGGACCCCGTGTGACACTTTCAAAAATGGGGATTCGCATTCTGAGGTGCATGCGCGGTTGGCCAACCTCGAGAAAATTATCTCCGCTTCAGTGGCTCAGAAGGCTACGGCAAAGCGGAAGCATCTTGCTCCAGCAGTACCTGCCCTGGAGGATGAGGTGAATTTTTGGATTATTCCGATTGTCCCCCTGATGAGGAGGGGGAACTTCTTGAGGAATCGGATGAGCCTGCAGACCAGCTATTGTTTGATGCTGCTGGTGATCAGGCTGTGGGGGTGTCCCTTGACACTCCTTCTATTTTGGCTCAAATGTTTAATGTTTTGGCCTTGGATCTGCCTGCGGTGGTCCCTCTGCCAAAAGGTGAGTTGTTTGATGTACCCCAGCCGCGTTTGGTGTTTCCCAGGCAACAGCACTTTGAGAAGCTTGTCCTTAAGGAATGGGAACAACCCACGCGCCTGGCTGGAACTCCTCCTAATTGGGATAAGTGTTATCCCTTTCCAGAGGACTTGGTGAAGCTTTGGTCAGTGCCCCCCCGAAGTCGGCCCCCCCGGTGTTGGGGTTGACTGGCCCGGCTGCGTTGCAACTTTCTGGCACCACTACCATTAAGGATGGTGAGGATCGTCGGATTGATCAATTGGCTCGCCTTGGTTTTATCAGTGCCGGCTCGACACTACGGCCAATTTGTGCTTCCGCGCTTCTGTTGCTGGCTGTTAGATCCATGATTAGGGATCTGCTTGCAGATCTTGATCCCGCTTGTGATATGATTAGCTCTCTCAAGCAGTGTGAGTCGTTTGTTTCTTTTGCCCTGACTGCTCAGGACAATGCTCTTGCGACGAGTAGCAGGACAGCGGCTTTGCTGGTGGCTATTCGTGGGTCTATATGGCTGCGCCAGTGGACGGCGGACCTTAATTCTAAAAAAGCGCTTACAGCGCTACCCTTCGTAGGTTTACGCCTTTTTGGCGAGAAATTGGATGCTGTTACCAAGGATGGTAAGTTGCCTCAATTCAAGAAACCTCGTCGCTCCTTCAGGGGTGCGAGTTCCTTTAGTCCCTCCTTTCGAGGAGCCAGAGCGGGCAGAGGGGCTTCCCTTCCCGTTACCGGGGCTGTAGGTTGGTCCCGGGGAAGAGGTCGTGGCCATCCCGGTCAGTCCTGGGGCACCAAGCCCAAACCTACTGCTAAAGCCCGCTCAGCAATGAGGGGCTGCCCTCACCCGTGCGGGTGGGGGGACAATTGCGACACTCCTCCCTGGTTTAAGGCCGGGAGTCTCCGGACACATAGATCTGGGAGGTAGTTACAGACCGGAGTTCGAGTCTCGCCGTCCCTCACGGGTTTTCCTGGAAATGGCGGTCATCCGGCCGGTGCCGCACTTAGAGGTGGGCCTCGATTTTTACACCATTCTCTTGCCCATACTCAGCTTGCCCCGTCCTGCATCTGAAGTTTTTCAAACTTCCCAGGTTCCCCCTTGCTCTAGCCAGGGTGGTGTCCTTTCGGGGAATACGGTCGGATTTCGGTCAACACAGGGGGTTGCTCACTCAGTCCAAGGTCTGTCTGATTCAGGAGTTGGTTTGGATCCTTCTTTCCAATCCTCGGCCGTCTGTTCTGGAGCTGAGAGCCTTCCGTCTGGTTCTTGCTCTTTTGTCCCATCATGGTCTGGGCCTTCTGGTTCAGCTACGCTCGCACAGTCAAGCAGCGGTTGCTTACTTCAATCATCAGGGAGGGACTTCCAGTCTGGGTGCTCTCAGAGTGGAGTCCCTGATCCTGACCTGGGCGAAGACACATGTTCCATGTCTCTCGGCAGTCTGCAGTCCGCTCCGGTGGGGGACACCGGAGGTGGTCCTGTTTTCCTTTCGCCACAATTGCAGGTTCCCGATCTTTGTGTCATCCTCCCAGGATCCTCTGGCTCGGGCGGCGGAAGCCATATCCCTGAGCCGGGGGAACCTGGGTTTTCTGTACCTGTTTCCTCCGATACTCATGCTAGGCTGAGTGGTACGGAAGCTGGTTCTGGAAAGGGTGTCCGCCATTCTCGTGGCCCCAAGAGGACCAAGACGAGTGTGGTGCGCAGACATCGTTTGGCTGACAGCGAATCAGCTCGTTCTGCCTCTTCGGCCCGATCTGCTCACTCAGGGTTGGCTGTCTTACCCCAGTTTACCAACGCTGGTTTTGATGGCTTGGATGCTGAGACCTCCATCTTGAAGGAGGAGGGTCTTTCTGACTCGGTTATTAAGACTCTGATCGCTGCCCGAAAGAGGTCTTCTTCTATCACCTACTATAGGACTTGGAAAGCCTATATCGCTTGGTGTGAGGTTAGGTCTTTGCCTTGTAGGGTCTTTTCGGTCTCCAGGATTCTGGAGTTTTTACAATCAGGGCTGGACTCTGGTCTTCAGCTGAGTACTTTGAAAGGACAGGTTTCTGCCTTATCTATCTTTTTTCAGAAGCGTTTCACGCTTCTTCCTTTAGTTAAAACTTTTTTCCAGGGGGTTACGCATGTGCGGCCTCCCAGGAAACCATTACTCCCTGTTTGGGACTTGAATTTGCTTCTTTCTGCTCTTCAGGCTCCTCCCTTTGAGCCTTTGCAAGATATTGCTTTGTCTACCCTGACTCAGAAGATGGCTACCAAGAAGACAATCACTTCGGTTCGGCGTGTCTCGGAGTTGGCGGCCTTGTCTATTCAGGCGCCCTACTTTGAGAGGCATCAGGACAAAGAGGTCTTTTGGTTCAAACCAGACTTTCTTCCTAAGGTTGTTTCTGCTTTTCATTTGAATCAGGATATTGTTCTTCCCTCCCTGTGTCCTAAGCCTAAGAATGACAAGGAGAGGGTTTTGCATTGTTTGGATGTAGTACGCTGTGTTAAGTACCATTTGATTATTACTTCTCCTTTTCGTAAGACTGATGCCTTTTTTCGTTATGCCCTGTGGGCCTAGGAAGCGTTTGGCGCCGGCCAAATCTTCCATTTGCAAATGGATACGTCAGGCCATTATTGCGGCCTATTCTGCTAAGGGGAAAGTTCCTCCTTTTCGTATCACTGCTCATTCTACTCGCGCCGTTGGAGTGTCTTGGGCTTTTCAGCACCAAGCTTCTGTTGAACAAGTTTGTAAGGCCGCTTCTTGGTCTTCTGTTCATACTTTTTCTAAGTTTTACAAGGTTGATGTGCGGGCCTCAGCGGATGCTGTTTTTGGCCGCAAAGTTCTGCAGACTGCAGTCATTTAAGTTATGCTTCACCTTGCCTTTGGATACCCATCCATTGTGGACACTGCTTTTGGATGTCCCGATCGTAAGTATTAAAAGGGAAGCGGGGTGTGTGGCACACCGAGAATAATACCATTTTGTGAGTACTCACCTGAAAAATGGATATTATCGGTGTGCCACACACCCCGCTTCACCCGCCCTTTTCGGTATCCCGAATCCTTTATATGGTGAAGCTTTTCTTTATTTTGAGGTTACCGTTGGATTTCCTGGTACCTTGTCTTTCTGCTTTTTAAATAACTGGTGATTCAGTGGGAGGTCCCAGGTATATATAGGCCGGAAGGGGCTCGTTTTCAAGACTTCTCCCTGCACGTCGCCACCTGCTGGTGGAGTAACCCCGATCGTAAGTATTAAAAGGGAAGCGGGGTGTGTGCCACACCGATAATATCCATTTTTCAGGTGAGTACTCACAAAATGGTATTTTTTACCCCTTGTATAAGTCACTGGTCAGACCCCATATATATGGAATATTGTGTACTGTTCTGGGCACCAGAACGTAAAGAGGACATATCGGAACTGGAGCTCAAAGGAGGGCTACTAAGGTGCTAAATCTGCAGGGACTAGAGTACCCTGAAAGATTGTCAAAGTTTGGTTTATTTAGTTTGGAAAAGAGACTCCTGAGGGGAGATCTCATAACTATATAAAATATATATGGGGTTAATACAAAGACTTGTCCCATGAACTATTTAAACTCTGGAGTGTAACCATAATCTGAGGGCATCCACTAAGGTTAGAGGAAAGGCGCTTCCTCCGCTGATATGGGAGGGGATTCTTCTCTTTAAGAGCAGGGAGACTATGGAACTCTATCAGAGGAGATCATTTTAAAGGATACACTAAAAAAAGTTCAAAAGTGGCCTGGATGCCTTCCTTGCATGCGATAACATTTCCAGCTATGGCTAGACTAGAGTAGAACACTGGAAGGAGATAAACAGACCGAACTGGAGGGACAAAAGTCTTTAATCGGGCTTACATACTATAAGCCTGTCGCTTATTACTGCTCCCCTGGCACATGCACAGGTCTTCGGCAGCATCCCTGGCTGGGTTGTCTGCTTTAAAGTGGACTGTCACCCACCCCTGATCGGCCCGGGAATCTATAAGATTCCTGGGCCGATCACCTCCCTCACCGCGGGACATCCGAGATCGGGATGTCCCGCGGTGAGGGACCCCCCCCCCCCCCCCCAAAAGCCCAAAAAAACTCACCTCATCGGCGGCGGCAGCCTCCGCCTCCCGCGCGCTCCTCTAGACGTGCCCGCGCCGGCCGTTTGTGAATGGCCGGCGCGGGCGCGCGCTCTGTCACAGCGACGTGCGGGAGGCGGCGGCGGGCGCACTGTCTTGTCCGCCGCTTGTCCGTGGCTACGTGGGAGCGTGGTGAGGTGAGTTTTTCGGGGTTCTGGGGGGTTTTACACAGCGGGACACCCCTAATCGGGGTGCCCCCCTGAAGTGGACCAAAACCCAGGATAGTCAAAATCCTGGGTGTTGGTCCACTTTAAGGCTATAGCCACCCCTTATATACTGCACTAGCAATGCAATGGTTGGGTTTTATTCTAAGTGTGCCATACACTCCACTTCGATCTTCATGACATGTGTAATCTCCAGTAGAGGGCGAACTTGTGCAGAGATGAATATGCAAAAAAAAAAAAAAGTCCCTCCCGGTCCATATATACCTGGGACCTCCCACCAATTTCCCCCAGTTCCTTCTCTGCAGGGAAGGCGACAAGACAGAAGATGACTTCTTTTACTTGCAGGTAAGCCGGGCTTGCGTCCGGCCGTTTATTGTCCCTATTGCTGCCAGGACCCTTTCTAAATTGTCCCTATCTGAGCCTCCCAGCTTAGGCTGCGGGTCCTGGTGAGGGTAGGAGCACCCTTTATATATATATATATATATATATATATATAAAGTTACCACTGTAAGTTGTGTGTGAGTTGGTATGGATCACCTGGAAGTTATTCCTTGATGAATTGGTGCTGTTGCTTGGCCTAGCCTGCTGTGGTTTCTCCTGTCAGCCTGGGGAGCTTCTCTCCCTCAGGCTGTGTTTAGATAAGGGGGCGGGGCCGGGCGCTCGGCGCGGTAGCCCCGCCCCCTCGCTCGGCGCGTTTTCTGGCCAGATCCGCCCTGCTGGGAGGGTGGTGGTGCCTGGAAAAGCGCGCCTTCGGCGCTGGCCCACCCCCCTTCTCTTCCTGCTTCTTCTGATCGCCTCAGAGACGGGGGCCATCTTGCTGCATTGCTGCTGCTGACGTTTCTGGGGGACGGTAAGGGCCTGGTGGCCACTTCATTAGTTATTTGGGGGTCCCTCTCTGGTGGCGGGGGGGGCCCTATGGTACAGGCTTATGCTTTTTTTTGTCATTTTGGTAATATATATATGTATTTTGAATGATTATGTTACGCTGTATAGTAACTGATGTGCCTTATTGTGTGTTGCAGATTGCTTCATAATAGTGCATATGAAGGGGTTCCTCCTGGTCCTGGGGTCCCTAGTGTTAAATTGATCACCTTAAATCCTCCCACCGGGACTTTTAAGGGACATCCCGGGTTGCTTAGGCATAATTCCCTGCGGTCTTGCGACTGACCACAAAAATCACCTTATGGAGGCTCCGCAGGATACTGGGCTCGGGCTCCCTCTGGGACAATCCGGGCCATGTGTGGGGGGTGGGGTATCCCTTACGGGGGAGAATGTGCTGATTTGTATACCATGTGCACAAAAGGCCATAACGCGGCAGTCCGGTACCCAGCCTTCTGGGTCGGCTCCTCCCGCTTCATCGCCTTCCCCTCCCCGCCTTATCAGTACCCCAAGTGTCATTTGTGCCAGCGGGGAGTCGCACTCTGATGTTTGTGCTAGGTTTGTCAGCATCGAGAAATGTATTGTTAGCACGGTGGGCTAGAAGGCCCAGGCTAATAAGAGACATTTTTCGTCGTCCCAGCCCTTGTGGGATGTTGACGACGATTCCATTGATTTGTCGGATTATTCCCCTTTACAGGAGGGGGAATTGTATGAGGAAACGGAGACTGTGTACAGTCTGGTGATGCTGATGTCGGGCAGGCGCTGGGGGATGCCGTTGATACGGCCACTGTTTTGTCACATCTATTGGAGGTGTTGGATATTGACCCGCCTAAGGCGCCTCCTCTCAAGAAGGGGGAATTTTATGGGGCCCGCAAGCCCCGTCTGGAATTCCCTACCCAGGGTCATTTTGATGCGCTGATCCTGAAAGAATGGGAAAGGCCCAGTCGGCTTCCTGGTGCTCCTCAGGGATGGGATAAGAAGTATCCTTTCCCGGTGGAGGCGGTTAAGCGATGGTCTTCTCCTCCCGAGGTCGATGCGCCAGTTTTGGGTTTGACTAACTCTTCTGTGCTGAACACCCCTGACGCCACTTCCCTTAAGGATGGCGAGGACAAGCGCCTTGATCAGATGGCGTGTCACGCATTTGCCAACATGGGCTCGGCCCTGCGGCCTGTTTGTGCATCTGCCCTAGTGTCGCTTGCTACCAGGTCTCTTATCAGGGACTGGCTGAATGACGCTCAGTTTGATCCGGCTGGCGATGAGTTCGCTACCCTTAAGAGATGTGAATTGTTCATGGGTTTTGTCTTGGCTGCTATGGAAGATTCTATTGTCATGTGTAGCAGGACTTCCTATTCCTATCCCTATTGGTGGCTATACGCAGATCGGTCTGGCTCCGACAGTGGACGGCGGATTTTGGGGCCAAGAAGTCGCTTACAGCTCTTCCCTTCCTGGGTGCGCGGCTGTTTGGAGATAAATTGGATGCTGTTGCTAAGGGAGGTAAGTTACCTCAGCGGAAGAAACAGCGTCGTCCCTTTCGGGGGGCTGGCTCGTTCACTCCTTCCTTTCGAGGGGCCGGAGCGGCTAGAGGTTTGGCCTTCTCGGGTGGCAGGGGCTCGTCCTGGAACAGGGGCAGAGGTCGGGCACGTCCCGCGGCTGCCTGGGGTTCCAAGTCCAAGCCCGCCGTTAAACCGGCTCAGCAATGAAGGGGCGCCCTCACCCGCATGGGTGGGGGGACGGCTGCGGCTCTTCTTCCAGGTCTGGGCCCAGGAGGTCACAGACAATTGGATTTTGGAAGTGGTCTCCTCCGGGTACAAACTGGAGTTCGAGTACTGGCCGCCTCCAAGATTCTTAAGGTCTCTGGTGCCCTCGGACCCTCAGGCTGCACAGGGGCTCCTGTTAGCAGTAAAAAACCTTCTGGACATGGGAGTTATTTGCCCGGTGCCTCAGTTGGAGAGAGGCAGGGGTTACTACTCCAACCTTTTCACGGTTCCCAAAAAGGAGGGTTCGGTGAGACCCATTCTAGATCTCAAGGTTCTCAACAGGTTGATCAGAGCCAAAAAGTTCCGCATGGAGACTCTGCGCTCGGCTATCAATTCTCTTTGCCAAGGGGATTTTATGACATCCATAGACATCAAGGATGCGTATCTGCATGTTCCGATTTTTCCGGCGCATCAGAGATTCCTCCGGTTTGTGGTGGAGGATCAACATTTTCAGTTTGTAGCCCTTCCCTTCGGACTGACCTCGGCGCCGGGGGTCTTCACCAAGGTCTTGGCGGGAATAATGCCTCTGCTCAGAGCATTCGCATTGTGCCTTATCTGGACGACCTGTTGATCTCAGCTTCTTCCCTCTGTCAGGCGGAGCTGGACACCTACCAGGTGGTGGAGAGGTTCGGGTGGGTGATCAACCGCCCCAAGTCTTCTCTCTCTCCGCCACGAGTGATTTCACTTCTGGGCATGAATCTGGATACCATTCAGGCCAGAGTGTTTTTGCCCCAGACCAAGGGGATTCATGATCTGATCAGCCTTCTTTGGGCCAGTCCTTGTCCCTCTATCCCTCTATCCGACAGGGGATGAAACTGGTGGGCTTGATGGTATCCTCCTTCGAGGCGGTGCCGTTTTCACAGTTTCACATGAGATCTCTTCAACTTCACCTATTGACGCATTGGGACAGGTGTCCGCAGTCATTGGATCAACCTTTCAGGATGTCTCCCAGGGTTCGGCAGTTCCTTTGGTGGTGGCTGGAGTCGAGCAACCTGTTTAAGGGCAGATCCTTTCTGGTCCCTTGTTGGGAGACGGTTACCACGGATGCCAGCCTGTCGGGCTGGGGAGGTTATTGGAAAAGTCATCAGTTCAGCGGGGTGTGGGGTCCTCAGGAGGCTCACACCCCCATCAATGTCTTGGAGCTCAGACCCATCCGACTGGTTCTGGCACGGCTGACCTCACATTTACAGGGTCTACCGGTTCAGGTTCGTTCAGACAACCGAACGGCGGTAGCTTACATCAATCACCAAGGAGGGGCTCGCAGCAGGAGTGCCCTCATGGAAGTCTCTCTGATCCTGCACTGGGCGGAGAGCAATGTTCTTGCATTTCGGCAGTCTACATTCCGGGAGTGGAGAACACGGAGGCGGATTCCCTGAGCAGGGGATCCTCTCGCCAAGGAGAGTGGTCTCTCAACCCCGTGGTTTTTCTGGATCTTTGCCGCAAGTGGGGGACTCCGGAGGTGGATCTCTTTGCCTCGAGGCACAATCACAAACTTCCGGCCTTTGTGTCTCTTTCTCAGGATCCTCTATCTCTAGCAATGGATGCCTTGTCCCTTGCTTGGAAGGATCTGGGTTTTCTTTACCTGTTTCCACCCGTCTCCATGCTGGGCTAGGTAGTTCGCAAACTGGTTCTAGAAGGGGCGTCAGCAATTCTTGTGGCTCCAAGGTGGCCAAGAAGGGTTTGGTATGCAGACGTTGTAAGGCTGGCCGTAGATCAGTACCGGCTTCCCATGTTGCCGGATCTGTTTCTCAGGGTCTACTACTTTACCCCAATTTACAAACGCTGGCTTTGACGGCTTGGCTGCTGAAACCTTCATTCTGAAAGAGGAAGGTTTGTCTGCGGCCGTTGTTCAGACCTTGATTAGAGCTAGGAAGCGGTCCTCTTCTGGCATTTACTATAGGACTTGGAGGTCCTATATTGATTGGTGTGAGGCTAGGGCCTTGCCTTGTAGGGTGTTTTCGATTCCTAGGATTTTGGAGTTTCTTCAGCATAATCTGGATCTTGGGTTCCAGCTTAGTACTTTGAAAGGACAGGTTTCTGCTCTGTCGGTTTTCTTCCAGAGGTCTTTTGCCTTACACCCGCTGGTTAAGACCTTTTTCCAAGGGGTCGCGCATGCGCGGCCCCTTCGGAAGGCTGTGGTTCATGTTTGGGATTTGAATTTGGTTCTTTCAGCTCTTCAGGGTCCTCCTTTTGAGCCGTTACAGGATATTGCTCTTTCGGTTCTCACTCAGAAGGTTGCTTTCTTGGTGGCTACTACCTCTGTTCGGCGTGTCTCTGAGTTGGCGGCTCTGTCGATTCAGGCCCCTTTGAGAGACACCAGGATAAGGTGGTTTTTCGTTTTAAGCCAGATTTCCTTCCTAAGGTGGTGTCTGCTTTCCACCTCAATCAGGATATTGTTCTCCCTTCCTTGTGCCCTAAGCCTAACAATGACAAGGAGAGGGTTCTGCACAATTTGGATGTTGTTCGCTGTGTGAAGTACTATTGGGTGACTACTTCTTCCTTCCGCAAGATGGACGCTTTTTTTTGTGGTGCCCTGCGGGCCCAGGAAAGGTTTGCTGCCTGCTAAGTCTATGATTAGCAAATGGATTTGTCAGGTCATTGTTGGGGCCTATTTTGCTAAGGGGAGGACTCCCCCTTTTAGGGTCACTGCGCACTCTACTCGTGCTGTTGGTGCATCCTGGGCTTTTCAGCAACAGGCTTCTGTTGAACAAGTTTGTAAGGCTGCTACTTGGTCTTCTGTTCATACTTTTTCCAAGTTTTACAAGGTTGATGTGCGGGCTTCAGCGGATGCTGTTTTTGGCCGCAAGGTTCTGCAAGCTGCAGTGGTTTGAGTTGGTACATTCTTTAGTGTTTCTGGTTCCCACCCATGACGGACACTGCTATTGGATGTCCCACATGTCATGAAGATCGAAGTGGAGTGTATGGCACACTTAGAATAATCCAGTTTTGTGAGTACTCACCTGTAAAAGGGGTATTATGAGTGTGCCATACACTCCACTTCGCCCACCCCTTTTTTTTCAGGTATTCTGGAGCTTTTATATGGTGAACCATTGGTTTTGATAAAGTTATAATTGGTTCTTCCTGGTCCCCTTACTGCTTTTTTACACTGGGAAATTGGTGGGAGGTCCCAGGTATATATGGATCGGGAGGTGCTTTCTTTTTTTGCATATTCATCTCTGCACAAGTTCGCCCTCTACTGGAGATTACCCACATTTCATGAAGATCGAAGTGGAGTGTATGGCACACTCATAATACCCGTTTTACAGGTGAGTACTCACAAAACGGTATTTTTTCATTTCTTCTATTTGGCCTGCATAGATTGGCATTGCAAACACAGCACAATAGATTATCTATGTCAAATGCTGGTTTCTGTGATTTGCCTGTGTGAAGCGCAGATATCCAAGCCTGCCCATTAGATAGAATTATTGCTGCACTGCAACACAGACCTAAAGGATAGGTGTGAACAAGGCCTAAAGAATGCACATAATTTCCAAACGCACCTTCCCTTGTGCAGTAGTGACCAATAAATTGGTCTTTCAACTCCAACGTTGATGGAGGGAACGGTGGGCCAAAGTGATGCCAAGGTAACTTCACCATTGGTTTAGTAATAAAATCTTCATGGAGCAAAGTATGTATTGATATACAAGGTCCATTCAAAACCCCTTGTATTGGTCTGATTTGTAGAAGGCAATATTTGCAAGTAGTTTTTGCTCTACGTAATTAAATACAAACTCCAACTTGGTATGGGGAGGCGTGTGTATCACTTGACACAGGAACGCAACATTTTGTAATAATCGGCACTTTTCGATATTCGTGTATTTCCTGTTAAGTTTGCATCCTCACAGACTATAAAGAGAACATTATATTCACTATAACCTTTTCCCACACATATAACTACAGATTGCAATATATGTCTTCATTTTCTGCCATCTTGTTTACTGCTTTTGCCCGCCGCTAACAAATGGCTCTTAAAAAAAAAAAAAAAAAAAAAAAAAAAAAAAATGCTGCCATGTGCTGAGCCCCTGTCTAGCTACTGTTTTATTTTTAATTAGGCAGAAAAATACAGACAACTGCTAGAAGTCCTCACAAGCCCCCAGCTCTGCATCCCCCACAACCACCTGTTTCCGAAAAGCCATTTCCTATCGACCCTTGCAGAACTGTACCAGTTACCTAGTTTTGTATTGCTGCAAAATAGTCTGAATAAAACCAGTAGATAATGGTCTAATTGAATTTGACATTTTATGTGCTTGTCTTTATTTTCTGTACAGTGTTTACCACATGCCATGTTACCTTTGGATTGAGTAGGGAAATTCTCATATTATATACATGTCCTGCGTATATCTGGATTAAAGGGTGATGACACAAGAAGTTGTAGGTCCCCCCCCCCTTCCTTCGCATTTGACTTTTTGTGTTTGGTTACTTCAAGCAAAATGTGTAGCTAAATCTCCACTTTCTGGCCACAGACTGTAAAAATAACTTCTGGGGTGCGGCTTTATGTAAAATTGATAAAACTATCATGGTTCCCTTCATACCATGCCTTTAAAGAGAAACCACTGCCTCCCTGAAATCTGTAAGACTGTCTTAAGGCCAATTTCCTCATCACCTTATGCTGTGTGAAACCAGGTTTGCCAAATAAACTTGCCTAGCCTGCAATCCCACGATGTATGCACTGGCTGCTGCCGCCCATGTACCATTCAGCTTTATTAGTCAGTTTGATGTCAAATCAGCTAAGTAATGAATGACGCACAACCAAAACTTGGATTTTGCCAACTCCCCCCCCCAGGTTTGGATCTGCTATTCCCGGTGGCATAGCAATTGGGGATGCTCTGAGGGCAAGCTGTAACATCCATATTCTTTCAGAGTTACCTGGGTTTTGTTTTGCTTAAGTGACAT
This sequence comes from Gastrophryne carolinensis, assembly GCA_027917425.1. Classification (NCBI taxonomy): domain Eukaryota; kingdom Metazoa; phylum Chordata; class Amphibia; order Anura; family Microhylidae; genus Gastrophryne; species Gastrophryne carolinensis. The sequence goes on from CM051236.1 coordinate 121,365,966, forward strand.
TTTAATATATAAACGTATAAGCAGGTCATATTGGTCAGGTTTTCTTTATACTTTGTTGATATCCTTTTATTTAAAAGGTGCTGTATGCTCATGAACGCCAAATTCCTATAATGATAATTGGTAACGGTCCATTTTGACTTACTGGCTTGCTTGGCCTCTCTTGCTTTGTTTTTGAAAGTCTCTTCTAACACCTACAGTAGTGACTACCCACTCGATAGTCGCTGTAAAACAGGAGTGCACAACGTTTTTGGGTCCAACAGGCTGCAACATCTCCTTGTTCCACTTTAAGGGGCTACAATCCGTTGTAGGGAAAACTATCATCTTAAAGCATTAACTATATGTGGCCAGAGGTGAGGCAGAAGAAGTGTGCAGGGTATACTGCAGGAAAAAGTGAAGCATTGAAGGCAAGTTGGGAAGTGTCGCGCATAGGTAGGCAGAAGTGCGAGGGGAAGTGGCGAGCGTAGGTAGGCAAAGGTAAGACGGGAAGTGGCGAGCAATATGTAGGCAGAGGTGAGATGGGAAATGAAGAGCTTAGGCAGGCAGTGGCGAGCATAGGTTTAACTACCTATGCTAGGTGTTTAGGTGTGACAGGAGTTGATGAGCAGTAGGCAGCGGTAGGCATCGGTAAAATGGGAAGTGGTAAGCATAGGTAGGTAGGGGTGAGATAGGAAGTCGTGAGCAGGAGTGAGAGGGGAAGCGGTGAGCATGGGTTGGAGTGGAAGTAGTGAGCAGAGGTAGGCATAGGTAAGATGGGAAGTGGTGAGCATGGGTAGGTAGAGGTAAGAGGAGAAGCGGTGAGGAAAGGTAGGCAGAGTTGAGACAGGAAGTGGTGAGGATAGGTAGGCAGAAGTGATAGGGGGTGTGGTGAGGATAGGTATGCAGAGGTGAGAGGGAAAGTAGGGGGTATAGGTGAAATAGAATTGAGATTGGTTAAAGTAAGGTGAGGTGAGATTGGAGATGAAGCACCAAGAGGTGAGGTGGAAAAGAGGACAGGGATGAGAGGGGAAGTGGTGCGCGTAGGTAGGCAGAGGTGAGAGGGGAAGTGGTGCGCGTAGGTAGGCAGAGGTGAGAGGGGAAGTGGTGCGCGTAGGTAGGCAGAGGTGAGAGGGGAAGTGGTGCGCGTAGGTAGGCAGAGGTGAGAGGGGAAGTGGTGCGCGTAGGTAGGCAGAGGTGAGAGGGGAAGTGGTGCGTGTAGGTAGGCAGAGGTGAGGGGGGGGGAGTGGCGAGCGCTGGTTGGTAGAGGTGAGGGGGGGAGTGGCGAGCGCAGGTTGGTAGAGGTGAGGGGGGGAGTGGCGAGCGTAGGTTGGTAGAGGTGAGGGGGGAGTGGCGAGCGTAGGTCGGTAGAGGTGAAGGGGGGAGTGGCGAGCGTAGGTCGGTAGAGGTGAAGGGGGGAGTGGCGAGCGTAGGTCGGTAGAGGTGAGGGGGGGAGTGGCGAGCGCAGGTTGGTAGAGGTGAGGGGGGGAGTGGCGAGCGTAGGTTGGTAGAGGTGAGGGGGGAGTGGCGAGCGTAGGTCGGTAGAGGTGAAGGGGGGAGTGGCGAGCGTAGGTCGGTAGAGGTGAGGGGGGGAGTGGCGAGCGTAGGTCGGTAGAGGTGAGAGTGGAAGTGGCGAGCGTAGGTAGGCAGAGGTGAGAGTGGAAGTGGCGAGCGTAGGTAGGCAGAGGTGAGAGGGGAAGTGCTGAGCGTAGGTAGACAGAGGTGAGAGGGGAAGTGGTGCGCGTAGGTAGGCGGAGGTGAGAGGGGAAGTGGTGCGCAGAGGTGAGAGGGGAAGTGGTGCGCAGAGGTGAGAGGGGAAGTGGTGCGCAGAGGTGAGAGGGGAAGTGGTGCGCAGAGGTGAGAGGGGAAGTGGTGCGCAGAGGTGAGAGGGGAAGTGGTGCGCAGAGGTGAGAGGGGAAGTGGTGCGCAGAGGTGAGAGGGGAAGTGGTGCGCAGAGGTGAGAGGGGAAGTGGTGCGCAGAGGTGAGAGGGGAAGTGGTGCGCAGAGGTGAGAGGGGAAGTGGTGCGCAGAGGTGAGAGGGGAAGTGGTGCGCAGAGGTGAGAGGGGAAGTGGTGCGCAGAGGTGAGAGGGGAAGTGGTGCGCAGAGGTGAGAGGGGAAGTGGTGCGCAGAGGTGAGAGGGGAAGTGGTGCACATAGGTAGGCAGAGGTGAGGGGGGGGAGTGGCGAGCGCAGGTTGGTAGAGGTGAGGGGGGGGAGTGGCGAGCGCAGGTTGGTAGAGGTGAGGGGGGGGAGTGGCGAGCGCAGGTTGGTAGAGGTGAGGGGGGGAGTGGCGAGCGTAGGTTGGTAGAGGTGAGTGGGGGAGTGGCGAGCGTAGGTTGGTAGAGGTGAGGGGGGGAGTGGCAGGCGTAGGTCGGTAGAGGTGAGAGTGGAAGTGGCGAGTGTAGGTAGGCAGAGGTGAGAGGGGAAGTGCTGAGCGTAGGTAGACAGAGGTGAGAGGGGAAGTGGTGAGATTAGTTACTTAGAGGTGAGAGGGGAAGTGGTGAGGTTAGGTAGGCAGAGGTGATAGGGGAGGTGTTGAGATTAGTTACTTAGAGGAGAAGTGGTGAGGATAGGTAGGCAGAGGTGAGAGGGGAAGTGGTGAGGTGGTTGAAAGAAATTGGCAGTGGTGAGATGGGAAAAGGTGAGGCGAGACAGGAATACTTAAAGCAAACAGGTGGTAAGAGGTGAGCAAAGATAGGCAGGGATGGGACTGGAAAATGTGAGAGGGAAGTAGAGAAAAGCAGAAGTGAGATAGGTAAAAGTGAGGTGAGGCAGGAATAGGTCAGATGTAAAGAATTGGGCAGGGGTCTGGTGAGCTGAGAAGAGATGAGATTAGCAGAAGTGTTGTTAAAAAAGGAGGCAGAGATGAGGTGGGAAGAAGTGGGCAGGGTCAGGAGGGAAAATGTGAGGTTTTGCATCCCTGCTGTAGAGTCTTTTATGGTTTTGACACTGACATGTAGTTCTTGATTGTTTGTGTTTTCATATCTCTGTAACCTCATGCTGTGTCAGACCTGTCAAGATTTCAGATGTATGTTTGTTGTCAAGGCATTAACATTTGTTGGCTTGTTTGGGTACAGGAATATTTGGTGTGAAACGTATTCTATTGGAAGTTTCAAATCAGATCAATCATGGTACTTCCCTCGAGAATTGTTTCAAAAAAAAAGTTGAGAATTGGATCGATCTTGAGGCTCAATGGTGTCTCCGGTTATGTACAGGGCTTAATGATTCTCCTTGCAACCCTGAGAACTGTTCTACGGTTTAAACCCTGTTTAGCTCTGTTTTAAGATGGCTTTCAATTTTATGCTGGTTTTACAGCAATGCCTAGCAACCCACTTTCTGGTGTAAGTGCACACATCATTTGGAATGTGAATGCTCTTAGCTACTTTGCATGTTTTCCTGTCAGGTTTATGCTAATAAAGGGGTCTGTTATTCTTTTCTTCGTATCTTTCATGTGAAAGGGAAGTTCATGAAAAATGTGCTGAATCTTGATTAAAGCTTCTCAGTTAGATTGACTGCATTCTCCTCCTCCGTGAAGCTGCAGGCTGAATAGCATCTGTCCTGATGCATCTACGTCAGCTGGGATTTCCGTCCGCGTGACGCACATTGGCAGCGTGAAGTGAAAGATGGAGAGAGCAGAGACTGGGAGGAGAATGTCGACGTTAGTTGTTGAGGTGGTTTTCAGCTGATATCTGGATCAAGAACCCCGCAGTGACCTTGACGTTTTCAGGAAGTGCCCCCTTTATGACTAAAGCCTCCTGTAACTGCATCATGACCAAATCGGTTCCAAGTAAGTCGAACCGGGAACCCCCATTGAGGATATCCCTATGTCTTGGTTGCCAAGTGACAGCTCTGTGACGTCAATAGCAGTTCCCAAGCTGAAAAAATACTGTAACCCATTAATGGCCAGCAGATCTGCAATGCAGTCTCTGGGGGAATTGCAGTTATTTTCAGGTTCTTAGTGTACATGTTTTGTGACCAAACCTGCATGCGGATAACTATAGACATATTGTCCTATGTTGCTGCCTTACTTACATGTATCTTCTTGATTCAAATGGAACAAATTTGTTTTAAATGCACGTTATTTACAATTAATTTCTTAACCACTAACTGATCCTGTTCTTGTGCCACGCTGAGAACAAGGGAGTGTCACTTGTTTTAGTTCTTATTCAATTATTTATTATTTAAGGTGATTTAAGTCTTTGCAGAGGACAGAAACTGAGGACTGTGTTCATAAAAATGGGAGGGAGTTTTGTATATATATTTTTGGTCTTTCTACTTGAAATGCATCTTCTTTGCAACCTTAAGCAAAACTGTGAATCTACCAAATTTCTTTCATAACCGTAGTCATCAGTATTCGTTATGTGACCACTATGTATTAAGCACTATGTGGACACTAGACTGTCTAAGCTCAATTAGGGCATTAAAATATAGTCCCTTACCAGCCAAATCGCGGTGTCCCAGTGCTTCTGGTTCCGGGAGTGACTGTGGAGTCAACCAATCCATGTTCTCTCAAGGATGCCTTTAATTACGGCAGCCACAGGGTGCAGTGGCTTTGCCAAATGACAAAAATTGCCACGTTCTTCTAGATAGGTATGAAATAAAGGCAAAAACCGGACCAGCTATATTTTAAGGAGTGTGCCCATATGAGGATAGAGACACAATTGTGCACAACTATAACTTCCCAGAAAAAGAGGAATCCCACAGCTCCTCAATCTATCCTCATTAAACAATGGCACCACTCAAGTACATGAATTAGATTATTAATTACTTTATTGTTCAAAAAAACTCTATATACATACACATTAAAAACTAATTAAAAACCTGTGAAGAGGAAGTGGAGGGAAAAAGGGGGAGGAACATGCCAGACCCCTAAGGTGATAAATTCTTTGGGCCATAAATATATTCTATTCAATAATTATATTCCAGCAATTCCTAATCTGGCTGACTATATATAAAAGCGCTGTGCTAACCTAATTAATAAACTAATACTACATAAAGTATTCTAAATCTGTGCAAGTCATACCTCAAAATGATAAGTGCATAAAGTGCTAATATTACTACAAGGACAGCCAGGAGACGAAAATGCAGATCCAGATATAAAAGAAAATTACTCACATATCAGAAGCGGCCCGCCAGCATAGCCCCCCCCCCCCACGTGCGCTGTCTTCTAAATAGGTGTCTTTAAACCCAAATAATATTAAAAAAAAAAGCTCGACCTGGCTGGTGTTTAGAAACCTCCTGGTTTCCTTGGGTGCACCATTAATGCTTGCAGTTTGACGTGTGTCTCATGAACTCTTGGATGAGTAGAGCTATTGTTACCATTAGCATTAAAGCAGATGGCAACCCAGTTTTTCAATTTTTTTCCTTTTGCTGTAGGCCTGTGCCATTATTTTGGTGTCTATAGCCTAGTGATGCTTTGGTAGTGAGCTGTGCATTTTTGTTTTTAAGTCTTCCTAGTGCTGAACAATGTCTTAGTTTCGGTCCTCCAGGTAGGGAGACTGTGAAGAAAAACAAAGTACTGAATTCTCCTCTTACCTGCTAGCCAGCTAACCGTTCCTCTGCCCTCGGGCTGATGGCATGGTCATGGCTGATTACAGCCAAGTTTTAGATTGTTTTGAGCCGCTGTCTTTGTGCAGAAATGAGGATCAATAATGCAATATCTATTTAGGATTTTAGGATCTAAAATAGTAATTTCCTCAGCTGGGTCTTGGAAAATTGTACATTTTGCAATCTTGTTTGTAAGGCTCCTTTAGAGGGGAACCGAAAGATTCCAGGGCTGGACGCTGGCTTTTCCCGTGCATATGTAGTTTGGCAAACGTCTTTAATTGTTTTCAATGGAGAGCCCAAATGGCCACATCGCTTGCATCCTCGCCTGCATCCATACACATAGGCTGGAACGGGAGCTTGCGCTGCGCTGGGGATGCGTCCGCTTGCACTCACCGTTGAAGTCAATGTGAGCCATTTGGCCCATGACCGTGTGTTTCCACTTTTTTACAGCATGGACATGAAAGGGGTTGGGATTTAGTTCAGGGTGTGCAGAAATGTATGTTTCAATCTTTTTTCCAGAGAGAGAAAAGCTTTATAGTCTGTTTCTTGAGTGTTCACTTTCCTGATCGCTCTCCCTTTAACCTACAGTCATCGGGTTTCCATATTTGCCAGCATAGATTGTGATTCCCGTTTTTTTTTTTAACCATCTGAGCTGCATCTACAAATTTTTTTCTTCCAATCCATTTCAGGCCGTCCTTATTCAATACGATTGGGTAACTCCTGCCCGAAGGGGCGTGGCTGCAAGACGGCCTATATCTTTCCGGCTGACTTCCTAGATTCCAGTTTCATTCTTGCAGTTGGTATGACTGCATGGCTCTCTAGACTCCTCTTCCATTTACTTTTTTTTTTGTTTCTCAGATTATACCTTCGAAGCGGGAGCAAGACCCTGTCTGTCTTCCTAGGTCCCTTATGCTGCTCTAATCTGGATTAACCCATTATGCCTCCTCAGTTTTCGGTTTGGCGAAGTTCCGTAAAACTGTATCCGGATCAAGATGGTAAGGTAAGTGCAGGGTCCAGTGTGCGCTTTGTAGTGCTTTGGCACTCTGGCTGAAGGCTTTCATTGAAAAGTATAAGCAGCCACAGGTTTTTGTCTGGTGAGCCTGATTGGGGGTGATTTTCCCTCTCATTGTTTTTTATTGCTCTTTCTCATGTGTTTCTTTGTTCTCTGGTTGAAAAATTCAAAATTTGCGTGCCTTTTTAGGGGGCGGAGCTAAAGCTGCAACGAGGAAATAGTCTGTCGCCATGGAAAGATTTTCTGCTTGGCGAAGTTTCGAGTACCGGGCGCAGAGCGCTTCCTCCGTCCGCCTCTGTGGAAAGATTTTTGGCTTGGCGAAGTTCCGAGTACCGGGCACAGAGCGCTTCCTCCGTCCTCCTCTGTGGAAAGATTTTTGGCTTGGCGAAGTACCGAGTACCGGGCGCAGAGCGCTTCCTCCGTCCGCCTCTGTGGAAAGATTTTCGGCTTGGCGAATTTCCGAGTACCGAGTGCAGATCGCTTCGTCCGTCCGCCTCTGTGGAAAGATTTTCGGCTTGGCGAAGTTCCGAGTACCGGGCGAAGAGCGCTTTCTCCGTCCGCCTCTATGGAAAGACTTTCGGCTTAGCGTAGCAGCTAACTCCGCTGATATCTCTGGTTCTTTTCAGCGGTACTGCGCGTTTTCTCTAGCCGAGGACGCTGGAAGATATTCGGCTTAGCGAAGTCACCAGCTCCGCTGAAGAGGCTGGTTCTTCTCCGCGACGGGGCACGTTTTTCTCGCCGACCAAGCTTAAACATTTTCGGCTAGGCAAGGTGCCTAGCATCGCCAGAGATTGCAATTCCCCTTTGGCTGCACATAATTTCTGGGGTAGCTGGTCAGCAAAAGGGCTGCTCTGAGCCGCTGTACGGCCAGCTTCAAGTGGACCTAAACCTTTTGGTAGGTTATTTTTTTTTTTTATTTAATTTTGTATTTATTATTGATTGGGAAAGGGCAAGGTAATATATAATTTATATTGTAATATATAATTATATGGTGGTCTACCCTCAAGGACTCACAGTAGTTTTGGGACTGTCGAGAGCCTATATATACTTGGTCTCAGATCCCCAGGGTCATAGACTAGTATAATTAAATTCACCATGGCGGAGGCATCGGGGGTAGTCATCTGGTCTTTATCAGATTTACCCCATATCCAGTTGCATGCAGTGGCACTGGATAAGGATAGCACGGTGCGCAGGGATTATGCCACGGTTGTAGTGGATAGGGAGACAGTTGTCTCCTCCCTGAAGGGGCTCTGACCCTTATCGCCGGTGCTTTCTGAGAAACCCCTTGGCAGTTTTCATGCAGACCGTGATGTGAATCGTACCGGTTACTAAGAAGGTTTTTTGAAAAAAAAAAAAGAGAAAAAAAGAAATCCTCTGAGTATATTGAAGAGGATATTGTGGCTGCCATAGGCTCCTTCTGAGTCTTTAAACTCTGTCGGCAGCCCTCAAGTGGTCCTAAACCTATAGAGTGTCATAATGGAGTATTGGCTACTAAAAATATTTTAAAAGAAAAGATCTTTTCCTCTGAGTGGAAGAGGATATTGTCTGCCATAGTCTCCCAGGAAGTTATCTGTTGGAGAGTCCTCTACACATGGGGTGTCCAGTTAAGGAGCAGTTGAATGGATGGTTGATTTCCTCCATTTCTGGAGGATGTTGCGGAGCATATGCAATATTATAATCTGATCAATAGGAAATGGCAGAAGTTAGGTTGTCTTCCGGCCATGCCTAAAGTACTAGATACTATGTATCGCGTTCCTCCAGATCAGATTGAATTATGGTCTTACCCTCCTGTGGTGGATGCTCTGGTGCCAGGTCATGTGCATATGCATGTGCTGGGGGATCCCAGACGTAGTTCTTGCATCAGGGAAAAGTCGGAAGATCCAAAGTTTGTCCCGGTCCAGGGATCCTCTAACAATAGCAACAGATGCCCTGACTCTTTAGTGGTCAGCATTCAAGCTTCTTTATGCATTTCCCTCCGATTTCACTCCTGGGTTGTGTACTAAAAACGTTTAGCTCACAAGGAAGTCCCAACCTTTCTGGTGACTCCTCTGTGGCCAAGAAGAAGCTGGTTCTCAGACATAGTAAGGATGTCAGAGGGCAACTTTTGGAGGCGACGATCCAGATCTTCTCACACAAGGGCCTCTAAGGCATCCCAATTCACCGTTCTGGCTTGGACTGCCTGGCTATTGAATCCTTTATCTTGGCAGAAAGGGTTTTTTCTGTCAGAGTTATCCAGACTATTATTCAGGCCAGGAAGAAATCTTTACCAATTGAAATGATCTATTATTGAGTGTTGCAAGCAATTATCAGTGAATCCAGGGGTTCGCTTGTAGTACTGTTCTGTTTACAGAATATATCGTGTTTTTTTTTTTTTGCAGAGGTCTTGATGAAGGTCTTCAATTGAGGACAAATATCTGCTATCTATGTTCTTTCAGAAACCCATAGCTGAGAATGTTTTTATCAGAACTTGTTTTACAAGGAGTCGCTCAGGTGCGGCCTCCTCATAGTCCACTTCTGCCGGCTTTTGGACCTGAACTTGTTTTTCAGGGTCCTCCTTTTTGGTAGGGCGCTTATGGTTATCCCTTAGTGGCAATAACCTCAGCAGGCGGTTTTCTGAATTAGCAGCTTATCAGTAAGCCTCGTTATTTGAGTGTTTTTAGGATTTTGTTCCTAAAGGTATCTTTTCATTTAATGAAGAGATGGTTTTTGCCTTCCTTATGTCCTGATCCAGTGTCTAATAAGGAAGGGGTGTTTTTCACTGTTGGATGTAGTGAGGGCACGAAGGTATTATCTCACTACTACATAATCTTTCCATAGTTTGGACTTCTTATGTCATACCTGAGGGTCCACGGAAAGGTCTTCCACCAGCTAAGTCTGCCATCAGTCGATGGATTAGACAGACAGTGGTAAGAGTCTATTCTGCCAAGGGGAAGGAGCCCCTTGTTTTGGGTCACAGCTCTTTCCACTAGGGCCATTGGTGCTTCCTGGGCTTTTCAGCATCAGGCCTCGGTGGAACAGGTTTGTAAAGCTGCCACCTGGTCTTCGGTTCATACATTTACCAAATTTTATAAGGTGTTAGGGCCTCAGCTGACGCTGTATTTGGTCGAAAAGTTCTTTAGGCGGTAGTGAAAAGAACTACCTGCTGTTCCGCGTTGGGGATCCTGCCCATATTTGGCACTGCTTTTGGATGTCTCAATCGTATTGAATAAGGACGGCCTGGAATGGATTGGAAGAAAAAACACAATTCTGTGATACTTACCTATAGAATTGTTTTTTCTGTTAATTCAATCCGCCTCTTTTGGGGGAATATAGGAAGTTGCGTTCTATCCTTGATACCCCTTTTTATGGTGTTCTTCTTTTTTATAAGTTGATATTTCCTAGTCTTGTGGATATATAAAAAAAGAAAATATGAAATGGTACATATTTTTAATCGGAGAGAGGAGTCTTTTATGTTGTCTCCAGCCTTTTTGTCTCCAAAGAGATATAGGTATGCCTCCCAAGCATGTGGTTATACTGCTTTTTTATTAACTGGAATCTAGGAAGTCAGCCGGAAGGATATAGGCCGGGAGGCGGAGCCACGCTTTTGTCTTGCAGTCACGCCCCTTCGGGCAGGAGTTACCCAATCGTATTGAATAAGGACGGCCTGGAATGGATTAACAGGAAAAACAATTCTACAGGTGAGTATCACAGAATTGTGTTTATTGCTTGCTGCTCTTGGTGATAGAATTGGTTGCTACGGAGCTGTCGCCGTCACTTTCACCTTGCAAGCATGCTTTTGCTTCTTCCTCTCTATTTGCTTTTAAATTGAAGCTTGCTGCTACTGTGTATGCTGCAGCATGAATCCCGGAAATGCCCTAAATTAGCCATTGCTATTTAGCCGCCTGCATGTACCAGTACCTATTATTCAATTTCACAGCACTTGAAGGATCATTTTCAGCGATGGACACTAAGGAAAGACAAGAGCATGTGCCTGATTTCTTTTCTTATTCTTCTTTTTATTTTCTGGCGCTTTTCAGTGGTTAGACAGCAAGTGCGCATCCGTAGTCTAGATTCTGGAGGTTTAGCTTAAATAAAGTTGCTGTAGGACTTTTTTCCAGGGATGAATGTTGGTTTTCGCCGGGGATGCCCTGCTGTGTGATAACCCCCCCCCAGTTCACCCATACAAACACACTTTCCCTGCTCCAACAGCACATGCACTGGCTCTCATCCAATGAGAGCCGCCAGCTGTGAATTAGAGCAGGAGGCTCTAATTATTTACAATAGGGAGCATGTCCTTCCACCACCACATCTAAAAAGCCAGCAGAGTACATTCTTTGGACAGATAATACCAAGATCAACCTCTACCAGAATAATGGGAAGCAAAAAGTAGGGTGATGGCGTGGTACAGCTTATGATCTAAAGCATAGCACATCATCTGCAAAACATGGCGGAGGGAGGCAGTGTGATGGCTTGGGCATTCATGGCTGCCAGTGGCACTGGGTCACTAGTGTTTATTGATGTGTGACACAGGATGAGACACACTGTGTGCTCAAATCCAGCCAAATAGAGCCAACTGATTGGTCAGCGTTGCATAATACAGATGAACAATGCCTTAAAATATAAAGCCAAATCTACTTAGAAGTGTATTAAACAAAGAAGTGGAATGTTCTTGAATGGTCAAGTCCTCCACTCTATCTCAACCTAATTGAGCCGCATTTCACTTGTTAAGACGAAACTTCAGACAGACAGGCTCACAAACAAACAGCAACTGAAAACCGCTGTAGTAAAGGCAATGCATTAGAAAGGAGGAAACACAGCAATGTCTAGTGATGTCCATGAGTTCAAGACTTAAGGCAGTCATTGGCAACAAAGGGTTTTCAACCAAGTATTACAGACTTTCAAATTAACATTTTATTTACAATTATTTAATTACTTTCGAGCCCTTGAAATCGGCTGCATGCTAACACATGAGAAGGGAGCAGCACTTATGTTTGGGTGAAGTAGATAGATTTTTTTTTTTCCAATCCATTCCAGGCACTCCTTACACTTGGGATTACCTCCTTGCTGATTACGTGACTGCAAGAAAGAAAACAGGTGTGGCCCCTCCCGGCCCATAAGTAGCAGCTGCCTCCTAACCAAGATCAGTTTTTCTTTCTTGCAGTGGCAAGTGACTGTGAAGGTTCAGGAAAATAGCTCTCAAGGATTGGCAGCAAGCGGGGGATTGCACCCTGTCTGCTTTCTGCGTAAGCCTTATTCCCACGGATCCCGTAGACCCAAATTGTGTCTCCTACAGCGTCTGGCTGTTCTGGGGTTCGTGAAGGTAATGTGGAAGGGCCGGGGTCTTGGGGTGCTTACAGAGCGTATAGGCTCTGGGCTGCAGGCTTTTTTAAAAAGCAAGTTGTCCGCAGGTTTTTCTCTGGTGTACCTGCTGAGGAACGTTTTTTATTTTTAATTCAACCCATCCTTTCAAGTTAGGTTTTTCTCAAAAAAAAAAAAAAAAACCTTTTGCGGAGGGAAAAGATTTATTTGCCTCTTTTGGTGAGGAGGAGGACGAGGAGTATTTAGAGGAGCAGCTCTCAGCGGGTGAGTTGCGCTCAGGGGAGGAAGATAGTAACTCTATCTTATTCTCGTCTAATGAGGATCCCCTTCTCTCAGACGAGTGTTTGCTTTCATCAGTTTTTGAAACTTTGAATATTACCCTTCCTGAGGTGTCAAAAAGAGGGAAGGACGACCTGTTTAAGCCAGTAAGGCAAAGGCAGGTGTTCCCGGAACAGCCGCACTTTTCCAAGATGGTATTAAAGGAGTGGGAAAATCCTAACAAGCTACCGGCTGTTCCCAAGATCCTAGACGCTAGGTATCCCTTTCCGGCTGACATGATTAAGCTTTGGTCTTATCCACCTGAGGTGGACGCCCCAGTAGCAGGCTTGTCTAATACTTCTATCATGCCGTCTGCTACTATGGGATCCTTAAGAGATCCCACAGAGAGACGTATGGATCAACTGGCCCGCCATGCTTTTGCTATGTTAGGATCCTTTTTACGTCCTGTTTGTGCCATGGCCATTGTGTCCCTGGCTTCAAGGAAGAAGATGAAGAAAAATTTAGCCAGGGCTAAGTCTCGCAGGCTTATTCCAGAGTCCAAAGATTTTTAGGATTGTTTGGACTTTAACTCGTTCGCTATCACTGCGATGGAGGATGCGGTCAGGCTGGCGGCTAGAACCTCTGCTCTTGTGGCCTTGCGCCGTTCCTTATGGCTAAGACAGTGGTCGGCTGATGCCGCCGCTAAGAAAGCTCTTACGGATCTACCTGTTTTAGGGAGCAGACTCTTTGGAGAAAAGCTGGACGGTATGGTCAAGGATGGCAAGCTTCCTCAGAGTAAGAGGTCGGCTCGGCCTTTTCAGAGGCCTTCATCATATCGGCCCTTTCGGAGTGGCAGAGGTGTCTTCCGTCCTTGCTCCCGTAGAGATTTTTGGGGTAGAGGCAGAGTGCGTAATAGGGCAGGAGGGGCCTGGAGAAGTAGGCCCAAACCTCCAGCCAAGCCCACTCCAGCATGAGGGGGTTCTTGCATTTTGCTCATATCTGGAGGTGCCACATGGCGGATCTTTGGATCCAAGAGGTGGTGTCTTCGGGCTACAAGATCGAGTTTGCAGCCAGACCGCCCGCAAGGTTCTTTCGGTCAGGGGCATCCCGGAACCAGTCAAAGATGGATGCCCTGAGATCCGCTGTTCAGCATCTCCTTCAAAAGGGAGTAATTTGTCGGGTACCCTTTCGGGAGGAAGGTCAGGGGTTTTACTCCAACCTGTTCACAATTCCCAAGAGGGATGTGTCGATTCGTCCCATTTTAGACTTAAAGGATCTCAACAGGTATAGCCGCGTGAAACATTTCCGCATGGAGACGCTAAGGTCAGCGGTAAGAGTAGTTCGGCCCGGGGATCTTATGACTTCTATAGACATAAGGGACGCGTATTTGCATGTGCTGATTTTTCCAAGACATCAGAAGTTCCTGAGGTTTGCCCTGGAAGATCAGCACTTCCAGTTTGTGGTGCTTCCATTCGGGACATCCTTGGCTCCAAGAGTGTTCACCAAAGTTTTGGCGAGTCTCATGGCCATTTTCAGGAGCTAGGGAATATGCATCATCCCATATTTAGACGATCTTTTAATTTCAGCCAGGTCTCTTCAGCAGATCATGAAAGACACGCAGACGGTCCTATCAACTCTGGAAGAGTTCGGCTGGGTGATCAATTACCCGAAGTCCCATATCACTCCGGCACCAGTAAGGAATTTCTTAGGAATGATTCTGGACACAGTTCAAGTCAGTGTTTCTACCAGAGCAGAAGGCTCAGCTAATGCGGAATCAAATACAGTTTTTACTGGCTTGCCAGCAGCCGACCATTCGGCTAGGGATGAAGCTAGTAGGCCTTTTGGTAGCCTGCTTCGAGGCTGTACCTTTTGCCCAGTTTCACATGAAGCCTCTTCAGTGGAATCTGTTGGCAAGCTGGGATCGAGCCCTGCAGTCGCTGGATCAAGTCTTTGTGCTAACACCCTCAGCCAGGCAATCTCTTCTGTGGTGGATGGACCCTCTTCATCTGTCTGTAGGCAGGTCCTTTCTGATGCCACAGTGGCAGATCGTTGCCATGGATGCCAGTCTCACAGGGTGGGGGGGCATCTGGCAAACACAGAAGATCCAGGGACAGTGGGGGGCGAAGGAGAATCAGCTTCCCATAAATATATTGGAATTAAGAGCAATCCGGCTAGTGCTTCAGTATCTGACCCCCAGTTTAAAGGGGCCGGCAGTCCAGGTCCAATCGGACGGCAGTAGCCTATATCAATCATCAGGGGGGTACTCGGAGCAAGAGTGCTCTAGAGGAAGTAAGCCGGATTCTGACTTGGGCAGAGGAGAATGTTCCCTGCATCTCGGCAGTTTACATCCCTGGGGTAGAAAACCAGGAGGCAGATGCTCTGAGCAGAAAGGTTCTGCATCGGGGAGAATGGTCCCTCAGTCGGAAGGCCTTTCAAGCCCTTTGTCTTCGCTGGGAGTTTCCGGAAGTGGATCTCTTTGCATCCAGACACAATCACAAACCGCCGAAATCAATGTCCCTGTCAAGGGACCCTCTAGCCATAGCAACGGGCGCCCTGTCAGTCTCCTGGGCAAGGTTCAAGCTTCTGTACGTTTTTCCCCCGCTTCTGCTCCTGAGCCGTGTACGAAGAAAGATAGCTCAGGAGGGGGTACCAACCATTCTAGTAGCTCCTCGTTGGCCAAGGAGAAGTTTGTTTTTAGACATAACAAAGTTGTCGGTGGACCATTGGCGCCTACCAGTCGAGCCAGATCTTCTCACACGGGGCACTTCGGCACCCGAGTTTACAGATGCTAGTTTTGACGGCCTGGCTATTGAGACCTCGATCTTAGCAGAGAAGGGTTTATCGGCTAACGTTATTCATACCATGATTCAGGCCCGGAAGAAGTCTTCTTCCATAATTTATTACAGGGTCTGGCGATCATTCATATCTTGGTGTGAGGCTAGGAATTTTTCATGCAGAAGGTATTCGATTTCTAGAATTCTAGAATTTCTACAAGATGGCTTAGATATGGGCCTACAGTTAAGCACCCTAAAAGGGCATGTGTTGGCCTTATCTATTTTTTTTCCAGAAGTCTATCGCTAGTAATAGGCTCATTAAGACTTTTTTCAAGGTGTCACTCATGTCCGAACATCGCGCAAGTCCATTTTACCGGTGTGGGACTTGAATCTGGTGTTGACGGCTCTACAGGGTGCTCCCTTTGAACCCATGATTGACGCTCCATTGAGCATTTTGACGCTTAAGGTGATATTTTTGGTGGCAATCACCTCTGTGCGGCGTGTTTCTGAGTTAGCCTCCTTTATGTATGAAGTCTCCTTACTTTGAGTTACATAGAGACAAGGTAGTTATTCCTAGTATGTCGCACACCCTGCTTCCAACATTCATGACACTTGGTAACTAGTCTGTAGAGGGCGATCTTGCAGAGATGACATGGAAAAAAGGAGCCCCTCCTGGTCCATAAGTACCCGGGACCTCCCACTATTCCCCAGTCTTTTCGTCTCTGCAGTCGGCAAAGCATTCAGAAGATGACTCTCCTTCCTGCAGGTAGCCGGGGTTACTCCCGGTTGTTTTCTATTTCTGCCTGAATCTCATTTTTTATTGTGATGTTATGCCTCCCAGCCTTGGCTGATGGGCTCGGGCAAGGTTAGATACACCCTTGGGTGTATATGGGAGCTTGCTCCCTCCGTGAGACCTCAAATAAGGGGCAGGCGGAATCCGGGTTGGTATCCCCCGGCACGGGATGCCCCATCCTTTGAAATCTCCCTGTGCTTGTTGGTGCTCTTATTGGGGAGTGTCTTTGGTCTATGCATTTATTTTTAAAGAGGAGGTAAGTAAGTTTCTTACCTGTGTTTCTTCTTGTTGGGATTTTTTACATTTCCCTCTCTTTCTGTCAGCGCGTGCTTCCAGGTGTGGGCGGGGCTTGACGGGTGGCGTCCGGCCCCGTTCTTTGACGTCATTCGGCTGTCCTTAGCTGGCCCGCCCTCCGCTCTCTGAGCATTTCTTGTGGGGCGGGGCTTCTCGGCGGCGCCGGATTTCAAGCTCTCTCTGTTTCACATGCGGTTTGTTGCTGGCATGTTGGTTCCGGTTCTGGCGCTGGTCTCACCGCTGGTTCTGGCTGCTGCGCTGGTGCTTCTGCTGGGCTTTCGCAGGTCGTTGGTCGCAGGGCTGTCGTGGTCATTGTGAGTACTCTTTAGCTGTGCTAAAGGGAAGTCTTCTATATGCATATTGTATATTTTTATTATGTCTTCCAGGTGGGAACTCTTTAATAGGGGTTTCTCCTGGTCCTTGTTAAATATTAAGGGGCATCCCGGGTAGCTTCGGCTTAAATCCCATATACTTGCCGACTATAAAAAAAATTAAGTATTTTAAGAAACACCATATGGAGGCATCTCAGGATACTGGGCTCTCAGTTCCTTTGGGACAGACTCGGCAGTGTTTGCGATGCATCCCTTGTTGGGGATAATGCATTTCTTTGTGTAGCTTGTGCTCAGTTGATTATAATACAGCATTCAGAGGCCCAAGCCTCAGGGTCTGGGGCTCCGGCCTTTTCTCCCACACCACCTTGTCTTGTTCATACCCCCAGTGATATTGTCATGGGTGGAGAGTCGCTTTCTGATGTATGTGCCAGATTGGCTCACATTGAAAAATTAATGTCTAGCTCTGTGGCCAAGAAGGCCTCAGCTAAAAGAAAACATTTAGCTCCTGCTGTTGAGGCAAATGAGCTTGATTGTAGCGAGCGTCTTGATTGGTCAGATTGTTCTCCGTTTAGAGGAGGAGAATTCTTTGAGGAATCTGATGTTTCTGAAGTTCAGCAATTTGTGGGTATTGTCGCTGAACAAGGTGAAGGGGAGATTTTTGACACCCCTAAAGCTCTTGCTCAATTGTATTAGGTTTTGGCAATCGATCTTCCAGAAGCAGTCCCTCCTCAGAAGGGGAGTTCTTTGTGGCCTCCAAGCCTCGTTTAGAATTTCCAGATCAAAACATTTTGAAGAGATCATTCTTAAGGAATGGGAGAAGCCTGCGCGGCTTCCTGGCATTCCTTTAGGCTGGGATAAGAAATATCCCTTTCCTTCAGACACTGTTAAGCGTTGGTCATCCCCCCTGTGGTGGATGCACCTGTGCTCAGTTTGTCCAATTCCTCTGTTTTGCATTCTCCGGAATCTACTAACCTTAAGGATGGGGAGGACAAACGTATTGATCAAATGGCTTGCCATGCGTTTGCTAGAACTGGCTTGGCCTTACGACCTGTGGGTGCCTCGGCACTTATGGCAGTCGCTATTAGATCTGTTATTAGAGACCTATTAAATACCTCAGGGCTTGATCCAGCCTCTGATGAGTATGCCGCTCTTAAGCGATGTGATTTATTTGTGTCTTTTGTACTTTCTGCTTTGGATGATACCAAGGCCATGTGTAGCAGAACTTCCGCTTTACTAGTTGCTATACTGCGGTCTATATGGCTACGCCAGTGGGCGGCTGACACGGTGGCTAAGAAGTCACAGCACTCCCCTTTGGGGGATTGCGCCTCTTTGGTGAGAAATTGGATTCTGTCATTAAAGGAGGCAAATTGCCTCCGCGTAAGAAGCAATGTCGTTTCTTTCGGGAATCGGGCTCTTTTAACCCTTCCTTTCGTGGTTCCAGAGCAGGCAGAGGATCGGCCTTTTCAGCCCCAAGGGGGACTGCATGGAACAGAGTAAGAGGACGTGCCGTTCAAGTCAGAATTGGGGATCAAAGCTTAAGGTCGCTTCCAAGCCTGGCCAGCAATGAGGTGGCGCCCTCACCCGTGCGGGTGGGGGGACGGCTGCGGTTCTTTTTCAGGCTTGGGTCAAAGAGGTATCAGACAGATGGATTCTGGAGGTTGTGTCCTCCGGGTACAAGCTGGAATTCGAGTTCCGGCCTCCGCCCAGATTTTTCAGGTCTCGGATGCCCGCGGATCGCGCTAGGGCTCCGGGCAGCTGTTGCGAATCTCTTAAACATGGATGTTACTCGCCTGGTTCCTCTTGTGGAAAGGGGTCTGGGGTTTTACTCCAACCTATTTACGGTTCCCAAAAAAGACAGCTCTGTTCGGCCTATTCTAGATCTGAGACGACTAAATCAATTTATTCGCTTCAGAAGGTTTCGCATGGAGTCGTCCGTCAAGGGGACTTTGACTTCCATCGACATCAAGGATGCTTATCTGCACATCCCTATTTGTTCCGCTCACCAGAGGTTCCTCAGATTCACAGTGGAAGACCAGCACTTTCAGTTTACGGCCCTTCCATTCGGTCTCACCTCATCCCCAAGAGTATTTACCAAGGTTTTGGCAGGAGTAATGGCTATTCTCAGGCTCCAGGGCATTCGCATTGTGCCATTCTTGGACGACCTTCTCATCTCAGCCTCGTCCTTCAATCAGGCGGAATTGGAGACCAGGACCGTGGTGGCTACACTAGAGAGGTTCGGTTGGGCGATAAACCATGCCAAATCCTCTCTTTATCCTGTAAGGGAGATTCCCTTTCTGGGCTTATTTCTGAATACCCTTCAGGCCAGGGTATTTCTTCCTCAGTCCAAAATTGTTCTTATTCAAGATTTAATTCATCTGTTCTTGTCCAATCCTCATCAGCCTATCCGCTTGGGGATGAGGCTAGTGGGGTTGATGGTGGCCACATTCGAAGCGGTCCCGTTTGCTCAGTTTCATATGAGGACGCTTCAGCTCTTTCTCTTGGTGAAGTGGGACAAGTGTCCTCTGTCATTGAATCGGGTTTGTTTGTTGTGTCTCTGTGTTCTGCGGTCCCTTCAGTGGTGGCTGACTTCGAGCAATCTCAGAAACGGCAAGTAATTTCTGACTCCCTGTTGGGAGTTGGTCACTACGGATACCAGCCTTATGGGTTGGGGGGCATCTGGAGGAAGCACCGGTTCCAGGGGTTGTGGGGGCCTCAGGAGGCTCACTCCCTAATCAATTTATTGGAGTTTCGGGCCATTCGGCTTGTTCTGCTCCGACTGACTCATCTGTTGCGGGGGCTGCCGGTTCAGATTCGGTCAGACAACCGAACAGCAGTTGCATACATCAATCACCAAGGAGGGACTCGCAGTTGGGGTGCCCTCCGGGAAGTATCTCTGACCATTTTGCTCATCACTGTTATTTCTAGATGCAGTTATATACTGCAAAGATTGGCTTGGGTAGTTGAACTTGCATGTAGCCTCTGGCTTTGGGAGTGAATAGGGTACACATCTTTATATTCGTCGCTTTTGATGGTTTCAGTATTACCAGCAACATCAGCCATGTACTGTTTTTTTTTTCCTTTTTTCTCTTCTTTCTGTTTTTCTGTTATATGTACACAGCTTATATAGAGTATGTTTGCTTTAACCCTTTCGCTGCCAGGCTACCTGGAGTTGTTGTCACCCTTTGTTGCCAGACCATTTTGCACTATTTTGCGCTCCACATGTTCAACTGTGATTGAACATGTGGGTAACCGCCTATCACTATGGGGTAGGCGGTTTCCAGGTTTCTTGGTGATCCTGGTGTGGGATGCCCCATCCCGTTAGGCTTATGGCCGGCTCCTGGCTGGATTTCCCCCCTTCTGGGTCCCTTACTCCCCTCCGAGGGGGCCTGGCCTATATTTCGTTTTGGCCGATATTTCGTTTTAGCCGATATTTCGTTTTGGCCGATATTTCGTTTTGGCCGATATTTCGTTTTGGCCGATATTTCGTTTTACCCAGCCCTTGTCACGGTGTGAGTGTTTCACTTGTGTGTGTGTGTGAGTGCTTGATGTTTACTGGCCTCACGGTTACTGGTCTCAGCTTCTCCCCCTCAGGCTGCGTTCGGAAAGGGGGTGGGCCGGGCTCTCTGCGCGGCCGCGGTAGCCCCGCCCCCTTATTTGGCTTGATTACAGTGCTCGTTGTCTAGGGGTCCGCGTTGCTGGGAGGGGGCGTGGCCTCGGAAAACGCGCGTTCTGCGCTGGCCCGCCCTCCCCCCTGCTCTCCCTTCCCAGGCACAAGGCTGCGTGGGGGCCATCTTCCCTGGCAGGTTGCTTTGCACTCTGGGTGGTAAGGGCCTGATGGCCATCTCTTTAGCCTGTGTGTGTGCGTGGAGGCCCCTATTTAGCCGGGGCCCCCACTGGTCTCTAACGTGTGTGTGTGTCTAGGCCTTATTTGCACTGTTTGGCTGTGTTGTGGTATATATAATATATATAATATATATAATTTCCATTGTGTGGCTGTAAGATCAAATGCTATGGCATTTTTTACACTGCTCTGCTCTTATGTGGCTTATTTTGTGTGTTACAGGTTGCCCTGTATATGTGCATATTAAGGGTTCCCTCCTGGTCCTGGGGTCCCTAGTTATAAAAATTGTCCACCCAAAAATCCTCCCACCGGGACTTTTAAGGGGCATCCCGGGTTGCTTATGCGTAATTCCCTGCGGTCTTGTGACTGACCACAGAAATTCACCATATGGAGGCTCTGCAGGATACCGGTCCCGGGATCCCTTCGGGACAATCCGGGCCATGTGTGGGGTGCGGGGTATCCCTTACGGGGGAGAATGTGCTGATCTGTATACCATGCGCACAAAAGGCCATAACGCGGCAGTCTTGTACCCGGCCTTCTGCGTCGGCTCCTCCCGCTTCATCGCCTTCCCCTCCCCACCTGACCCGTACCCCAAGTGACATTGGTACCAGTGGGGAGTCGCTTTCTCATGTTTGGGCTCGATTGGCCAGCATAGAGAAAATGATTGCTAGCACGGTGGGCAAGAAGGCCCAGGCTAAAAAGAGACAGTTGTCGTCGGCCCAGCCTTGGTGGGATATTGACGATGAGTCCGCTGATTTGTCCGATTATTCCCCGTTAGAGGAGGGGGAATTGTATCAGGATTCAGAGGCTGACTATGGTCATCCTGGGAATTCCAATGTCAGGCAGGCGCTGGGGGATGCCGTTGATACGGCCACTGTTTTGTCACATTTATTGGTGGTGTTGGATATTGATCCACCTGAGGCGCCCCCTCTTAAGAAGGGGGAATTTTTTGGGGCCCACAAGCCCCGTCTGGAATTCCCTACCCAGGGTCATTTTGATGCGCTGATACTTAGGGAATTGGAGAGGCCCAGCCGGCTTCCTGGTGTGCCTCAGTTATGGGATAAGAAGTATCCTTTTCCGGTGGAGGCGGTCAAGCGCTGGTCTTCTCCTCCTGAGGTCGACGCGCCTGTTTTAGGTTTGACCAACTCTTCTGTGCTGAACACCCCTGACACCACCTCCCTTAAGGATGGCGAGGATAAGCGCCTTGATCAGATGGCGTGCCATGCATTTGCCAACGTGGGCTCGGCCCTGCGGCCTGTTAGTGCATCTGCCCTGGTGTTGCTTGCTACCAGGTCTCTTATCAGGGACTGGCTGAATAATGCTCAGCTTGATCCAGATGGCGCTGAGTTCGCTATACTTAAGAAATGTGAATTGTTCATGGATTTTGTCATGGCTGCGATGGAAGACTCCATTGTCGTGTGTAGTAGGACATCAGCCTTGCTGGTGGCCATGCGCAGACTGGTCTGGCTCCGTCAGTGGACAACGGACGTTGGAGCCAAGAAGGCGCTCACAGCTCTCCCCTTCTTGGGTGCGCGGCTGTTTGGAGATAAATTGGATGCTGTTGCTAAAGGAGGTAAGTTACCTCAGCGGAGGAAACGGCGCCATCCCTTTCGGGGGGCGGGCTCGTTCACTCCTTCCTTTCGAGGGGCCAGAGCGTCTAGGGGTCTGGCCTTCTCAGGTGTCAGGGGCTCGTCCTGGAACAGAGGCGGAGGTCGGGCACGTCTCGCGGCTGCCTGGGGTTCCAAGCCCAAGCCTGCCGTTAAACCGGCTCAGCAATGAAGGGGCTCCCTCACCCGCAAGGGTTGGGGGACGGCTGTGGCTCTTCTTCCAGGTCTGGGCCTGGGAGGTCACAGACAATTGGATCTTGGAAGTGGTCTCCTCCGGGTACAAGCTGGAGTTCGAGTACTGGCCGCCCCCAAGATTCTTAAGGTCTCGGGTGCCCTCGGACCCTCAGGCTGCGCAGGGGCTCCTGTTAGCAGTAAAAAACCTTCTGGACATGGGGGTTATATGCCCGGTGCCTTCGTTGGAAAGAGGCAGGGGTTACTACTCCAACCTTTTCACGGTTCCCAAAAAGGAGGGTTCGGTGAGACCCATTCTAGATCTCAAGGTTCTCAACAGGTTTCTCAGAGCCAAGAAGTTCCGCATGGAGACTCTGCGCTCGGCTATCAATTCCCTTCGCCAAGGGGATTCAAGGATGCGTATCTGCATGTTCCGATGTTTCAGGCACATCAGAGATTCCTCCGGTTTGAGGTGAAGGATCAACATTATCAATTTGTAGCTCTTCCCTTCGGTCTGACCTCGGCACCGAGGGTCTTCACCAAGGTTTTGGCGGGCGTAATGGCTCTGCTCAGATCTGAGGGCATTCGCATTGTACCTTATCTGGACGATCTGTTGATTTCAGCTTCTTCCCTTCAGCAGGCGGAACTGGACACCCACCAGGTGGTGTCGACCCTGGAGAGGTTCGGGTGGGTGATCAACCGCACCAAGTGTTTTCTCTCCCCGTCTCGTGTGATTTCATTTCTGGGCATGAATCTGGATACCAGTCGGGCCAGAGTGTTTCTGCTTCAGGCCAAGGTGCAGGGGATTCAGGGCCTGATCCGTCTTCTTCTGGCCAGCCCTTGTCCCTCTATCCGACAGGGGATGAAACTGGTGGGTCTGATGGTGTCCTCCTTCGAGGCGGTGCCGTTTGCACAGTTTCACATGAGATCTCTTCAACTTCTCCTATTAACGTATTGGGACAGGAGCCCACAGTCATTGGATCAACCTTTCAAGATGTCTCCCAGGGTTCGGCAGGCCTTTCGGTGGTTGCTGGACTCAAGCAATCTGGTGAAGGGCAGATCCTTTCTTGTCCCTTGTTGGGAGACGGTTACCACGGATGCCAGCCTGTCGGGCTGGGGAGGTTATTGGAAGAGTCATCAGTTCAGCGGGGTGTGGGGTCCCCAGGAGGCTCACACCCCCATCAATGTTTTGGAGCTCAGAGCCAATCGACTGGTTCTGGCTCGGCTGACCACACAGTTACGGGGTCTTCCGGTTCAGGTGCGTTCGGACAACCGAACGACAGTGGCTTACATCAATCACCAAGGAGGGACTCGCAGCAGGAGTGCCCTCAGGGAAGTCTCTCTGATCCTGCACTGGGCGGAGAGCAATGTTCCTTGCCTTTCGGCAGTCTACATTCCGGGAGTGGAAAATACGGAGGCGGATTCCCTGAGCAGGGGATCCTCTCGCCACGGAGAGTGGTCTCTCAACCCCGAGGTTTTTCTGGATCTTTGCCGCAAGTGGGGGACTCCGGAGGTGGATCTCTTTGCCTCGAGTCACAATCACAAACTTCCGGCCTTTGTGTCTCTTTCTCAGGATCCCCTGGCTTTGGCAGTGGATGCCTTGTCACTGGCTTGGAAGGACTTGGGTTTTCTGTACCTGTTTCCACCTGTCTCCATGCTGGGCAAGGTAGTTCGAAAACTGGTTCTAGAAGGGGCACCAGCGGTTCTGGTGGCTCCAATGTGGCCAAGAAGGGTTTGGTACGCAGACGTTGTAAGGATGGCCGTAGACCAGTACCGGCTGCCCTTGCTGCCGGACCTGCTATCTCAGGGTCATCTACTTTACCCCAATTTACAAACGCTGGCTTTGATGGCTTGGCTGCTGAAACCTTCATCCTGAAAGAGGAAGGTTTGTCTGAGGCTGTTGTTCAGACCCTGATTAGGGCTAGGAAGCGTTCCTCTTCGGGCATCTACTATAGGACTTGGAGGTTCTATATTGATTGGTGTGAGGCTAGGGCCTTGCCTTGCAGGGTTTTTCCTATACCTAGGATTTTGGAGTTTCTTCAGCATAATCTGGATCTTGGGTTCCAGCTTAGTACTTTGAAAGGACAGGTTTCTGCTCTGTCGGTTTTCTTCCAGAGGTCTTTTGCTTTACACCCGCTAGTTAAGACCTTTTTCCAAGGGGTGGCGCATTTGCGCCCCCCTCGGAAGGCTGTAGTTCCTGTTTGGGATTTGAATTTGGTTCTTTCAGCTCTGCAGGGTCCTCCTTTTGAGCCGCTACAGGATATTGCTCTTTCGGTTCTCACTCAGAAGGTTGCCTTCTTGGTGGCTATTACCTCTGTTCGGCTGGTCTCTGGGTTGGCGGCCCTGACGATTCAGGCCCCTTACTTTGAGAGACACCAGGATAAGGTGGTTTTTGGTTTTAAGCTGGATTTTCTTCCTAAGGTGGTTTCTGCTTTCCACCTCAATCAGGACATTGTTCTCCCTTCCTTGTGCCCTAAGCCTAACAATGACAAGGAGATGGTTTTGCACAATTTGGATGTTGTTCGCTGTGTGAAGTACTATTTGGTGACTACTTCTTCCTTCCGCAAGATGGACGCTTTTTCGTGGTGCCCTGCAGTTCCAGAAAAGGTTTGGCGCCTGCTAAATCTACGATTAGCAAATGGATTTGTCAGGCCATTGTTGGGACCTATTCTGCTAAGGGGAGGGCTCCCCCTTTTAGGGTCACTGCGCACTCTGCTTGTGCTGTTGGTGCATCCTGGGATTTTCAGCACCAGGCTTCTGTTGAACGAGTTTGTAAGGCTGCTACTTGGTCTTCCGTTCATACCTTTTCCAAGTTTTACAAGGTTGATGTGCGGGCTTCAGTGGATGCTGTTTTTGGCTGCAAGGTTCTGCAAGCTGCAGTGGTTTGAGTTGGTACATTCTTTAGTGTTTCTGGTTCCCACCCATGACGGACACTGCTATTGGATGTCCCAGATGTCATGAGGAAGGAAGTGGAGTGTATGGCACACTTAGAATAATACCGTTTTGTGAGTACTCACCTTTAAAACGGGTATTATGAGTGTGCCATACACTCCACTTCGCCCCACCCTTGTTTTTTTCAGGTATTCTGGGGCTTTTATATGGTGAACCATTGGTTTTGATTGTTACGGTTATAGTTGGTTCTTCCTGGTCCCTTTACTGCTTTTATACACTGGGGAATTCGTGGGAGGTCCCAGGTATATATGGACCGGGAGGGGCTTTCTTTTTTGCATATTCATCTCTGCAGAAGTTCGCCCTCTACTGGAGATTACCCAGATGTCATGAGGAAGGAAGTGGAGTGTATGGCACACTCATAATACCCGTTTTAAAGGCGAGTACTCACAAAACTCTATTTTTTCTGCCAAAACAACCCCCCAGAAACCATATATTCCCTGAAAGAACATATGTTAAGCTTTCTAAGCGTATCCAGCTTGTTGTAGTGGGCTCATCATTTTAGAAGTAATCCCTTGAAGAATTCTTAGGTTGCACGAGGTCTCCCTCAAAAAAATTATAAACAAACAGAATAAAAAACACATTCTCTAAAAAAATCAAACAATGCAAACAAGAAAAAACAAGCTAAATCTGAAAGAGCAAGGTCCCCCGAGCAGAACAATACCCCACATGCATATGTACTATTAACCATTTTAATTGCCCGTCTACTTGAAATTTTTTCACCCTCTGTTGACAGGTAATTTTGCACCATGTTTAACCGAGATTTTTTGGAGGATTTTCCAGGAAAATTATAGATATATTTTTTGCAGCAGGGTTTAGGCTTTAACATGAAATGTCTTGTTTGTAATTTTTCTACTGTTTTTTAAATATTTTTGCGTAAAAAGAACAAAAAAATGAAAAATTATTTTTTAGAAAATTGTCTCCTTTATTTTAAATAAAACATTTACTTTATTAGAGAAAACCATATTGCATGTGAAAGCCCCATTTCTTCCGATAACAACGGTACCACATATGTATCGGTAGCCCCCCCATTCTTGCCCAGGAGACTCCCCCCAACTGAAAATAGCACTTTTACAAATGATCCCCCCCCCCCCCCCCTGGGCTTTCCACGCTGCTTGTGAGCCTCTTTGGCCGGCGCTGGCCCCACCCCTAACTCCGCCCACTTGATGACGTCATCCCGCTCCTCGGGTTACTGGCACCCGGGCTCCGATCTGTCAGTTGTCAGCAGCGATCGGAGCAGGGAGGGTGGCAGGCAGGGTGGCTCTGATCTCCCTGCCTGCCACCCTCCCTGCTCTGAGCACTACCGACAACTGTCATCTGCAGCAGCGTGGGACACTGGATGGGAGGTAAGTATAAGTGAAAATAGAATAATAAAGAACTTGTCTGGTGTCTTTTTTTTTAACTTAACCCTTTGTGAACTGGTAAGGGGTCCATGAGACCCCTTATACCAGTTCACAAGGCTCTGGGTATGGCAGGTCACCTGCGGCAAGCGGGTGACTTGCCATAACCCCCAGCCCCCCATTACCTGCCTCCCCAACGGCCAGGGGGGGGCAGAAGGGCCCGGGCCACGTGGCTATGTGGGCTAGTAGCCTGCAGGGCCAGGGGCCACCAACGCTGGCCCCTGCGCCCTGTTCTACAAGCCCCCATAGCTGGTCCGGGTCAGTAATGCTGGGTAAGGGGGACCCTATGTCATTTTTTGGGGGGGATTTTAAGGGTTTTTAACCCTTAGAATTCCAAAAAAGAAATGAGGTCCCCCCCCCCCCCCCCGGGAGGGGGAACCCTATGTCATTTTTTTTTTTTATTAACCCCTTACAACTATACAATCATATTGTATAGTTGTATCCTATCTGGAATCTCCTAAACTGCTGTTTCAGGAAAGGGGGTATACCTATACATATGTGGTACCATTGTAACCGGGAGAAATAGGGCTTTCACACGCAATAATATTTTATTAACAAACTTACATTTTTATTACAAAAAAAACACTACAAATTGTAAAAAATAGTTTTTTTTTCATTTTTTTGCACATATTTCACCCAAAAGTATTGAGAATACACTAAAAAAAGGCCAAACAAGACATTTCATGTTGAAGCCCAGACTCTGCTGAAAAAAAACAATATATAATTTTCATCGAAATCCCTTCAAAAATCAAGGTTGCACACGTGTAGCGCAAAAACGTGAAAAGTCGTCTGGCAACAGATTGTGACAAAAAATCTCGGTAGGCCGGCACTCAAAGGGTTAAGGCCCAGCCAAGCCAGCACGTAGGTGTTACGTGCTTGGCACTTAAAGGGTTAATTAAACCTTACAAGATTTCCTGGCTAAATACTCTGTGTAGCCTAAAAGCAATTCTAAACGTCATCTGATTTTAAGTTTTTAAAAAATTAAACTTTTTGCTTCCCTACATATAATGAAACTGTCCCAAAAATTTACTTACCTTCAGAAAAGTGAATGTGGGCTTGTCTTATTTGTTTTTATTTACCCTGTTAATTTACACGTTACATTTCTGCTTCTTAATGGTGTTTGGCTTGAGTGCCCCTTTAACTTTTTTTTTTTTTTTTTTTATAATTCTTTATTTATAATTTTCAAAGAAATTAGTACAGGTACAGTACATTGTTGGGTTCCAAGAAACAGAACATTTGGATCAGCTCATAGTCTCATTCAGGAATTACAACAAATAATTGAGGTTATGCAAAATGGCACAATAAACTTCAGTCTACTGACCACTTCTTGCGTCTGTGTGATCCTTAAGGTACTAGGTGGGGAGGGGAGAGGGAAAAAGGGGGGGGGGTACAGGGGGTCAGCACGGGGGGTGTACGGGTCTCCGGGGCGCCGCCAAGCAGGGCCCTGCACTCCGCAGACTCCGAGAACTTCATCCAGTTGAACCATGTGATCGTGAAGCTATCGAATCTATTTTCCCGGGAGAGTATCACACTCTCGAACCGCATAAGTTTGTTAATCTTTACTATCCACATTTCAATTGTGGGTGGGTCCGGGGTTTTCCATTTAAGAGGGATGCAGGATTTTGCTGCATTAAGAAGGTGGCATAGCAAAGATTATTTTTTTTTATAACTCTTGAGGGGGACCTTAGTCATGTGTAGCAAGCAGGATGCCGGGTCATCGGGCACATCTGCCTCTGTTACCTTACTCGCCACCTCTCTGACCAAATTCCAATAGGGCCTAAGTACGGGGCAGGACCAAAATACGTGAAGCATGTCACCTCTTGCATCGTTACAGCTCCAAAATT
This sequence comes from Gastrophryne carolinensis, assembly GCA_027917425.1. Taxonomy (NCBI): domain Eukaryota; kingdom Metazoa; phylum Chordata; class Amphibia; order Anura; family Microhylidae; genus Gastrophryne; species Gastrophryne carolinensis. The sequence goes on from CM051236.1 coordinate 121,394,059, forward strand.
TTTCAGAGGCCTCCGGGAACTATTTATTGATCATTGCTGGTACTCTGTACCAGCGCAAGAGTATCTTATAATTACACTCTTGGAAGCGCGTGCATATGGACGTTTTATGTGGCATGGCCAAGAGTTTCCTGCATTGTTCCGGGGAAAAGGAAATCCCCAGATCAATCTCCCATTTCCCCAAAAAAGAAGGCCTCTTCCTCTCCGGAGGGGTAATCCGTAATTTATAGATATGACAGCGTGTGCTTGACTGCGTTTTTACTGGCACACAGACCCTCAAAGGGTGTGGTGTTTCTCAAACCCCCCGCAAAGCCCCGTAACGAGTGAAGGAAGTGCGAGAGTCTCCAGATCCATCCAACCCTCTCCCCCCCAGAAATGGCCCGCTCTATAAATACCTGCTCCTCTCCACTCTCTAGATGTGGAGCCTTCGTTACCGGGGAGAAAACGGGTATTGCCCAAAATTGGGAGCATAGGGGAGGGGCATGGGGAGAATTCTGGGCACTCGAAGTGGCGCCGACAGGTCCTAATGGTGGCTCCAACTGTGGGATGTTTCATGGCTAGAGGGATCCCATGTTCGCCTAGCCAAGCGATTCCAGAGATCGGGACCTCTAGATACCCCTGGTCCAGCCCCACCCACTGTTTATGCGTCCCATGAAGGCACCAGTCAATGGCTCTATTGAGGTGAACCGCTGCATGGTACAAGATCGGATCTAGGAAGCTGAGCCCCCCCATTGCCTTTGGCCCGGGTTAATACTGATTTGTTCAGCCTTGGCTTTTTACCACTCCAGACAAACTTGATGAGCCCTCTGACTTTTTGCAAAAAACTCTGGGGGATCGTCACTGGAAGAGCCTGCAACAGGTACAGCAAACGGGGGAGCAAGTTCATTTTGGTTACATTAATGTGGCCAAACCAAGAGATCTTACCTTGGGCCCATTTAGCCGTCCATCCTCCTCAAACCCCTTCAACGGTGGGAAGTTTAGGTCAAATATCTTTGTTAGATTATTACTAATTTTGGTCCCCAGGTATGTGACACTGTCCTTAACCCATTAAAATGGGAAGGAATTTCGTAAGTTGTCGAGTCTCTTGGGTGGGATATTTAGATTGAGGGCCTCAGATTTTTGGTAGTTAATCTTATATCCAGACAACTCCCCGTACCGTTTTAGTTCGGACATTAGGTTCGGAAGGGAGACCTCAGGGCACGACAGGCTAAATATCAGGTCATCCGTGTATGCAGCCACTTTGTATTGCTTTGCCATATTGGACAAACTGGATAGGCCTTTGATATCTGGGTGGCGGCGGATGCTGCACAGGAAAGGCTCCAAGGTAAGTATGAAAATTAGGGGCGAGAGAGGGCATCCCTGCCTCGTCCCGTTTGTTATCCTGAAAGAATTTGATAGGACACCGTTCACCCGAACCACAGCAGATGGGGATCCATATAGACTACCGATCCAGCTCAGGGCATTTGGGCCAAGCCCTATGTGCCTGAGTGTGGCTCGCATGAAATGGGAATTAACTCTATCAAAAGCTTTTTCCGCATCTGTCGCAAGTAGGAGGGCAGGGGTCTCGCTCTTTTGGGTCAGATGGATCAGGTTCAACACTTTAATGGTATTGTCCCTCGACTCTCCATGCGGCATGAACCCCACTTGGTCCAGTCCAATGACATTATGTAGATGAGGAGCTAGTCTGGAGGCCAAGATCTTGGCGAAAAGCTTCAGGTCCGAATTCAGGAGTGAGATTGTTCTGTAGCTCGCACATTGGGCTGGGTCCTTAACCTCTTTCGGGATCACCGAGATATGCGCTCTTAATGTATCCACCGGGAGGGCGTTCCCATCTTTGATTGAATTTAGGACTTCAAAGAGTTTCGGGGCAAGAAGGGGGAAGAACTTCTTGTAGTATGGGAGGCCAAGGCCATCAGGGCCCGGGGCCTTCCCCCCCTGCCGCTTCTGCAACTGCTTTATGCAGCTCAGACAATGTTATAGGTTCCTCCATTTCTTCCAAGGCGTCTCTGGGAAGCCTCAGCAGTCCATACTCTACTAAATAGCGTTCTATGGGGTCCTCCCCCCTCCTCATCTCGTCCCCCCCGGAAGATTATACAAATGATCATAGAACTTCCGAAAAGTTTCCCCAATTTCATTAAAAAGATGTGTTACTCGTCCCTCCGAGTTCGATATCTTGGGGACATAGGTTTAGCCCGTTCTTCCCTTAGGGCTTTCACTAAAAGTCTGCCGCATGTAAAAAATTCTACGACAGTTACTTAATTGCGCTTCTATCTTGTCACAGCAAAGCGTTTTTAATTTCTTTCTCAGGGAGGGTAGGATGGGGAGAAAATCACTGGCCATGGACTTTTTATGCTTCCTCTCTATTTTCCCTATTTCATCTAGTAAGTCTCTTACTTGTTTTGCCTTCTCTTTTTTGATTCTTGACCCAGTTAAAAGTACCCCTAATGAAGCATTTGTGCGTCTCCCATAGGCTCTCTGGACTAATCTCCGGAGATGAGTTGAGCTGGAAATTTTTTTTAATATCGGTCTGCACCTCCTCCTTTGGTCTTCGAGTAGGGACGTGTTAAGCCTCCAGGACCAGCTCCTCGGAATTTGGTGGGGCATGTGACATTCAAGGCGATCGGGGCATGGTCTGAGACCGTAATACTGCCTGTCGTGGCTTCTGATACCCGACACAGAGAGGCATGGGGAACCAAAAACCAGTCATTTCTCGAGTAAGACCCGTGAGGGCCAGAGTAGTACGTGTAGTCACGTTTGTTGGGGTGTAGGATTCTCCATGGGTCAATCAGCTTATGGAGCGCAAGAATTCTTTTAAGTTTGAATCTCGCATAAGATTCATGAGGGCCATCCCTAGTGGAATCAATGAGGGGATCAAGGGCGAGGTTGAAGTCTCCTCCCATTATTAATTCTCCTCCTTTGAAGGTCGACACAGCTTCTAAAACCGATTCCAAGAAGGCCACCTGTCCCGTGTTCGGCAGGTATACATTGACAAATGTGTAGCTATATGAGGCACTCTTTCCTTTAAGGAAGATCCATCTCCCCTCTTCATCCGTTTTGTAATCTACCAGTTCCCAGGGGATGCCCGCACCCAGGAGTATGCTAACTCCCCTGGACCTGGAGTCAATGGAGTAGCTGTGGTATGCTCTTGTGTAATACCTGTTGCAGAGGAAAGGTGGTTTACCCCTCTTGAGATGGGTTTCCTGCAGGAAAGCCACCTGCGCCCCAAGGCCCCTCAGGCTTCTTAGTATGAGAGATCTCTTTTCAGGGCTATTAAGCCCTTTGGCGTTAAGGGATACTATCCCCCATGGTCCGAACCACACAGAGCGAACCCAATGGCGTGTTCTGGTGCGAGCCGCGCCCAGAGATCCGCACTTGTTATGGAGAGAAGAATGGACGCTGAGACCCTGAGGTAAGTGTGGGACGTAGGGTTGAAGGGGGGGGGAGCAAACCAGGGAACAGTAAACTCAATACAAGCCGAAGCCTGCAGTAGGGGGATGATCAGAACAAGATCTAAACTTTCCTTTCAGGGTAAAGACACGGTCTATACTTACACAACGTGTTTACCGAATCAGCTTTCTGGGGGTGCTGAGTCCGACGAAGAAAAGAAGCAAGCCAGTGTTTTCGGAGCGTTGCTTCCCAACCCAGTCCGGCACATCATCCACAGCGACCGGGCGGGGCAAAAGAGCCGTGCACGCGAGGGTTGTGAGTCCCGCGCGCAGGGCACAAGCCAACTGAATAACACTTAACAAAAACAATAGTGATCAAAAACAACTCCTACTATTGGGAGGTGGAGAAATGATCACCACAAGTTCACGTCCACATGGCATTTATGAGATCGCCAATTGGCTTATCTATAGTATCCAGACTGACGTGACCAGCCTGCTGGCACATTCCTGTAGCCTGGGGAGCGCTCCCTCCTAGAACATTGACCACGGAAGTTAGCCACAGCTACAGGAGAGCCGGGGATTCCAGCTGCTGGTGAGGACAGGATCATTGGAGCTGCCGGTAAAGGTGAGTTTGCGGTCGACACCCGGTGGTTTCACACAGCGGGGTAAAGGTTTTGATGCCCTGGGGTCAGGCTAGTGCTTCAGACTCCAGGACTAACAGTTTGGGCTTTTGATCTGCTTTAAAGAGGACGAAAACCTATTTTTCATGTTGGGCACTTTCAGGTCCACATTGTGAAGACCACATGGTGTCTTAGTAAACTCGCTTCCCTCCTTGTTCTCCTGGTGCATGCACCACCTCAAATTGACAAGTGGGGGGCTGACTCCTGTCTTGAAGGAGTTGACCAGTCCCCTGAACCTCACTTAGGAATGGAGATTGGCACTGGCCTGGAACTTAACTGTTGACGGGCACACTATCTATAGTCTTGCTGAATACTTAAGAGACCACTTATCTGGGAGCCAGTTATGCTCAATCCGCATATACGTAATTTATAGAAAAAATAGGATGATTAAATAATTATCTACTAAAAAATACCCCACAACATTTAAGAGGACAAAAGGTCAAATTTAGGTCCAATCTCCACCTGATGCTTGCTGGAAGCTGAGGGATTTTTTTTTTTACTATTAGTTGTGAAGCGGTAAATGGGCCAAACGACATGCCGATTGCCTCCTCTGCCGCAGGCAAGGGGGGTTCGGAAGAGCCAGGCCAGTGTTCTGCACAGGCCCAATGCTCTTGGCACCCCTGTGAGAAGAGCATAGGGGGTCTCTGAGCCCTTGGTTACCAGCCCCCATGCCTAGTGCATTGGGTTGCTAATAAAGGGTAGGTGTTGATTTGCATTCCTGAGCCTGTCACAATACAACCTCTTCACTGTAAAATAAAATGCATCTTTTCATCACTGTCCATTTTTAATCAGTTTATAAACCAAATGTATTGTCCTTGTATTCTCTTGTTGTGTTATCTTTGCTCATGGGAGAAGACTGTATTATCTATTTGTATTGCTAGCATTTTACCCCCCCAAGTCTCATTGAATGGCAGTTTGTGCAAACCCTGTTCCCTTACCTGGCTCCCACCCCTGCTTTCTCTGCTTTCATCCCAGGGTGGGTTTGCTGCGGTGTGCTCTTGTCAGAAATGATCATGTCTCCCTCCTCGCAGCCTCCCACGCTGTCCTTGGGGGAAGCAGGCTGATTCATTCATACAGTGAAAACGGCCTGCCTTTTGGAAAATCCTTAATGAAGACAATGAGAACGGCGCTGACGTGCAGAGGAAAATGACCAGATTGATGGCTTCTCTGCTATGTGGTGCCATCTTTTAATAATGTTCTTTTTTGTGATTCTAAATTTAACATTCACGTTAATGACAGGATACGAGATACTAGGTCAGAGCATTCCTGCAGTTAAAGTAGATTGTCCTAGCTAGTAACTTCAGTTCTTTAAAAAGGGGGTTCAGCACACTAAAAGAAAGTGAGGCATGTGGGGAATCAAAGTGGAACAAAACCTGGAATATTCACTTTCCCAGGTTTTGTTCCGTTCCCCAATCAGGATGCTCAGCTGTGTGAGACCCCCTCTTCCACATTGCTAGGTTGACCACTTTTGTCAAACGGTTCTTATTGACTTTAGTGGGGGGGCTATCTGAAAGACTGGGACGGGAGAGCGCGGACGACGCCAGCAGTGCTGCAGAGGCCCGCTCCCCATTGGAGACAATGAGAGCCACCTACCAAATGACAGTCATAGCAGGGGCACCTCTCATTATGTGGGAGCCCACGCATGCACCGTTGGATCGGGTAAAGGTGAGTGTTTATGGGTGTACTGGGGGTTTCACACAGCAGGGCAGCTGCTGGGTTTGTTCTTCTTTAAATAGAAGCTTCATTAGCATTGTGCAGCTTTTCAGTTTTTTACGCACCTTTAGTGTAGGAAGGTTTTAGGACATAAGCGATTTTTCCGCCTTTTGGGTATTTATCCTAGACAAATGATAGCGGTCTGGTGATGTGATCTGAAGGTGTCAAAAATATATATATATGCTATGGGGGCTTGTAGAACAGGGAGCAGGGGCCAGCTTTGGTGGCCTTTGACCCTGCAGGCTACAAGACACAGGCTCTTCTGCCCCACCCCGGGCTTTGGGGAGGCAGCTAATGGGGGGGGGGGGGGGGGGGGAGGGGCTCAGGGTTAATGGCAAGTCACCTGCTAGCCACAGGTGACTTGCCAGACCCAGACCCAGAGCCTTGTGAACGGGTATAGGTGGTCTCGTAGATCCCTTACCAGTTCACAAAGGGCTAACAGTAAATAAAAACACCAAACATAGAAAAAATGTCTTTATTACAAAAAAAAAATTCTTTACTCACCTCCGATTGTCAGCTTCTGTGTCCCTCGCCGATTCGATGACAGACGCTGTCATCGCTGGAGGGGGGAGGCAGGGGATCAGAGGACACCCTTGCCAATTACCCACAGGCACAAGTTTTTTACAGGGAAAAAATCCATAACCATTTTTACTAAAAATAAAAAATAGAATTTGACGAGCACTTTCTACACCTTCTTCAGGTCAATCTACTAACCACATAAAAAAACGTAAAAATCACGCTTCACATTTAACTTCGGGTGTGTTTTTGGTGTTTTTCATGCTCTTCTTTTCACTTATGATATATGTTAGGTGCATTTTCTTTCTGTTGCTGAATTGCACAAACCTGTTCATCTTGATTTGGGATTCCCCGCTGTGTGAACTTTCTCGACTCCTCCTCCATGAAACCCTACCAAGAGACCACTTCCTCTTGACCCCATAGGGACAGTAAGTACCAGAGAAGTTTAAAAGGTCGGTCACTCAACCCCTTCCTCATTGTCTTTCCTGGCCCTATTAGGAAAAACAGAGAAGTCCTGGGTTCATCTGTTTTTTATTTTTATGTTTATAATGGGTTGTTCAAACACAAACTCCCAGAAGCTGTATGTGCGTTGTCATAGCAAGCGGGGGCAGCTTCACCCCTGGTTTCCCTGCAGAGCGCACATCTGACCTATTTGAATGGCTGGGCGCAGGAGCGTGTCTCAGCTGCAGGAATGTGGCAGGGTACTGGTGAAAAGGTAAGGGGATTTCAGGCTACTGCGGGGGATTGACATGGCAGGGCAACCAGAATCAGGATGCCCCAGGGGGCACCTAGTTGGCCAGCCAAGAAGTCTTTCAAACTCCAAGGCTGGTAGTGATGCTGATTGGCCTACTTTAACAGGGGGTGTAGACTTTTTTTATATCAATCATAGGTTTATGTAACAATTTCAGCCGTACTTACTATATAGAACATAGATATTGCATGTCTTTATTTTGCTTTTGCTTTTTTTTTTTTTTTTTTACTTTTTATGTTGAAAAGATGTAATATTACAGCCCATTGATTTAGAAGTTTAAAAAACATTGGGTTCGAAGAAGTTCATTCTTTTTTAATTTGCTATTTGTTTTTGCAGGATTATACAATTGCTTTGTACTATGCTGAAGATGTCCCATGGCCACACAACCCAGGAAACTCTAGAAGTCATGAAGGAGTCTGAAAAACGTTTGGTAGAAGAATCTGTGAACAGAAGCAAGGCATTATCAAGGTCGCCAAGTAAAGAAGAACCAGAATCTGAGGAGCCAAATTCACGCCAAGAACCCCAGGTTGTTGTGATTTTCTTCACTACTTCTTCTTCACTTATATGGTGTCTTTACTTCATACTGTGTTCTGATAACATGGCTGCACCACTATATATCTGCTTGGTGTACACTTCTCTCAGCTGCTTTTTGTTGGACCTTTTAAGTGGTGTTGTAGTGTTAACTGTAACCCAAGTTCATAACCATTTTATGAGCTGTATGATGCATAAGAGAAACCTCTGACTCCTTTCATATTATAGGCTAGCCCCATAATTACTTGTAGCAGCTAGGACTATTGACAGTATATTTAGATGCCCGGGGGCAAATATTTCAGTCTAAAAAAAATTGACTGAAAAACAAAGTAAAAAAACTGCTCCAAGTCTGTAGACTTAATTTGGTTGACTCTGGCTATGTACTGTACCATACTGTTATGCTGATTCATCAGAATTGGACATCCAGTAACAAGCCATGTAGCATAGTAATCTAACCCACAGTCCACACAGGACATGTAAAGTAGCATAAAACATAGCTAGACCAACATGGTGTATGTCTTCATGGACTTTAAACAATGAGGCACTGATACAGACATTTATGCTTGGGATGTCCTAGCATATGGTTTGAAACCAAGAACGTTAGAATGCTGCAAGAATAGCCAGACCAGAGATGAAAACCAAACGGCTGTTTTCAACCTTTTGCAGCCATAGCTGGCATCTGCCAATGCCTGCACATACTGGTTATAGAAACTTTAAAAGGTGTGCATGCAGGACTAGGTAATTGCCTTGAAGACCTGATCTGCTAATACCTGATGTTGGATCCCCAAAAGTATCCTTCCACACTTGTGGAATGCGCAGTTACCCTGAATAGTGGAACCCCCCCGCTGCAATCAAATGATAAATGAGAATTGGTTGGATCGGTTGGCCTCTGTATTGTTTTGGCTGACCCAAAAAAATTCTTGTTTATCGCTTTGATGGTTGGAGTGTGGAAACACAATTTGCCACGAAAAATCTGTTTTGCTATGAGACCGATTGAACAACAAATCTTTGGTGTCTGAACAGCCTCTCAATCACAGAAGATTTGCATAGTTGTTTGCTGAGCGAACATTTTATATGCTCTTGTAAACTTTGCGTTAAGACTTTAATGCAATGTCCTTTTACTGGTGACTAATTTAGGTGCCACTAAGCCTTTGCGTGGGCCTCCTAAGCCATGAAAAGAACCTCAGTCTCATGGATGACTGCAGTTGCATAGAAATATTACTTAAAGGTGATGAGCAGGTCCATATCCAGCAGGTGTAGCATCTCCTAAAGAGACTGCAAAATTGCGGAAACACAATGGTTGTAAATATGGAAGGAAGAGACTACCCTCAGAAGGAGGTGTGGCAAACGTGTCGCTTTGGAAAATCAATTAGAGACCACAGAACCTCCCCTATTGGCCCAAAGGATGCATCCTGCAGCATATGACAAACGAGGTACGGTCCCAGTGTTATCTGCAAACATTTCCCCTAGGCGCATACCCAAAAGATGGTGATCTAAGGTCACCTGTATGCTTACTTGTGACCCATAATTTTGCTCTGGCCAGTCTGGGCTCTTCCATAGGATAGCAAAGCTGTCAGCCAATCAGGGGGAATGTGGTGCATAAATAGTAGTAGTAGGAAGAAGTGATACCATGGCCCACTCTCCTCACTTTGCCCTAGGCATAGGCAGTCCTGAGCTAGCAGGGCAAGGGAGAAAGAAAAAGTGAGTCCACAAAGTGGACCATCCTGCCTGTTGAGTGTTAAAGTACCCCCTATAGTATCTTGCATCAGTGATCTCTGGGAACTGGTCAGTTTTAGGGTCTGCCCTAGTTTCAGAAAACCCTGTGGTTAGACACAGTCTCTTGCAAACCTGTTCATCTCTTTGCTTCTCTGAAAAGCTGGAGATTAATCTTCCGAGCTGTCCCAGATAGGTCTCAGGCTTCAGTACCGGCTCAATTGTTGCGCTACCAGTTCCAGCAAGAAAAAGTGAGTCCACAAAGGGGACCATCCTGCCTGTTGAGTGTTAAAGTACCCCCTTTAGTATCTTGCATCAGTGATCTCTGGGAACTGGTCAGTTTTAGGGTCTGCCCTAGTTTCAGAAAACCCTGTGGTTAGACACAGTCTCTTGCAAACCTGTTCATCTCTTTGCTTCTCTGAAAAGCTGGAGATTAATCTTCCGAGCTGTCCCAGATAGGTCTCAGGCTTCAGTACCGGCTCAATTGTTGCACTACCAGTTCCAGCAAACTGTCCTGTGTAAACAAGGGTCTGGTGGGAGCCCAGTCAGCCAGGTCAGAGCAAACCCAAGGTTTATGGGTTGTGTATCTTGCTCTGCAACCTGGGACTACGATTCTGCAAGCTTGGCAGCTCTGCCAGTGACACCTTACAAAGGTACTGCATCATTACTAGGGCTGGCTGATATCATTCGTTTCTGAACAGGACAACCCTCCAGAATCTGCTCGATCTGATGGGTTTCTTTCTGAGAGGCAAGTCCCAGACAACATTTTTGTAGTGTTTCTCCCCACCAAAAAGGTCAGATAAACACCTCAAAATGCTTACTTGAAACCTCATTTCTCAGCTGAAGTGCAATCCTCTGATTGGTCGCTGGTGGTCATGTGGGCTGGTCTTGATCGGCGGCTGAGAATAACGGCCCACATGACCTGCGGGGGCCAATTGGAGGAGCATGTTTCGGCTGAGGAACGAGGTTCCGGTAGGAATTTTAGGGGTATTGTATGGGTGGTGTTCCAGCAATCTGGATGCCCCTCGAGCCTGTCACTTTGCAGCGCCACACCCATTTAGCTAGGAAACTGATTGAAAGTCACACCAGAAAATACAGGATGGAAATCCCTCAGGTTGGCATTTGCCATACCCATCAGCATGTATTTTGGTTCTTTGAAGGAAGTTCCACTTTTTGGGATGGCCATCGATCCCAGGGATTTTATGACATTTTGGATACTATCATAATTCTCCACAATCTCTTGATGGAGGCCCCTGGGTTAATAAGCTGTGGCACCTGATCCTACTTTTGGCACCAAGATTCTGCAGACCCTGCCCCACCTCCATTGGTTCCCAGGGTTTGCCAGGTATTAGATACATAAACAATAATAGGAAATAGGGAAATGTCTATTGTACCCTGCCTATGATTATTATTGGTGTCACTATCTAGCCATAGGAGTCTGTTTTATGTGTATAAAAGGAATGAGCAGCATGGGATAGAAAGAGATCAAAACAAGAATGCAAACTGAATGGATTTTTGTCTATGCATAGCCCAAGTTGAAACTTTAGACAAACTTTAGAAAGGTTGATGGAAAGAAGAGTTGTCCACTTTAAAACGATTATAGTAAACGACAAAAATCTTCACATGTTAAAGCTAACGTTAACGATACTGATCCATGAGCTCCTTATAATTCTCATGAAGGTTTGGTATTGGTAAACAGCAGATTTATGGTGTTAAAGCAATAAACAGATACTCTCACACATCTGATAGTTTGAAACATACTGGAACTGATCTTGTCCCTGCTATCCCGGGGGCCCAGTGCGTCTGTCCCCTTGTCAGTCACTGTGACTGGCCGCGGCGGCTACATTCTTTTCAACAGAGACGACGTGCCAGACCTTGTCACATATGCAATGAAATTTAGCAGGTTTGGCCAGTCGCCGTAAGTGATGCAAGGAGTCCTCAAGGGGACCACGGGCCATGATTGTAAGTGGGGATGGAGTGGTCTGGAACTGCTGTAGAGTTAAGTTGCAAACTCCCAGAATAGGACTCGCTGCATGGGACTTTTGGGGAGTTTGTATCTCTTATTATTTTTGGTTGTGCAGTCCCTTTAATATCTTCATTAGATAAATGGCAAAACAGTTTCATGCTTATGAGTGGACTGTTTGTAAGTGGCTCGGAAGCTACACTGGGCTGTATTTGTTTTTCCAGTACATTGACTATTGTTTTTTTGTCTTGTCTCCCTTATTTTATTCCAATGGTGCAGAGGCGGAATCCAAGCCACGGACATGCCAGGAAGCGAGCCAAGGTACATAAGGATAATTCATGCCACCCACGTATCCTAAGCAATCACTGGCTACTTTTTCTGTCTTTATTTTTTTTTTCTCTTGCAACATTACTCTTATAATGACAGACCTAGGGTGATGCATAGTTCAGGACACAATATATAATTATAGCTGCCTAGCTTTCAGGGAGGAGATACAGATATTGGACCCGATTCAGTAAAGACTGCTAAATAAAATTTTTTTTATAGTTTTGTGCGATTCAGCAACAGTTACATTTTTTTCACGCTTATTTTCACTTGCAAATTCACATTTAAAATGCATTAAAAAAAAACTGAAATAAAGTGAAACAAAATCTGGGACTTTTACTATCCTGGATTTTGTTTCTTGCCCTGGGGGCATTCTGATTTGGGATGCCTTGCTGTTGGAAACCCCCCAAATCCCCAGTAAAACATACCTGACCGCTGATCCAACGGAGCATGTGTGGCTCTGATACAGTCAGTGCTGTATGCCGTGCTTATTAATGAACGTCAAACGCACATGATTACACGCAGAGCTCGGCTATAGGGAAGTGTTGCATCCCCATTTTCCTTTAGTGGGTTTTGCTCTATTAATGGCTGGGCGCAGGAGCAACGATAAAGGGGAGGTTGGTACAGGGGGCAACCTGGTTTAGGATGCCCAGGGGGAAGGCCAGTGACCGGCCATTGAGTCTTTTAGAATTCGGGGCCGGCTTCCAAGGGTTTTGTTTCAATTTTAATGGGTGAGAATGATCACATTTTTGCCTGGAGCAGGAATATTTCTTTGAATGCTTCACTTCTGGCTTTAGTAGTCTCCCTTCCAGTATATGGTGTTCGGGGAGACAGCAGTCTGCTGTCTTTCTGCACCAGCACCCCGCTGGGTGGTAATGATGGGTACACCATGAACAAATTGTTTTGTACCTAGAGATGGGCCAACTGACTCGAGTTTTTTTTTTATGGGGAATCCCACCACAGTGATGTTGAGTCACATGGAATTACCATAGTAACAGTCTCTAGGCATTAAAATAATTTCTCTGTGGCGGCAAAAGGACAAGGGATTGGTGTTCCTGCAGCTACTGATGCTGGTGAGGGTGACAGCTAAAGCCAGATGAGGAAACTGCCGCTGGACCTGGAGGGAGCCCTGCACCCATGGACTGGGGGGAACAGAGGAAGGAAGATGTGGAACATACTCTTCTAGAACGTGGACGTGCCTGTAAATTGGATAAGCGTTGCCCCAACTTTCCTCCTCCAGGCCCACCAACAGGTCATCTCCACATAGTTCAGCTTTATAGCTATGTCTGAGCCCTAATTAATCTGCACATCTGGTTATCTGCAAAACATAGCCTGTTGATTGGCCTTGAGGAAGGAGGGTTGGGGGAACTCTGAATTAGGTAATTGCCAACAGATATTATAGGTTGTAAAGTGAAAATCGGCTGACCATTATGGGTAGACTAGAGTCAAGAGGTATGGATTTGAGGAACACTACTTTCAGCATAGATGTAGATTAAGAAAAGGACCTTGACCAAAAGCAGAACCGTAGATAAAGTTCCAATGTATAATATGTATGTGAAATTCTTTCAAAGCTTCATTTCTGACTCCAGACCAAATGTTTGTTATTCATGAAATAGTTATACAACCCCTGGTCCAAGGTTAGCCTTTGGTAACTGGAAGGGCAAGCACACAAATGAGATCTTCACAGCCATTTCAAGAAGTGCAGCACTCTAATTCCCATAAGTCATAGTGATATAAATGTTTTCTCTTCCATTTTACTTCAGGCCATCAGATTTAATTCATAGACGAATGGGTTAACCTCTCCCCGAATGGTGTGGTCTGCAAGAACAAAGGTGTGTCTCCACCTCCTGGGCCTATATCCACCTGGCTGACTTGATCCACTTCAGTTTTCTTTCTTGCAGTGGTCACTGCAAGGACTTATCTGAATTCCTCTCCCATTTACTTTTTGTTTTAAAAGGAATTATGCCTTGGAAGCGGGGGTAATGTTCCTTGGCCCTTATACTCCTTGGATCTGAATGGACCCACTTTGCCTCCGCAGCTAAGCTGCATTCGGATCAGGATGATAAGGCAAGCGCCAGGGTCTTGGGCCACTGTGTGGTGTCACCTATTTGATTTTTAAAAAAGAGTGACACTCATGGCTGAGTATTCTGCCACAGGAAAAAGCAGCCATAAGGCTTTTGTCTGGTTAGCCTGATTGAGGGGAACCAGGGGAATTAATTTCATATTGCTCTTCCCATGTGTTTTTTTTACTGGTTGAAAAATTCAAAATTTGCACCCGCCGCTATGGAAACATTTTCTGCTTAGCATAGCAGCGAGCACCGGTGTGCGGCTCTTTTCTTACCCCGCTTGCGCTGGAAGATTTTCGGCCGGGTGAAACGGCAAGCCCCGCTAATAGCGCGGTTCTCCTCCGGCCGCTCGCACTGCAACATTTTCGGCCAGGACTAAGCGTCAAGTACCGCTAACATCGCAGTTCTCCTCCGGCTGCCTTCAATGGAAGATTTTCACCCGGGCAAAGCGCAGAGTACTGCTGAGATCGCGGTTCTTCTCCGGCCACCTTCGCTGGAGGTTTTTGGCCAAGCGAAGCACAAAAATACCGTGAGCCGATGCACGGCCACCCTCAAGCGGACCTAAATCTTTAGGTAGGTCATTTTTTAATTACTATGTGTATTAATGATATTTATTCATATATACATATTAATGTATTCCAAGTGTGACATACACTCTGCTTCAATAAGTCTTGACAGTTGGGTTATTCTCCAGTAGAGGGCTAACTTCTGCAGAGATGAATGCAAAAAAAGAAGCCCCTCCCGGTCCATAACTACCTGGGACCTCCCACCAATTCCCCAGTTGTCTTCTCTGCAGGGAGCGAGCAAGACAGAAGATAAAGCTTCTCTTATTTGCAGGTAAGCCGGGCTCACGCCCGGCCCCCTTTTATTCCTAGTATGTCACACACCCCACTTCCAAAGATCCATGACACTTGGGAAACTGGCCTGTAGAGGGCGATCTTGCAGAGATGACATGTAAAAAGGAGCCCCTCCTGGTCCATAAGTCTCTGCAGTCGGCGAAGCATTCAGAAGATGACTCTCCTTCAAGCTGCAGGTAGCCGGGTTGCTCCCGGCCCTTTTTTTTCTATTTCTGTCTGAATCTTTTTAACCTGTTGGGTTATATTGTATGCCTCCCAGCCCTGGCTGTATGTTTCAGGCAAAGGTAGATACACCTTCTGGTGTATACACAAGTTTTTACCCGTGAGACCCAAATTTTGGGTAGGCGGCTTCCGGGTTGGTGTTTTCCGGCATGGGATGCCCCCTATCCCTTTAAAATCCCCTTGTGCCTGATGGGTGCATTTCTATCCTCTCCCCTTTAGTTCTCCTTTAACCCTGCTGGGGTAAAAAGGAGGGGGGGGGGCGTTATTTGGGTCACCGTGCACTTAATATAAAATTATATATTAATATAGTATTACATATATATTATTATGTATTTTTAAGAAGACAATTTAATAGGAAATGTATCTAAATTTCTCTCCATTTTGGTCATAGAGCACGCTGATGTGCTCTGTATGTCCGTCCTGGCTTCCTGCTGACGTCAGGTGGGCGGGGCTTCGGCGTGCAGCATCATTTTGGTCATAGAGCACTCTGATGTGCTCTGTATGTCCGTCCTGGCTTCCTGCTGACGTCAGGTGGGCTTGTCAGCGCGTCCTTCACTTAGCCGGCGTTTCCGGCTGTTTTCCCTGCGGTCTTCTCTCGTGTGGTGAGCTGGTCGCCTGGTCCTGTGAGTACCCTTTAGCTTGCCTGAAGGGAGTTTCTGTCATTTTTTATGTTTTGTTCATTTATTAGTGTGTATTTGTGCATTGGTGACTGTTTTGTTTTTTTCTTTTTTCTTTAGAAAACTCCTTATTAAAAAGGGGGTTTCTCCTGATCCTTAGCGCTTAAGCCTTATTGGGGGTCCATTTGTGTTTCAATCCTCCCACTTGGGACTATTTAAAGGGGCATCCCGGGTAGCATATGCATAAAACCCATATATACTTGGCGACTATAATCAATTATAGTATAATATTTAACACCATATGGAGGCATCTCATGATAATGGGCATGCAATTTCCTCGGCACAGACTCTGCAATGTTTTGGATGTGGGGCATCCCTTGTTGGGGATAACACAATTCTTTGCGTCCCTTGTGCACAATTAACCATTATGCAGCAAACTGGGGCCCAGGCTTCAGGGTCTGCGGCTACCGCCTCTTCTCCTACTCCGCCGTTTCTTGTCCGTACCCCTAGTGATATTGTTATTGGGGGTTGAGTCGCATTCTGATTTATGTGCCAGATTGGCTCATCTTGAAAAATGTATGTCTACCTCTGTGGCTTGGAAGGCCTCAGCTAAAAGAAAGCATTTGACTCATGCCGTCTCGGCAAGTGAGTTGGACAATTGCGAATTGCTTGATTGGTCTGACCCTTCTCAGTTAGAAGAAGGGGAATTATATGAGGATTCAGATGTTTCTGACGAACAGCAATTTGTTGGTACTGAAATTGAGCAGGATGGAGAGAGTCTTGTGGATACCCCAAAAGCTCTTGCCCAGTTATTTGAGGTTTTTGTTATTACTCCTCCTGAAGTAGTCCCTCTTAAAAGAGGGGAATTCTTTGGAGCCTCTAAACCTCGTTTAGAATTTCCTAATCAAACGCATTTTGATGATACTATTCTTAAAGAATGGGAGAAGCCTGCGCGGCTTCTTGGCATTCCCTTGGGCTGGGACAAAAAATATCCCTTTCCAGCTGATACGGTTAAAACGTTGGTCATCACCTCCTGAGGTGGATGCCCCTGTACTTAATTTATCCAATTCTTCTGTGTTGCATTCTCCTGACTCCACTACACTTAAAGATGGAGAGGACAAACGTATTGATCAAATGGCGTGCCACGCTTTTTCCAGTGTAGGCTCGGCCTTGCGGCCTGTTGGCGCTTATGTCGGTGGCTATTAGGTCTGTTGTGAGAGACCTAATGAATAACTCAGGGCTTGATCTGGCCTCTGATGAGCAAGCCGCTCTTAAGCGATGTGAGATGTTTGCACCTTTTGTACTTTCTGCTTTAGATGATACTCTGCTCATGTGCAGCAGAACCTCTGCCTTGTTAATCGCCATTCGGGGGTCAGTATGGTTGCGGCAGTGGGCTGCGGATGTTGTAGCCAAGAAATCGCTTACAGCGCTTCCGTTTGTGGGATTGCGCCTATTTGGAGAAAAATTGGATTCTGTCACTAAAGGAGGTAAATTACCTCAGCGTAAGAGACAACGTCGTTCCTTTCATGGAGTGGCTTCCTTTAGCCCTTCCTTTCGGGGGTCCAGATCCGGTAGAGGATCGGCCTTTTCAGCCTCTAGAGGGAATGCATGGAATAGAGGAAGAGGACGTGGCCGTCCAAGTCAGAATTGGGGGTCCAAAACCAAATCTGCAACTAAGCCTGCTCAACAATGAGAGGATGCCCACACCCTTACGGGTGGGGGGACGGCTGCGGTTCTTCTTCCAGGTCTGGGTTCAGGAGGTATCAGACAATTGGGTTCTGGAAGTAGTCTCTTCCGGTTACAAACTGGAATTCGGGTCCCGGCCTCCTCCCAGATTTTTTATGTCCCGGATGCCGTTAGATCCGGCAATTGCGCAGTAGTGAATCTGTTAAACATGGCTGTCATCTGCCTAGTGCCTCCAGCGTAAAGGGATTTGGGGTTTTACTCCAACCTATTCATGGTACCCAAAAAGGACGGCTCTGTTCGGCCTATCCTAGACCTAAAGAGACTCAATCAATTTATCCGTTTCAGAGGATTCCGCATGGAGTCTCTGCGATCAACGATCGATGCTCTTCGTCAGGGGGACTTCATGACATCCATAGACATCAAGGATGCTTATTTGCACATTCCTATTTTTCCGGGTCACCAGAGATTTCTCAGATTCTCGATAGAAGACCAGCATTATCAATTTGTGGCCTTGCCATTCGGCCTTACCTCGGCCCCAAGAGTCTTTACCAAGATGCTGGCAGGAGTGATGGCTATATTCTGGGTCCAGGGCATCCTGGACGATCTTCTTATCGCGGCCTCCTCCGTCGAACAATCAGAGTTGGACACCAGGACGGTGGTCTCTACGCAAGAGAGGTTCGGATGGGTAATAAGTTACCCCAAATCCTCTCTCTGTCCGTCCAGCGAAATTCCCTTCCTGGGCCTGATTCTGGATACATTTCAGGCCAAGGTTTTTCTTCCTCAGTCCAAAATGGTTCTGATTCAGGACTTGATTCGTCTATTCTTGTCCAACCCTCGTCAGTCTATCCGTCTAGGGATGAGACTAGTGGGATTGATGGTAGCTGCATTCGAGGCAGTCCCGTTTGACCAGTTTCACATAAGGACGCTTCAGCTCTTCCTCTGAAAGTGGGACAGGTGCCCACTATCATTAAATCAGACTTGTCTATTGTCTCCCCCGTTTTGCAGTCCCTTCAGTGGTTGTTAATATCGCACAACCTCCAGAAGGGCAAGTCATTTCTGACTCAGCGTTGGGAACTGGTTACCACGGATGCCAGCCTGGTGGGCTGGGGGAGCTTCTGGAAGAAGCATCAGTTCCAAGGATTGTGGGGGCCTCAGGAGGCTCATTTTCCAATCAATGTATTAGAGCTTCGGGCCATACGTCTTGTTCTATTTCGACTGACCCATTTCTTACAGGGTCTGCCAGTTCAGATTCGGTCAGACAACCGAACAGCTGTTGCATACATCAGTCACCATGGAGGGACTCGCAGTTGGGGTGCCCTCCGGGAAGTGTCTCTGATCCTTCAGTGGGCAGAGATCAATGTTCCCTGCATATCAGCAGTTTACATTCCGGGGATAGAGAATGTGGAGGCAGACTCCCTGAGCAGGGAATGTTCTCGCCAGGGAGAATGGTCTCTCAATCCAAGGGTCTTTCAGTTCCTCTGTCACAAGTGGGGGACTCCACGGTTGGACCTGTTTGCTTCTCATCACAATCACAAACTGCCAGCTTTTGTGTCTCTATCCCAGGATCCTCTGGCAGTGGCAGCGGATGCCATGTCTCTGGCCTGGAAGGATCTGGGGTTCCTATATCTGTTTCCCCCATTCTCCATGATCAGCAAGGTGGTGCGCAAGTTAGCACTGGAGGAGGCACCAGCAATTCTGGTGGCGCCAAGGTGGCCAAGACGTCTGTGGTACGCAGACGTCGTAAGGCTGGCAGTGGATCGGTTCCATCTGCCTCTTCTTCCAGATCTCATCACTCAGGGTCAACTTTGTTACCCCAATTTACAAACGCTGGCTTTGACAGCATGGCTGCTGAAGTCTCCATCTTGAAAGAAGGACTTTCTGATGTGGTTATTCAGACTCTTATTAGAGCTAGGAAGAAGTCTTCCTCTGTCATTTATTATAGGACTTGGAGGTCCTATATTGATTGGTGTGAATCCAGGGCTTTGCCCTGTAGAGTATTTTCTATTCCTAGAATTCTGGAATATCTGCAACGAGGTCTGGATATGTGATTCCAGATTAGTACTTTGAAAGGGCAAGTCTCTGCCTTGGCTATTTTCTTTCAAAGGTTGTTTGCTCTTCATCCTTTGGTTAAGACCTTTTTCCATGTGCGGCCTCCCAGAAAGCCTATACTTCCTGTTTGGGACCTTAACCTGGTGCTTTAAGCTATGCAGGCCGCTCCCTTTGAGCCTTTGCAGGATATTCCTCTTCCAAGGTTGCCTTTTTGGTTGCAATTACTTCTGTCCGCCGAGTTTCTGAACTGGCGGCTTTGACTATTCAAGCCCCTTATTTTGAGAGGCATCAAGATAAGGTTGTTTTCCGTTTTAAACCGTATTTCCTTCCTAAGGTGGTGTCTGCTTTCCACCTAAATCAGGATATAGTTCTTCCTTGTGTCCCAAACCTAGTAACGACAAGGAAAGGGTCTTACATTCTTTGGATGTAGTTCGTTGTGTTAAGTATTATTTAGTTACTACCTCGGCCTTCCGCAAGACGGATGCCCTTTTTGTTGTGCCTTCTGGGCCCAAGAAGGGTTTTGCTCCTGCCAAATCTTCCCTTAGTAAGTGGATACGTCAGGCCATCATTGGCGCCTATATGGCTAAGGGGAAGGTTCCCCCTTTTCGTGTCACCGCTCATTCTACTCGTGCTATTGGAGCTTCTTGGGCTTTTCAGCACCAGGCTTCTGTTGAACAAGTTTGCAAGGATGCGACTTGGTCTTCTGTGCATACTTTTTCTAAGTTTTACAAGGTTGATGTGCGGGCCTCAGCGGATGCTGCTTTTGGCCGCAAAATTCTGCAAGCTGCAGTAATTTAAGTTATGCATTATTCCTTGGGGATCCCCACCCATTATAGACACTGCTATTGGATGTCCCAAGTGTCATGGATCTTTGGAAGTGGGGTGTGTGACATACTAGGAATAATACCACTTTGTGAGTACTCACCTGTAAAATGGTTATTACGAGTATGTCACACACACCACTTCCCCTGCCCTTTTTTGTTCTAGGGATCCTTTATATGGTGATTATTATTTTCAAATTATTTTTCATTTATTGAATATAATTTGCTCTTCCTGGTTCTCACTGCTTTCTAAAAGACTGGGGAATAGTGGGAGGAACCCGGTACTTATGGACCAGGAGGGGCTCCTTTTTCCATGTCATCTCTGCAAGATCGCCCTCTACAGGCCGGTTTCCCAAGTGTCATGGATCTTTGAAAGTGGGGTGTGTGACATACTCGTAATAACCATTTTACAGGTGAGTATTCACAAAATGGTATTTTGGTCCCTATTGCTACCAGGACCCTCCTAAATTGTCCCTGTATTGAGCCTCCCAGCTTCGGCAGCGGGTCCTTGGTAAAGGCTCCACCGTGAGACCCCACCACGGGGTGGACGGTGATCCAGGTTTTGGTGATCCTGGTGTGGGATGCCCCGTCCCTACATGACTATGGCCTTATAATGGCAGGGTTCCCACTCCCTCTTCCGGGTCCCTTACTCTCCTCTGGGGGGGGGGGGGGCCCGACTCCCTGTCCACTATTTGCAGTGTGTGTGTGTGTGTGTTTTTTCACTTTTATTTACGTGTGTATGTGTTTACGTCGGCCCACGCGCACGCTCTCTGCGGCGGCGGGCCGGTTATCTCATGGTCGGCTCCACGGCCATATTGGCCGGAGAGCGCGACCTTCTGCCTTCCTCAGTGAGGGGGGCGGGGCCTGGCGCGCCCCCGCGTCGGCGGAGCGCGCCGGCCCGCCCCCTTGGCGGCGTCGGCCGGCTCCAGCCCTATTGGCTGGAAGCGCGTGGTCAGGGGCTATGTGCGGGCGCGCTCCGCGCCGGCCCGCCCCCCTTCTCCCTCTCCTCGTCTGGACGCCATCTTATATGTGAGTGCCCCATACAGGCTCCTTAGCTGGAAAACAGGCACATCAGATATCCTATGCTTATGCTCTCTTTGCGGACATGTCGCCGGGCGTTATTGTGCCCGTGGGCTACATCTATCGGGGGCATATGTATATATGTATGGAGATATTTACAGTTGGATATATATATATATATATATATATATATATATATATATATATATAATTGTGTGTGTGCCTATATGCCCTTTTAATTGCTCTGTATGGCTGCTTGGCGATATATCCATATATACGCAGTCATATACCTGTATATGAATATTTCGGCTATGTAACTGTAATTTCTATGCTAGGGCATCCCTTACTATTATGTGACCTTTTTTGTGTGTTACAGATGTCCCCGTATAAGTGCATTTTAAGGGGTCTCTCCTGGTCCTGGGGTCCCTAGCTATAAATATTGTCCACCCCTAAAATCCTCCCACTGGGACTTTTAAGGGGCATCCCGGGTTGCTTATGCGTAATTCCCTACGGTCTTGAGACTGACCACAAAAATTCACCATATGGAGGCTCTGCAGGATACCAGGCCCGGGATCCCTTCGGGACAATCCGAGCCATGTGTGGGGTGTGGGGTATCCCTTGCGGGGGAGAATGTGCTGATCTGTATACCATGCGCACAAAAGGCCATAACGCGGCAGTCCGGTACCAGCCTTCTGGGTCGGCTCCTTCCGCCTCATCGCCTTCCCCTGCCCACCTGATCCGTACCCCAAGTGACATTGGTACTAGTGGGGAGTCGCTTTCTTATGTTTGGGCTAAGCTGGCCACCATAGAGAAAATGATTGCTAGCACGGTGGGCAAGAAGCCCCAGGCTAAAAAGAGACAGTTGTCATCGGCCCAGCCCTTGTGGGACACTGACGATGAGTCCGCTGAATTGTCCGATTATTCTCCGCTTGAGGAGGGGGAATTGTATCAGGATTCAGAAGCTGACTATGGTCAGCCTGGGAATTCCAATGCCGGGCAGGCGCTGGGGGATGCCGTTGATACGGCCACTGTTTTGTCACATTTATTGGAGGTGTTGGATATTGATCCACCTGAGGCGCCCCCTCTTAAGAAGGGGGAATTTTTTGGGGCCTACAAGCCCTGTCGGGAATTCCCTACCCAGGGTCAATTTGATGCGCTGATACTTAGGGAATGGGAGAGGCCCTGTCGGCTCCCTGGTTGTGCCTCAGGGATGGGATAGGAAGTATCCCTTTCCTGTGGAGGCGGTCAAGCGCTGGTCTTCTCCTCCCGAGGTCGACGCGCCTGTGTTAGGGTTGATCAACTCTTCTGTACTGAACACCCCTGATGCTTCTTCCCTTAAGGATGGCGAGGACAAGCGCCTTGATCAGATGGCGTGCCACGCATTTGCAAATGTGGGCTCGGCCCTGCGACCGGTTAGTGCATCTGCCATGGTGTCGCTTGCTACCAGGTCTCTTATCAGGGACTGGCTGAATAACGCTCAGCTGGATCCAGCTAGCGTGGAGTTCGCTGTACTCAAGAAGTGTGAATTGTTGATGGATTTTGTCATGGCTGCGATGGAAGACTCCATTGTCGTGTGTAGTAGGACGTCGGCCTTGTTGGTGGCCATGCGCAGACTGGTCTGGCTCCGTCACTGGACAGCGGACGTTGGAGCCAAGAAGGCGCTCACCGCTCTCCCCTTCTTGGGGGCGCAGCTGTTTGGATGTTGGATGCTGTTGCTAAAGGAGGTAAGTTACCTCAGCGGAGGAAGCCCGCCCCTCCTTTCGGAGGGCGGGCTCGTTCACTCCTTCCTTTCGAGGGGCCAGAGCGTCTAAGGGTCTGGCCTTCTCGGGGGTCAGGGGCTTGTCCTGGAACAGAGGCAGAGGTCGGGCACGTCCCGCGGCTGCCTGGGGTTCTAAGCCCAAGCCTGCCGTTAAACCGGCTCAGCAATGAAGGGGCGCACTCACCCGCAAGGGTGGGGGGACGGCTGCGACTTCTTCCGGGTCTGGGCCGGGAGGTCACAGACAATTGGATCTTGGAAGTGGTCTCCTCCGGGTACAAGCTGGAGTTCGAGTACTGGCCGCCCCCAAGATTCTTAAAGTGGACCAACACCCAGGATTTTGACTATCCTGGGTGTTGGTCCACTTAGGTGGGGCACCCCGATCGGGGGTGCCCCGCTGTCTGAAACCCCCCCGATCGCCGCAAAAACTCACCTCTCCCCGCTCCCACGTGACCTCGTCCGGCCAATGACAGCGCTCAGAGCAGCTCTGGTATGCGCGTCCAAAGCTGCTTGGACGCGCATACCAGAGCGCTGTCATTGGCTGCGTCTCTCGCTTCCCTCTAACAGGGAGCGCTCCTGCGCCGGCCATTCACAAAACGGCCGGCGCGGGAGCGCGCCCTGCTAGAGGGAAGCGAGAGACGCGGCCGCGTCTCGCGCATGCGCCGTTGGATCGCAGGTAAGGTGAGGATTGTGGGCCTCCTGGGGGGTTCCTCCCCGCGGGACATCCCGATTTCGGATGCCCCGCGGGGAGGGATCTGATCGGTCCGGGAATCTTATAGATTTCCGGGCCGATCCCCCCTGGGTGTTGGTCCACTTTAAGGTCTCGGGTGCCCTCGGACCCTCAGGCTGCGCAGGGGCTCCTGTTGGCAGTGGAAAGCTTTCTGGATATGGGGGTTATATGCCCGGTGCCTCCGTTGGAAAGAGGCAAGGTTACTACTCCAACCTTTTCACGGTTCCCAAAAAGGAGGGTTCGTGAGACCAATTCTAGATCTCAAGGTTCTCAACAGGTTTATCAGTGCCAAAAAGTTCCGCATGGAGACTCTGCGCTCGGCTATCAATTCCCTTCGCCAAGGGGATTTTATGACATCCATAGACATCAAGGATGCGTATCTGCATGTTCCAATTTTTCAGGCACATCAGAGATTCCTCCGGTTTGCGGTGGGGGATCAACATTATCAATTCGTAGCTCTTCCCTTCGGTCTGACCTCGGCACCGAGGGTCTTCACCAAGGTTTTGGCGGGCGTAATGGCTCTGCTCAGATCTGAGGGCATTCGCATTGTGCCTCATCTGGATGATCTGTTGATTTCTGCTTCTTCCCTTCAGCAGGCAGAACTGGACACTCTCCAGGTGGTGTCGACACTGGAGAGATTCGGGTGGTTGATCAAGTCTTCTCTCTCCCCTTCTCGATTTCATTTCTGGGCATGAATCTGGATATCAGTCGGGCCAGAGTGTTTCTGCCCCAGACCAAGGTGCAGGGGATTCGGGACCTGATCCGTCGGCTTCTGGCCAGCCCTTGTCCCTCTTTCCGACAGGGGATGAAACTGGTGGGACTGATGGTGTCCTCCTTCGAGGCGGTGCTGTTTGCACAATTTCACATGAGATCTCTTCAACTTCTCCTATTGACTTATTGGGACTACTTCTTCCTTCCGCAAGACGGACGCTTTTTTCGTGGTGCCCTGCGGGCCCAGGAAAGGTTTGGCACCTGCTAAGTCTACGATTAGCAAATGGATTCGTCAGGCCATTGTTGGGGCCTCTACTGCTAAGCGGAGGACTCCCCCTTTTAGGGTCACTGCGCACTCTACTCGTGCTGTGGGTGCATCCTGGGCTTTTCAGCACCAGGCTTCTGTTGAACAAGTTTGTAAGGCTGCTACTTGGTCTTCTGTTCATGCCTTTTCCAAGTTTTACAAGGTTGATGTGCGGGCTTCAGCGGATGCTGTTTTTGGCCGCAAGGTTCTGCAAGCTGCAGTGGTTTGAGTCGGTGCATTCTTTACTGTTTATGGTTCCCACCCTTGACGGACACTGCTATTGGATGTCCCAACTGTCAAGACTTATTGAAGCGGAGTGTATGTCACACTTGGAATAAAACCGTTTTGTGATTACTCACCTTTAAAACGGATATTATAAGTGTGAAATACTCTCCGCTTCACCCACCCTGTTTGGTATTCTGGATCCTTTATATGGTGAACCATTGTTTGGGGAATTGGTGGGAGGTCCCAGGTAGTTATGGACCGGGAGGGGCTTCTTTTTTTGCATTCATCTCTGCAGAAGTTCGCCCTCTACTGGAGAATAACCCAACTGTCAAGACTTATTGAAGCAGAGTGTATGTCACACTTATAATATCCGTTTTAACGGTATATTCTAAGTATACAGTACGTCCTGCTCCAGATATAATACTTACGCTTGGGTTATCCTCCGCCAGATGGCACCGTGCACTGCAGACATGCAAAAACAGGCTCCTCCCGGCCCTTCATATACCCGGGGACCTCCCACAAATCCCCAGATTTCTCTGCAGTGCTGACTGCGAAGACATGAAGTATCACTCTCTCGCAGGTGAGCGGGGCTATTACAGCCTGCGGCCCTGTTGGACTTCTCCCACCCATCCTACTTGTGATGTGCCTCCCAGCCTGGGCTCCGCCAGTCGGGTGAAGGTAGGCAGCACCATGCGTGCTTATGGAGCCTTGCTCCACCGCAGTCCCCCACCAAAGGGTAGGCGGTTTAGGCTGATGGTGAGCCTCTAGGGCATGCCCCTCCCGTATCATTGCCCCACGCCCCGTGTAGCGGTGGACCCTGTGTAAAGGGTCGCCATCCTCCCTCGTTCCCCCCTTAGGGGGAATGAAAGGGGGGGGGGAGAGGTTTGTGAGTATGGCGGCCTCAGTATACCCTATTACATGCTTATGGCCTTTGTATCGCGTTTGACTGGGAATGGGTGTCAGAGCCGCACTGTTTACTTCTATCTTGTATTGGTCGCTGCCGCGTCTTTCCTATATGGTTGTACTGCATGGCGGCGGCGGCTTTGCAGACGCTGCGGCGTCCCTTTGTTAGCTTGTAGTGGCTCTTCTGAGGCAATCCACTTGATCTATTCCACTTCAGGCGTTACTGCCCTGCTGTCTATAGGCTGCGCGTTTTTGGAGCTTCGCGCTCTCCGGGGGAGGGGGGGGTCCTGGCTTGCCGTGCTCCGCATCGTGGTCAGCCCTGGCCCACCCTTCGAGGTTCGCTTGGCGCCATTTTTACTCACACGTGCGTGGTGAAGTCCGTCCCCCCTCCTCTGTCTGTAATTGCCCTTGCGGGCGACCTTATTTTACTTTTTATGACTCCCTTGCGCATGGCTCTGACATCCTTGTTCCCTTTATGTCTTTCAGACCGTGGATTCCGGTGGCTTCTCCCGGCCCGGTGTAGCTCCCGGTTGAGACTATTAAATTTACTCCCACTTCCCCGCGGGTTATTGGGGCATCCACGGTAGCTTACTGCGTCAATCCCTACTGGCCTATTGTGCCGATTAAATCACCATATGGAGGCATTCCAGGATATTGTGAACGGGGTTCCTTCGGGACAAGCCCGGCTGTGTGTAGCTTGTGGGGTCTTACCTAGCAGCGGTTACAATGCACGGGTCTGTGTTCCTTGTGCACAGCAGGCGTTATCGGTTCACTTCACCTACTCCCCCAAGCCTGAGTCTAACCCCCAATACAAGCGGGGATTCTCATCCTGATGTGGCTACTAGACTGGCTAGTGTTGAAAGATTGCTTGCTAGCTCATTAGCGCGTAAGGCCACCGCAAAGAGGCGGGATTTAACCCCTGACTCTGCTCTTTTCCCTATGGAATCTGATGAGTTGTTGCATCCTTACGGCCATACCCCCTCGGACGAAGGGGAGCTGTTCTCTGACTCAGGGTCATATGACGAGGAGTCAAGGGGTAATGAGGAGTCTGGTTCCGAGCACTGGACCCCGGATGATATTGACAGACTGCTGGTTCAGATTTTTGAAGTTTTGTCCATCTCTCCCCCTGTTGCGGCTCCCAGGCAAAGGGGTGAGCTTTTTCATACTGCTAAGGCTCGTCTGGAATTTCCAGAGCCAACCCATTTCAATAGCCTCGTGCTTAAAGAATGGGAACATCCCAGCAGACTTCCCGGGATCCCTAAGAGTGTGGATAGGAAGTATCCCTTCCCTGTTGACTTGGTTAAGTGCTGGTCATCGCCCCCCGAGGTCAATGCTCCTATTCTAGGGTTGTCCAACACCTCTATTATGCACTCCCCTGACACTACTACGCTGCGGGACTCTGAGGACCGGCGTATTGATCAATTGGCATGCCATGCCATGCCTTTGCATTTGGGGGAGCGACTCTGCACCCGGTTTGCGCCTTAGCCATTACGGCAGTAGCGCTCAGGGCCATGGTCAGGAATGCACTCGATGGCACAGATGAGTTGCCACCTGATACTGTCAATGCACTGTCTAACTGTGATGTGTTTGTAAACTTTATTCTGTCTGCATCGGTGCTCCAACGATGCTATTAGGATGTGTGCCAGATCTTCTGCCCTGGCGGTAGCTATACACCGCGCGGTTTGGTTGCGCCAGTGGGCTGCTGACAATGCAGCTAAGAAAGCCCTTACTAGGCTCCCATTTAAGGGGCTGCGCCTGTTTGGGGACCGTCTAGACCTCTTTGCCAAGGGAGGCGGCAGATTCGGCCCTTTCGAGGCCAGGGCACCCTTTCGATCCCCTACCGTGGGGCTAAACAGGGAAAAGGGGTGTCCTTCGCTGGGTCCCGCGCAGATTCCTGGCACAAGAATAGAGGACGCCGTCCTGGTTCCTCCTGGGGGTCCAAGCCCAAAGCCCCTCCCAAGACCCCTCAGGCATGATGGGGCGCCCTCCCCCGTCAGGGTGGGGGGGGGATGTCTGCAGCACTTCGAGCATGTCTGGAGGTGCCACGTCTCAGACCGGTGGATTCAGGAGGTAGTGTCCTCTGGCTACAAGATAGAATTTGCTGTACCGTCCCCCACCAGATTCATTGGGTCCCGGAGGACCCTGCCTCAGCTCACGTCTTATTACTGGCCGTGCAGGGTCTCCTGATCTAGGGGTCATTTGCAAGGTCCCCTTAGGAGACAGGGACATGGGGTTCTATTCCAACCTTTTCACAGTACCCAAGAAGGATAGGTCAGTCAGGCCCATTCTGGATTTAAAGATCCTCAACAAATTTGTCAAGAACAGGCACTTTCGCATGGAAACTCTGCGCTCGGCCATCGGCGCTCTGCGCCCAGGGGACTTTATGACGTCTGTAGACATCAAGGATGCTTACCTTCACGTCCCGGTGTTTCCAGGACACCAAAGGTTTCTCAGATTTGCACTGAAATGTCAGCATTACCAATTTGTGGCCTTGCCATTCGGCCTCACGTCGGCTCCCAGGGTGTTCACCAAGGTGCTGGCAGGGGTGATGTCCCTGATAAGGCTAAGGGGCATACGCGTGCTGCCCTACCTGGACGATATACTCATCACCTCTCGATCTCTGCGGCAGGCAGAGTTGGACACTCAGCTGGTAGTGTCCACCTTGGAGTCCTTCGGCTGGGTGATCAATTACCCCAAGTCCTCTCTGTCCCCCTCCGCGGTGACTCCGTTCATGGGAATGATTCTGGATACGGCTCAGTCAAGGATATTCCTTCCTCAACAGAAGGTGGAAGCTCTGACTGCGCAGGCGAGGTTCCTGCTCTCGTGCCCACAGCCCTCCATCAGGCAAGGAATGCAGCTGGTGGGCCTGATGGTGGCGAGCTTCGAGGCGGTGCCCTTTGCCCAGTTCCATTTGAGACCTCTGCAGCTTCACCTTCTGTCAGTATAGGACAAGAACCCAGCGTCCTTGGACGGGGTCTGTGTGCTTCCCCCCTCGGTCAGACAGTCCCTTGCTTGGTGGCTGGACCACGGGAACTTGATAGGGGGCAGGTCTTTTCTAGCCCCCTCCTGGGAGACGGTCACAACGGATGCCAGTCTGTCAGGTTGGGGGGGATTCTGGAAGTCCCTGCGCTTCCAGGGCAGGTGGGGTCCTCTGGAGGCCCATTTACCCATCAACATTCTGGAATTGCGGGCAGTCAGGTTGGTAATGGAGCGGTTGACCCAACACCTGAGGGGTCTGTCGGTCCAGGTACGCTCAGACAACAGGACGATGGTTGCCTACATCAACCATCAGGGAGGGACCCGGAGCAAGGGTGCCCTCCAGGAGGTGTCTCAAATTCTGACATGAGCGGAGGCCAATGTACAATGCATTTTTGGCTGTTTACATTCCGGGGGCGGAGAATCTGCTAGCAGACGCCCTGAGCAGGGGGACGTCCCATCAGGGGGAGTGGTCCCTCTGCAACAGGGTATTCCAGCTCCTGTGTCACCGTTGGGGTCTACCGGATGTGGACCTGTTTGCATCCCGTCACAACCACAAGCTCCCGGCCTTCGTATCCCTGTCTCAGGATCCTCTGGCCTTGGCCACGGATGCCCTGTCCATGT
Source organism: Gastrophryne carolinensis (assembly GCA_027917425.1). Taxonomy (NCBI): domain Eukaryota; kingdom Metazoa; phylum Chordata; class Amphibia; order Anura; family Microhylidae; genus Gastrophryne; species Gastrophryne carolinensis. The sequence continues at coordinate 121,423,200 of CM051236.1, forward strand.
CATGGAAGGAGTTTCGGCTCCTGTATGTATTTCCACCATTCCCCCTTCTGGGCAGGGTTCTGCGCAAGATTGCTCTGGAAGGGGTGCCTGTGATTCTAGTGGCCCCCGGGTGGCCAAGAGGAGTGTGGTTCGCAGACGTGGTTCAAATGGCAGTAGACCAGTACGATCTGACAGGGGTGCCAGATCTGCTAACTCATGGCTCCTTAAGCCATCCCAATTTACAAACGCTGGCTTTGACGGCCTGGCTGCTGAAACCTCCATCCTGATGAAGGGTTTGTCTACCTCTGTGGTAGGTACTATGGTGCAGGCTAGGAAGACGACTTCTTCTGCTGTCTATTACAGTATGGCGTACCTACATTGACTGGTGTGAGTCTAGGTCTCTTCCCTGTAGGGAGTTCTCTGTCCCTAGGGTTCTGGAGTTCTTGCAGCATGGTTTGGAGTTAGGTCTAAAACTCAGTACTCTGAAGGGTCAGGTTTCTGCCCTGTCCGTCTTCTTTCAGAAGTCCTTTGCTCAGCATAATTTGGTTAAGACCTTCTTTCAGGGGGTCTCTCATGCGCGTCCCCCTCGTAAACCTGTGGTCCCCGTTTGGGATTTAAAGTGGACCAACACCCAGGGGTGATCGGCCCGGGAATCTATAAGATTCCCGGGCCGATCACCTCACTCACCGCGGGACATCCGAGATCGGGATGTCTCGCGGGGTGAAACCCCCCAGAAAACCCCCAAACTCCTTACCTGATCCGCCGCCGCCGCCTCCCGCGCGCCCCTCTAGACGTGCGCGCGCCGTCTGTGAATGGCCGGCGCGGGCACGCGCACGCCGAAAGTGACGCGCGGGAGGCGGCGGCGGCGGACGCACTGTCCTGGGCGCCGCTCACACCCGCTTGGACGTCGGCGCGGATCGGACGGCGCAGTCACGTGGGAGCGGGGAGAGGTGAGTTTTTTGGGGTTTCTGGGGGGTTTCAGAGAGCGGGACACCCCGATCGGGGTGCCCCGCCGAAGTGGACCAAAACCCAGGATAGTCAAAATCCTGGGTGTTGGTCCACTTTAAACTTGGTTTTATCTGCCTTGCAGGGTGCTCCCTTTGAGCCTATTCACGATGCTGCTCTGGCTGTTCTTACCCTCAAGGTTGTCTTTTTGGTGGCCATAACTTCGGTTAGGCGTGTTTCTGAGCTGGTTGCTCTATCCATTCAGCCTCCGTACTATGAGAGGCACCAGGACAAGGTGGTGTTCCGCTTCAAGCCGGATTTTCTGCCTAAGGTTGTGTCTGCTTTTCATTTGAATCAGGACATTGTTCTTCCTTCATTGTGTCCCAATCCTAGCAACGACAAGGAAATGGTTCTGCATTCCTTGGACGTGGTCAGGTGTTTTAAGTATTACCTGGTAGTCACTGCGGCTTTCAGGAAGACTGATGCTCTCTTCGTTGTGCCTTCTGGACCTAGGAAGGGTTTGGCTCCTGCCAAGTCTACTATAAGCAAATGGATCCGTCAGGCTTTGATTCAGGCCTATTCTGCTAAGGGGAAGAGTCCTCCTTTCCGTCTTGCTGCTCATTCTACTTGTGCTATTGGGGCCTCCTGGGCCTTCCTGCACCAGGCTTCTGTTGAACAAGTTTGCAAGGCCGCTACTTGGTCTTCTGTTCATACCTTTTCAAAGTTTTACAAGGTTGATGTTAGGGCCTCAGCTGATGCAGGGTTTGGCCGCAAGGTTTTGCAGGCGGCAGTAGTTTAAGCAGCCAGCTGTTGCCTTTCGTTGGGGATCCCACCCTACTTTTATGGACACTGCTATTGGATGTCCCAAGTGTAAGTATTATATCTGGAGCAAGACGTACTGTATACTTAGAATAATACAATTCTGTGAAGTACTCACCTGTAGAATTGGTATTATACGTATACAGTACGTCCTGCTCCACCCCACCCTGTTTTGCATTATTCTGGATCCCCTGTATGGTGATTGTTACCATGGTGGTTGTTACCAGTTTCGGTGGTTAAATTCTCCCGGCTTCTTGTTTACTGCTTTTCAATGCTGGGGATTTGTGGGAGGTCCCCGGGTATATGAAGGGCCGGGAGGAGCCTGTTTTTGCATGTCTGCAGTGCACAGCGCCATCTGGCAGAGGATAACCCAAGTGTAAGTATTATATCTGGAGCAGGACGTACTGTATACGTATAATACCAATTCTACAGGTGAGTACTTCACAGAATTGTATTTTTTTAAATTGTTCTTGTTTTTAATATATATATATATATATATATATATATATATATATATATATATATATATATATATATATAGTGTGATGAGACTGGCAATATATTGATGTGGTTCACCCTCTGAGCTCTCAGAATAGTCTTGCAACTATCGGGAACTGTTCACATACTTGGTTTTAGACCTCCTGGGAGGTAATCTAGTATTAATCACAATGACGGAGGCATCTGGGGTAATCGGATCTGGTCCTTTAGCAGTTAGATTCATCCCATGTCCAGTATGCAAACAGACACTGGACGAGGATAGCACGGTGTGCAGGGTTATGCTACTGTAGTAGTGGATATGGAAGACAATTGTCTCCTCCCTGCAAGGGCTCTGACCCTTGTTGCCGGTGAGCTTAAATCCCCCCTGGCAGCCTTCAAGCAGACCTAAAACCTTTGTCATATGAGCTACTAAGAAGGTTTTGAAAAAAAAAAAAATTCCTCTTGAGTTTTGAAGAGGATGTTGTGGCTGCCATAGCCTTAAACTCTGTCGGCAGCCCTCAATTGGTCCTAAAATCTTTAGAGAGTCATTTAGAAGGATTGGCTACTAAAAAGGTTTTTAAAGAAAAGATTTATCCTCTAACTTGAAGAGGATATTGTAGCTGCCATAGTCTCCCAGGAAGTTATCCGTTGGGAGGATTTATCCAGTAGGGACTCGTATTCAGAAGTCCTCTACACAAGGGGGTGCTCAGTTAAGATGGATGGATGGTTTTGATTTCCTCGATTCTGGAGGATGTTGTAGAGCATATGCATTATTCTAATCTGATCAATAGGGAATGGCAGAAGTCAGGTTGTCTTCCGCCCATTCCTAAAGTACTGATACTATGTATCCGTTTCCTCCAGATCAGATTGAATTATGGTCTCACCCTCCTGTGGTGGACGCTCTGGGGCCAGGTTTTTTTAAGATTTTGGTTATGCCATCCTCGGATAGTGCTACTCCAAAGGATCCAGCAAATAAGCGCGCATGGATCAGGTGGCATGTCCTGCTTATTCTATTATAGGGCCGGCCTGGGCTACATCCATAGCATTTTTGGGGAGCAGGAGGTTGTTAAAACAACTGGACTCGAAGACTCGTATTGGTCATTCAAGGAAGTCATGCACCCAGGTGATCAAGACCAGTTTGGCTACAACAGGTATATGATACAGGCTATGGAGGATTGAGCAGGTTAAGTGCCAGAGGCCTAGCTCTGGTGTTAGAAGGCGTGCTTTACGGCTTAAGCAATGGTCAGCTTAATAGCCTCCAAGAAAGAATGACAGGACTCCCCTTTGAGGTGGGGTGTCTGTTTGGGGAGTGCTTGGTTGACATGGTAAAGCATGCTGCTAGTGGTAAATCATCTAATCTGTCACAAGAAGCCGAAGTCTAATACTGCTTCCGCAGGGCCTCGAATACTCTGGGGTTCTGATTAGAGGTTCGCCTCTTCGGGATACCGAAGAGATTTTTGGAATAAGACAAAGTTCCAAATTTAGGCAACAGGTGTCTGGCAGAATAAAGCCAAACCCCCCTCAAGGCCTGTCCAGGCATGAAGAGATGCCCCGCACTTGCAGGTGTGGGGGGACCGCTTTTGCATTTTGCTCATATTTGGAGGCTGCATGTAACAGATATTTGGATACAGGAAGTTGTATCAGGTTACAATTAGGAGCCAGACCCCCTTGGAGATTCTCTTGGTCAGGGTTATCCCGAATTCTGCAGAAAGCAGAAACATTGAGATCTGCGTATCTCGCCTTTTTAGAGATTGGAGTTGTTGATCCACAGTGAAGTTACTCCAGCCGGGTAGTGTATATATAAGGATAAATACCTACATTGCTGTAGGTGGCTTACATCTTCAGTTGTGGCATTACCCTTCGGTCTATCTTCAGCACCAAGGGTGTTTACCAAGGTGTTGGCAGGTCTCATGTTTTCTCTTAGAAGTCAGGGTATACATATAATCCCTTACTATCTGTTGATATGGGCCCCATCATGTCAGGGGGCCCAGAAGAATACAGACTGATCGACATTGGATAATTGACTATCCAGTCAGATTCTTAGGTCAAATATCATATCATAGCTTCAAGAGTTATTCTTTCTGGGACTGTCAGACACCTCTCAGGCAAGAGTGTATTCTAAGCATACAGCACGTCCTGCTCCAGTAGTAGTAACATGTGGGTAATCCTCCGCCTCTGGCGCCGTGCACTGCAGACATGTAGAAAACAAGCTCCTCCCGGCCCTACATATACCGAGGGACCTCCCACAAATCCCCAGATTTCTCTGCAGTGCTGGAACTACGAAGACATGAAGTATCACGCTCTCGCAGGCGAGACAGCCCGAGGCCCTTCGGGACTATTTCCACCCGTCCTCATTGTGAATGAATGCCTCCCAGCCTGGGCTGCGTTGGTCGGGTGAAGGTAGGCAGCACCTAGTGTGCTTACGGAGCTAGTCTCCACCGCAATCCCCCTCCATAGGGTAGGCGGTTAAGGCGAATGGTGAGCCTTTAGTGGATGCCCCTCCCGCACCAGTGCCCCCATGTCCCATCTAACAGTGAACCCTCTAGTCGGGTCACCTTCCTCCCCAGATTCCCCTGTTAGTGGGGGGGAAAAGAGGGGGGGCGGGTTGTGTGTTTGATGGCCTACTCCTTGCCCTAATTACACTATAGACACTTACGGCTACCGGGTGTCAGAGCGCGTTTCACTTGCTTACTTTTCAACTGACCGCAGCGTTTTTACTGTGCTCTAGGCGCATACGGCAGCACTGTTTGGGGAAGCTACGGCGTTTTTCAAATCTCCTTACTCACTCTGTCAGACTTCTTCTCTGAAGTGATGCTGACGTATCTACCATCCTCTCCTGATTGGCTGCGCGCCTTCTAGCTTCGCGCTCTCCGGGGGGGAGGCGTGGTTCGGTCTGGCGCGTTCCGCGTCATCGCCCGCTCTGGCCCGCCCTTCGAGGTTCGCTGGGTGCTATTTCCTTCTCGCATGCGCGTGGTGAAGATGGTTCTACCCTCGCAGACCTGTAAGTGCCCTCATGGGCGATCTTTTCCCTAGCTTGCTTCTTCGCGCTCGGCTCTGACATCCCTGTTCCCCTTGTGTCTTTCAGACAGCGGTCCTCGGTGGCTTCCCCCGGCCCGACGTAGCGCCCGGTCCAGACCATTTTTCAGAAATTACTCCCACTTCCCAGCGGGTTATTGGGGCATCCAGGGTTGCTTAAAGCGTCAATCCCTACTGGCATATTGAATTTAATAATCACCATATGGAGGCATCCCAGGACATCGCAAACGGGATCCCCCTGGGACAAGCCCGTCTGTGTGCAGCTTGTGGGGTTTCACCTAGCAGCGGTGACAATACACGGGTCTGCGTACCTTGTGCTCAACAGGCGCTAGCCGGTCTCCCCACCTCTTCCGAGGCTGGGCCCGCACCTCGCCTTACTTCCCCTACTCCCCCAAGCTTGAGCCTAACCCCCAATACTAGTGGGGATTCTCACGCTGATTTGGCCTCTAGATTGGCTAGTGTGGAAAGCTTCATCGCTGGCTCTCTGGCGCGCAAGGCTACTGCTAAGTGGCGTCATTTGAATCCTGAAGCTACTATTCTCCCTGTAGAATCTGATGATTTACTGCTTTCCTTTGCTCAGTCCCCATCAGAGGAAGGGGAACTGCTCTCTGACTCAGGATCCTACGAGGACGAGTCCAGGAGTCAGGAGGAGTCTGGTTCTGATCTTTGGTCCCAGGACGACATTGACAGACTGCTGTCTCAGATCTTTGATGTGTTATCCCTCTCTCCCCCTCCTGCGGCCCCTCGGCAAAGGGGCGATCTGTTTCATACCGCTAGGGTGGGTTGGAGTTTCCCGAACAAACTCACTTTAATAACCTAGTGCTGAAAGAATGGGAACATCCCAGCAAACTCCAGGGGATTCCTAAAGCTGTGGATAAGAAGTATCCATTCCTGCCTATCTAGTTAAGTGTTGGACATCGCCGCCCGAGGTCGATGCCCCGATTCTGAGTCTGTCCAACACCTCTATTACGCACTCCCCTGACTCTACTACGCTGCGGGATTTAGAGGATCGGCGAGTTGATCAATTGGCATGTCATGCCTTTGCATTTGGGGGAGCGTCGCTCCGCCCGGTGTGCGCCTTAGCCATCAGGACGGTGGTTAAGACTGCCCTGGAAGGGGCGGATGACTTGCCCTCTGAGGCCGCCAATGCTCTGGCCACCTGTGAGACCTTTGTGAATTATATCCTATCTGCATCGGACGATGCTATTAAGCTGAGCGCTAGATCTTCTGCTCTGGTGGTGGCGGCCATACGCCGCGCGATCTGGTTACGCCAGTGGGCTGCTGACAACGTCGCCAAGAAGGCCCTTACGGGGCTTCCATTTAAAGGACTGCGCCTGTTTGGAGAAAGATTAGATATCTTTTCAAAGGGTGGCAAGCTGCCCCAGCACCAGATTCGGCCCTTTCGTGGTCCAAGCTCCCATTCTACCCCCTACCGTGGGACCAAGCAGGGTAGAGGGGTGTCCTTCTCTGGGTCTCGCGCAGAACCCTGGAACAAGAACAGAGGACGCCGTCCTGGCTCCTCCTGGGGGCCCAAGCCCAAAGCCCCCCCCAAGCATGAAGGGGCGCCCTCGCCCGTCAGGGTGGGGGGATGTCTACAGCACTTCGAGCATGTCTGGAGACGCCTCGTCCCAGACCGGTGGATTCAGGAGGTAGTGTCCTCCGGTTACAAGATAGAATTTGCTGTGCTGCCCCCTACCAGGTTCGTTGGGTCTCGGATCACACAGGATCCTGCCTCAGCTCGAGTCTTGATGCTGGCTGTGCAGGACCTTCTGGAGCTCGGGGCCATCTGCAAGGTCCCCTTAAGAGACAGGGACATGGGGTTTTATTCCAACCTGTTCACGGTGCCCAAAAAGGACGGGTCAGTCAGACCCATTCTGGATTTGAAAATCCTAAACAAGTTTGTCAGAAGCAGGCATTTTCGTATGGAAACTCTGCGCTCGGCCATTGCCTCGCTGCGTCCAGGGGGCTTCATGACATCTGTGGACATCAAGGACGCTTACCTGCACGTTCCGGTGTTCTCAGGGCACCAAAGGTTCCTCAGATTTGCGCTGTTGGATCAGCATTATCAGTTCGTGGCCCTGCCATTCGGCCTTACGTCGGCTCCCAGGGTCATCACCAAGATGCTGGCAGGGGTGATGTCTCTCTTAAGACTAAAGGGCATACGCGCGTTGCCCTACCTGGACGATATACTCATCACCTCTCGGTCTCTGCGGCAGGCAGAGCTGGACACTCGATTGGTGGTGTCCAACCTGGAGTCCTTCGGCTGGGTGATCAATTACCCAAAGTCCTCTCTGTCCCCCTCCTCAGTGACCCCGTTTCTGGGGATGATTCTGGACTCGGTTCAGTCAAGGATATTCCTTCCTCCGCAGAAGGTGGAAGCTCTGACAACCCAGGCGAGATCCCTGCTCGCGAACCCTCATCCCTCCATCCGGCAGGGAATGCAGTTGGTGGGCTCGATGGTGGCAAGCTTCGAGGCGGTGCCCTTTGCCCAGTTTCATCTGAGAACTCTGCAGCTTCACCTTCTGTCAGTATGGAACAAGGACCCAGCATCTCTGGACGACAGCTGGGTGATTCCCCCCTCGGTCAGACAATCCCTTGCGTGGTGGTTGGACCACAGGAACTTGACAAGGGGCAAATCCTTCCTGGCTCCCTCTTGGGAGACGGTCACAACGGATGCCAGTCTCTCGGGCTGGGGGGGATTCTGGAAGTCCCTGCGCTTCCAGGGGAGGTGGGGCCCTCAGGAGGCCCATCTTCCTATCAATGTCCTGGAACGATTGACCCAGCACCTGCAGGGTCTGGCGGTTCAGGTACGCTCAGACAACAGGACGGCGGTTGCCTACATCAATCATCAGGGAGGAACCCGGAGCAAGGGTGCTCTCCAGGAGGTGTCTCTGATTCTAACTTGGGCAGAGACCAATGCACAATGCATATCGGCTGTCTACATTCCGGGGGCGGAGAATCTGCTAGCAAATGCTCTGAGCAGGGGGTCGTCGTGTCAGGGGGAATGGTCCCTCTGCGACAGGGTATTTCAGTCACTGTGTCACCGTTGGGGTGTGCCAGACGTGGATCTCTTTGCGTCACGTCACAATCACAAGCTACCGAGCTTTGTATCCCTGTCTCAGGATCCTCTGGCCACAGATGCCCTGTCAATGTCTTGGAAGGAGTTTCGGCTCCTGTATGTGTTTTCACCAATTCCCCTTCTGGGCAGAGTGCTGCGCAAGATCGCTCTGGAAGGGGTACCCGCGATTCTGGTGGCCCCAAATGGCAGTAGATCAGTACGATCTGCCAAGGTTGCCAGACCTTCTGATTTAAGGGTCTCTACGCCATCCCAATTTACTAACGCTGGCTTTGACGGCTTGGCTGTTGAAACCTCCATCTTGATGGAAAAGGGTTTGTCTGCATCTGTTGTGGCTACTATGGTGCAAGCCAGGAAGAAGACTTCTGCCGCCATCTATTATAGAGTATGGCATGCTTACATTGACTGGTGTGAATCCAGGTCTCTTCCCTGCCGGGAATTCTTAGTATCCAGGGTGCTGGAGTTCTTACAACATGGTCTAGACTTGGGTCTTAAGCTTAGTACTTTGAAGGGCCAGGTTTCGGCCCTGTCTATCTTCTTTCAGAAGACCTTTGCTCAGCACTCTCTTATCAAGACCTTCTTTCAGGGGGTCACTCATGTGCGCCCTCCTCGGAAACCTATAGTTCCCGTTTGGGATCTGAACTTGGTTTTGTCGGCCCTGCAGGGGGCTCCCTTTGAGCCTATTCATGAGGCCGCTCTCGCTGTGCTCACGCTCAAGGTTGTCTTCCTGGTAGCCATCACTTCGGTCAGACGTGTGTCTGAGTTGGCTGCTTTGTCTATTCAGCCTCCCTACTTTGAGAGACACAGGGATAAGGTGGTGTTTCGCTTCAAGCCAGACTTCCTGCCTAAGGTTGTGTCTGCATTTCATTTGAATCAAGATATTGTACTTCCTTCCTTGTGCCCTAATCCTAGTAACCCTAAGGAAAGGGTTTTGCATTCCTTGGATGTGGTCAGGTGTGTCAAGTCTTACCTGGTTACCACTCAGGCCTTTAGAAAGACTGATGCTCTCTTCGTTGTGCCTCATGGGCCTAGGAAGGGTTTGGCTCCCGCCAAGTCTACCTTCAGTAAATGGATTCGTCAGGCTGTTGTTCAAGCCTATACTGCTAAGGGGAAGACTCCCCCCTTTCGTCTTACTGATCATTCTACTAGAGCTGTTGGGGCTTCTTGGGCTTTTCAGCACCAGGCCTCTGTGGAGCAAGTTTGCAAGGCCGCTACTTGGTCTTCTGTACATACCTTTACAAATTTTACAAGGTTGATGTTCGGGCCTCAGCTGACGCTGTGTTTGGCCGCAAGGTTCTTCAGGCGGCAGTAGTTTAGACTGCTTGCTGTTGCCTTCTGTTGGGGATCCCACCCTTCTTTACGGACACTGCTATTGGATGTCCCACATGTTGTTACTACTACTGGAGCAGGACGTGCTGTATGCTTAGAATACAACTCTGTGAAGTACCTGTAGAGTTGGTATTATACGCATACAGCACGTCCTGCTCCACCCCACCCTGTTTTCACCTTGTTCTGGATCCCCTGTTGGTGATTGTTATCTTTGATATTTTTGCCAGTTTTGGTTGGTTGTTTCTCCTGGCCTCTCTTTCTCACTGCTTTTCAATGCTGGGGATTTGTGGGAGGTCCCTCGGTATATGTAGGGCCGGGAGGAGCTTGTTTTCTACATGTCTGCAGTGCACGGCGGCGGAGGATTACCCACATGTTATTACTACTACTGGAGCAGGAAGTGCTGTATGCGTATAATACCAACTCTACAGGTGAGTACTTCACAGAGTTGTATTTTTTCCAACACAGAAGTGACTCTTACTTCAGGCCAGAGTACAGGGTCTCTTGTCTTGCCCTCACCCGACGATTCATCAAGGAATATGTCTGTTGGGCTTTGAGTCAGTACCTTTTGCACTGTTCACACAAGACCCCTGCAGATGGAATTGCTCACAATATGTGATCAAGACCCACACACTCTGGATCACTCTTTTTGCATGACACCATCAACCAGGGCTGTGGAGTCGGTAAGCCAATGTTCCGTCTAACATGGGTCTTAGATTGATAGAATATAAAATATATCTATAAATAACATTTTACGCTTCTTATGAAAGCTTCATTAATTATACAATACTATTTAGAGATTGTCTTCTTATGCTGGAGTTGACACATTTCTACCGACTCCACAGCCCTGCCATCAACAAGGCTGTCTCTAGCCTGTTCCTCAGCCTCTTCAGACTGGCAAATTCTTCCTTCCAGTACAGTGGAAGATCATCACCATGGATGCCAGTCTATTGGGTTGGGGGAGTGTTATGGAGTCACCAACGCTCCAGGGACAGTGGAGTCTGAAGGATAGCAAACTCTCCATAAATATCCTGGAACTGAGAGCGATTCTATTGTATCTCAGACATTGGACATACCATCTGAAGGGGCATCCCGTCTGGATTCAAACAGACAATCGGACGGCGGTGGTATATATCAACCACCATGGGGGCACCTGAAGCAGTGAAGCCCTCATGGAAGTGAGCTGGTTTTTACTTTGGGCCGAGAAACAGGTTTCATGCATTTTGGCTGTACACATACCTGGAGTGGACAACTTGCAGGGCGATCATCTCAGCAGAACGGTCCTGCATCAGAGGGAATGGTCTCTTAGTCAGAGGGTTTTTTCAATCCCTATGCATGCGTTGGGGGATTCCGGACATGGATCTCTTGTTTTTCACGAAACAATCAGAAGGTTACAAGGTTTGTGTCTCGGTCCAGGGATCCTCAACTATAGCAACAGATGTCCTGACTTTTCAGGTTCAGCATTCAAGCTTCTTTATGCATTCCCTCCGATTCCACTCCTAGGGCGAGTACTAAAAATGATAGCTCACGAGGGAGTCCCAACCATTCTGGTGGCTCCTCGGTGGCCAAGAGGAAGCTGGTTCTCAGACATAGTAAGGATGTCAGAGGGTAACTCATGGAGGTTACCCGGCTATCCAGATCTTCTCACACAGGGGCCTCTAAGGCATCCCAATTCACATGTTCTGGCTTGGACGGCCTGGCTATTGAATCCTTTATCTTGGCAGAAATGGAGTTCTGACATAGTCATGCAGACTATGATTCAGGCCAGGAATAAGCCTTCATCAACGATCTACTATAGAGTCTGGCAAGCATTATCGCTTGGTGCGAATCCAGAAGGTTCACTGGTAGAATTTTTTCTGTTCCCAGAATATTTGATTTTTTGGCAGAAAGGTTTTGATGAAGGTTTTCAATTGAGTACTATTAAAGAGACAGATATCTGCTTTACCTATCTCTTTATTCAGAAACCCGTTGCTGTGAATAAATGTATCAAAACTTTTTGTATAGGAAGTCGCTCATGTGCGGCCTCCTCTTAAGCTACTTCTGCCGGTTTGGGACCCGAACTTAGTTTTATTAGCTCTTTATCAGCGTCCTTCTTTTTGAACTATTGGCAGATGCATAATTACGTTTATTGACTCTTAAAGTGGACCAACACCCTGGGGGGATCGGCCCGGACATCTATAAGATTCCCGGACCGATCAGATCCCTCCCCGCGGGGCATCCGAAATCGGGATGTCCCGCGGGGAGGAACCCCCAAGGAGGCCCACAAACCTTACTGCAGCCCCGTTCCATCGGCGCATGCGCGAGCCGCGTCTCGTGCTTCCCTCTAGCAGGGCGCGCACCCGCGCCGGCCGTTTGTGAATGGCCGGCGCAGGCGCGCTCCCTGTTAGAGGGACGCGCGAGACGCGGCCTCCAGTGCTCAGAGCCGCTGAGCTGCTATGCGCGTCCAAGCGGCCTTGGACGTGCGCTGTGATTGGCTGGAGCGGTCACGTGGGAGCGGGGAGAGGTGAGTTTTTGGGGCGTTATGGGGGGTTTCACACAGCGGGGCACCCCCGATCGGGGTGCCCCACCGAAGTGGACCAAAACCCAGGATAGTCAAAATCCTGGGTGTTGGTCCACTTTAAGGTTTCTGAATTAGCAAGTTATCAGTTAAGTCTCCTTATTTAGTTTTCCAGGACAAGTTCGTCTTCTGCTTTAAACAGAATGTTCTTCCTAAGGTGGTTCCCATCTTAATGAAGAGGTGAATTGCCTTCCTTATGTCCTACTCCAGTGTCCGGTAAAGAGAGGATTCTTCATTGCCGGATGTAGTGAAAAGCACTAAGATACTATCTCACTGCTACACAATCTTTCCGTAGGTCGGACTCCTTATTTTGTCATTCCGGAGGGTCCACTAAAGGTCTTCCACCATCTTAGTCTACCATCAGCGATGGATTAGACAGGTAGTGGTAAGAGCCTATATTCCCTAAGGGGAAGGATTCTTCTTTTAAGACTACTGCTCATTGACAAGGGCTATTGGAGCTTCTTGGGCTTTTTAGCATCAAGCTTCAATAGAACAAGTATGCAAAGCTGCTACTTGGTTTTCAGCTTATACATTTGCCAAATTCTATAACGTAGAGCCTTTGGTAGGAAGGAATTACATACAGTGGTAATTAGATGGTTTTGGAATGTCTTTTTGAGATGTCTTATTCCTGAATGGAATAAGGGTTTTTGGAATGTCTTATTCCTGAGTGGAATAAGGGTTTTTGAGATTTCTTATTCCTAAATGGAATAAGGCTTTTTGGGATGTCTTATTCCTGAATGGAATAAGGGTTTTTTTTAGATGTCTTATTCCTGAATGGAATAAGGGTTTTTTGAGATGTCTTATTCCTGAATGGAATAAGGGTTTTTTGAGATGTCTTGTTTCTGACTGGAATAAGGGTTTTTGGGATGTCTTGTTCCTGAAAGGAATAAGGTTTGGGGATCCCACCCGAATTTGGGTACTGCTTTTGGAGGTCCCATTTATCTCTGAATTAAGTCTGATGGCCTGAAGTAAAATGGAAGAGAAAAGAGAATTCTGTGAGTACTCACCTGTAGAATTAATTTCTCTTCCATTATTACTTCAGGACATCAGACCCTCCCTGTCTGCTAGGTTACTATGTCCATGTCTTGGATGCCTAGTTTAGTGGAGTGGTACATATGTAAATAGTTGCTGTAAATAATGATCAGCATAATGAAAAAAAAAAAATTAGACGGAGAGAGGAGTCTTGTATTTTGTCTCCAGCCTTTTGTTTCCAACAGGATAGGTATGCCTCCCGGGCGGCTAGTTCTACTGCTTTTTAATTAAACTGAAGTGGATCAAGTCAGCCAGGTGGATATAGGCCCTGGAGGTGGAGACACACCTTTATTCTTGCAGACCACACCCTTCGGGAGAGGTTAACCTATTCGTCTCTGAATTAAGTCTGATGTCCTGAAGTAATAATGGAAGAGAAATTAATTCTACAGGTAAGTACTCACAGAATTCTCTTTTTGTAATTAATGTAATTTAAAGGGGCTGTAAACCCAAAGGCAATATTTAGCCTGCAATCATCTGTCCTAATGCCCCATGCACCCATGTCCCATGTACCTCTCCTCCATTTCCAGCTGTGCAGGCTAGAATGTCTCCAAAGTTTTAATGTTATTTCTCCAGGACACCACAAAAAAGTGGTCCTACAGCTACTCTGTGCCGTTGTGCTCATGGCGTAAGCATTCCACAAGGGTCCCGCAGCTGTGACTGACCACAGAAGACCAGGCTCATAATGCTGCATCATGACAAACTCTTCCCAGCTCTGCCATGACCCAGTTTAATAAAAATGTTTGCCTGGTATACATAAGGTATTTGCATAAAATCAGAGATTTCACATTTTTAATGGCTTATTCCTAATATACCCTTAAATTTGCCTTACATGCTTTGCATTAGATCTAGTGTGTTTTAGTTTGCTTTGTCTGGCTTCCTATATTGTCTGACATTTTGATGCAACGCTCTTTCTCCTTATAGTCAAATTCAAAATTGAAGCTGGTGAGAAGTTTAGCTGTGTGCGAGGAGTCGTCTGGACCTTTTGTTGATGGTTCATTGGAACCTCAGGTAAACTTACTATGTATTAATTTGAGGTTGATGGAAGAACTTTAAATTGGTGACTAACCTGCGAATGTTGGAGCTTTGTATAAGGTGGATGGCTCAAACCATTAATTAATATATTTTCTTTTTTTTTTTCATACATATTTGAATGTTTTTTTTTTTTTGTCCTATCGAAGTGCCCTTTCACCACATTGTGATAAGAATGTGCTAGTGCAGCACCGCACAGTACACTTTTTACACAATTAAGTAAAAATACTGCACTATCTTAAACCGGACCTTCACCATGATTTAATGAAAAGCCCAAACTCTTAAAAAACAATTCCTCAGCATCTAAAATTAATATATTTTACATGTTTAGTCACTAATTTATTATACTTTCCCCCACTGGGCTGCAACTCTGTTCGGGAATTTAGGATACGGGCGCCGCCATCTTGACTCAGAAGCATCACACTTACTGAGGAGGGGAGAGTGGGATAAGGTACAGGGGGGCGGGTTATAGCTGTGCTTTGCTCAGACAGAGCAGAGCTGGGGTCAGGGAAAGGTCAGCAGTCCCAGAATGCAGAGCAGCACAGTCACTTCCTGTTTGCAGGCACTTCCTGTTTGCAGGCTGCCTGCAAAAATGGCAGCTTCCATAAGCCGCCATCTTGGATGTTTAAAGGCTTATAAAATGCAGTAGATGCAGGTAGGATGATTTTTAATGTGGGCAATCTGTATGTACAGGGTGTGGGAAACATATAAGATAGACTCTTATTTAGAGTGAAGGTCCGCTTTAAGACAAAATTTACATTGATATAAACATTCAGTTATACAAAATAGCTCCACGTGCAGAACTTCAATCTCACTAATAAGTCCCAGCAAAAAATGGAAAGGAAAGCACAGAGCTAAAATACATCAGTTTCAATTGTTCCTTATTTTATTAATTCCGTCATCGATTGTACCTCAATGTGAGGATCCATCCAATCACGGTGTGTGCCCACCACAAATAATAAATTCTTACCAGATATTGGTATAGATTATGCCAAATTATGCCAAGGACCCTCTTGGTCAATATCCAATGGACAGTAATTGGGAAGTATTTAATGACTGACTCTCTGGATTATTATCCAATCATAGCCTCATAATTGTTCTCAAAACCACCATTAATTGGCACATATTCAATCACTTCCACATAGTATTGCATGTAAAAGAAGAGAAGGGAATCCACTAGCGCAACATTGCTTTAAAATATTTACAAGTTTAATAGATGCGCCAGAACACTCACATTAAAAAAACAATAAAAACTTGCATTGTATAGAACGTCCGATTGTACATCCAAGTTCAAATAAGTTGCCCCCAAGATGAAGAAGAGGGGAACTACTCACTTTTTGTAGTAATCTTTGCTGTGGGTTACAGTGTTTTTTCTTTTTGCAGGATGTCATTCACTTACATATCAGCTGTCCTGAGAAGGAGGAGAAAGCCTGTAAGGATGCGCCAGAGAAGGATGACAAGAACAAAGAGAAGGGGCCAAAGAAAATGCTTTCTAGAGGTGTTTTTTTCTTCTGTAAATGTTAATTGCATCATCCCTTTAGGACTTGTTCACTCTTGTCCGGTACTACATACGTTCATGCGTTGCACGGGGAACCCCCTCTCTGAGGCTACCACCACCATTACACCAGTCATAGGAGCTGGGGACCCCATGGGCTTGGAGGCCGAACAGCTGGCCTCTGGCTGTGCCAGAACACCAGCTCCTATTGCCCTTTGATGAAGGCTTGGTGCTTGAACACCGGGCCAACGCCGAGCCTGGTCTGCTGGCAGAAAAGTATCCAATGGAGGGCCCCAGAGATGAATACTAAGTTGCTTAAAGTTTTAGTTTGCTTAAAGTTTAATGATTTAACTGTTTGCCAAGTTAAAAGTTAAAAAAATAGCAGTAGCTTACCTTTAAGTGGCTCCAGCGCTCTGCATTCTTAGTGTAGAAAACCACTTTCTCATTCAGTAAAAATTGTTTTTATTCTAAGCATACAGTACGTCCTGCTCCAATATAATACTTACACGTGGGTAATCCTCCGCCAGAGGGCGCTGTTCACTACAGACATGCAAAAACAGGCTCCTCCCGTCCCTTCATATACCCAGGGACCTCCCACAAATCCCCAGATTTCTCTGCAGTGCTGACTGTGAAGACATGAAGTATCACTCTCTCGCAAGTGAGCGGGGCTTTTACAGCCTGCGGCCCTGCAGGACTATTACCACCCACCCTCTTCAATAAGGATGTCCCTCCCAGCCTGTGCTGCGCTGGTCGGGTGAAGGTAGGCAGCACCTCGTGTGCTCACGGAGCTACGCTCCACCGCAATCCCCCACCATAGGGTAGGCGGTTTAGGCCGATGGTGAGCCTCCATTAGATGCCCCTCCCGCATTGTTGCCTGCGCCATAGCGATGAACCCTGGGTGCAGGTCCGCTTCTCCCTCGCTTCCTCCCGTAGCTCGGGGGAAAAGAAAGGGGGGGGGGTATGTGTGTGGCGGCTGTGTACAGTGTGTGGTCAGCCCCAGGCTGATGCTGACAGAGCACGGGTCTGCGGACCCTGTGCTGAACAGGCACTGACCCTGCAATCAGGTTTGCCAGTGGCTGCACCTCACTTCAATTCTCCCGGCTCCTCGGACCTAAATCTCACTCCGGATGAGTCTCACTCGAGCGGGGATGACCAGCAAGTCGTGCCGTGCAGGCTGCCTACGGCTGAGCAGGTGCTATCTAGTTTGGCGGAGCGTATGGGCCCTGGAAAGAAGCGGTCCCTGACGCCTCCTGGTTCTCCGGTTCCTAACGAAACTGATGAATCTGCTGCTATGCAGGACCTGGATCCTTCTGATGAAGGTGAGCTATTCTCCGATTCGGGCTCCTCGGATGGGATGCCCTGGAGCCGTGATGATTCTGGCCCCGGTTCTTGGGGCCTGTGTGACACTGATGAACTACTTATAAAGATCTTTGAGGTTTTGTCAATCTCTCCTCCTGGAGAGGCTCCCAAGCCTAAGAGGGAGAGTTTCCACACAGAGACACCGCACTTGGAATTTCTGGAACAGGAGCATTTCCAGGCTCTTATATCCAAAGAATGGGAATCGCCTTGTAAACTTAAAGGGGTTCCAGGGGTCTGGGATTGGAAGTACCCTTTTCCCCCTGATGTGGTTAACTTTTGGTCAGCACCTCCCGTGGTGGATGCACCAATTATAGGGGTTACTAACCCCCCCTTCATGACTGCCCCTCATTATCGTACCCTTCGGGATGCTGAGGACGGGCGCATTGACAGACTGGCTTCCCACGCCTTTTCGTGTGCAGGGACGGCTCTGCGCCCGGTCTGTGCCGCGGCCATCACTGTGGTGGCCGCCAGGACCCTCATTAGAAAGCTACTTGATCACCGACCGGAGGACCTCCCCTGGGAGGTCTTTAATGCACTCTCAGATTGTGATGTGTTTGTGAGGTTCATCCTCTCAGCGCTGGATGACACCATTAAGATGTGTGCTAGAACCTCTGCCCTTGTGGTAGCTATTTGCCGCCTGGTCTGGCTGCGACAGTGGGGTGCTGACGATGATACGAAAATGGCTCTCACTGGCCTTCCCTTCAGAGGACGGCGTCTATTTGGGGCCCGTTTTTGGAAAAAAGGGTAAGGCACCCCTACGCAGAAGGCCGTCTCGGCCTCCTCGGGGCAGGGACACCCCTCCCCCTCCCTACGTTAGTGTCAAACGCGAACCTGAGGTGTGCTTCTAACTTTTCGGAGTGGATTTCCACCACGGGGTGGGCAGGCTACGTCCTGGGCCCTCTGGCAGGGCTAAGTCCAAATCTGCCAAGACTTCCCAAGCATGAAGGGACGCCCTCGCCCTTCTGGGGGACTGCCACAGCACCTGACTCCTATCTGGGAGTGTATCTTCTCCTGATGGTTCCAGGAGGTAGTTCCCCTGGACACAGGATAGAATTTGCTGGGCGGTCCCTCTCAGAGGTTGTCAGGGTGTTTCTGGCCCCTGTTTTCCCCTCAGGAGTTGGTGCAGGCCGTACTCGGCCTACAGAGTCTGGGCTTACTTACCGGTTGCCCTTCACAGAATGGGGCTATGGCCTCTGTTAACTTTCCTCTTTCCCTCAAAATGATGAGGCGGGCCATGCTGGCCTATGGTAGGCTTGGCAATTCTACACTCACAGGTAGTCCCTGCATGATATCTCTGTCTTGGGACACAGGCGCCCTGTGCAAAAGGGGGCTTCTGGCCTCCTGGGGAGATCTAGATCCCTTTAGTTCCCCCTGTGTCTTCTGGACACCAAGACCTTTACTAGTCAGTGTTGAAGGACCAACCCTGCGGATTGGGGCCTTATTTTTGGCCTCTCTTCTGCTCCCAAGCTACTCGCCAAGTTGTGGATGGGGGTTATGTCTCTGACATGCCGGTGGGGCGTCCGCACTAGGACCTACCGGATCGTCCTTCCTTACTTCCCAATCTCTACGTCAGGCCGTGTAGGTTAGTCGGCCGGCGGTGTCCCCTGGGAGTTACTGGATGGGTGCTCAGTCACCTCAATCCCTCATGGTCCCTTATCCGCTATCTCCAGTCCTTGGACTCGGTTCAGGCTTGAGCCTTCTTCCTTGGCAACAAGTGGACTCCTGGTTACGGGGGCTCTGTCCCTCTTTGCTGACATCTTACTTTCACCAGGCAGGATTACAGCTGGTGGGCCCGTTGGTGGCGTATCATATGATGTCCCTTATATACAGAGCCTTTGGGCTCTTCGGCACAGTAAGTTATTGATCCTAGATGGGGTTCCAGCACCCCGGGAGCTAGGTCTGTGCTCATTCCCCTTTGGTACGGTGGTTCCTCTTGAGCTGGTTATATTCAAGGACCCTGTCAGGGGGCACCCCCTTCTTTGCTTGCATCTTCCTGTGAATGGTCACCTTGGGTACCAAGTCTCGCAGGTTGGCTGGGGGGGGGGGGGGATTTCTTCCAAAACCCCCCGTGGTTCCTAGGTATGGTCCCTTAGGGTCCATCTTACCTACAGGCTTTGTTAAAACAATGAGCCTTCAGTTGACTCTATACTGCTGGACTTCTCCTCTTCAGGACCTGTCTATTTGGGGACTCTTGG
Organism: Gastrophryne carolinensis; assembly: GCA_027917425.1. Taxonomy (NCBI): domain Eukaryota; kingdom Metazoa; phylum Chordata; class Amphibia; order Anura; family Microhylidae; genus Gastrophryne; species Gastrophryne carolinensis. The sequence continues at coordinate 121,442,525 of CM051236.1, forward strand.
CAGGAGAGACTTAAAGAACTTAATTTGTACAGTCTGGAGGAAAGAAGGGAGAGGGGGGACATGATTGAGACCTTTAAATATGTGAAAGGATTGAATAAGGTTCAGGAGGGAAGTGTTTTTAAGAAGAAGCTTAATGATAGAACAAGGGGGCACAACCTGAAGCTAGTCGGGGGGAAGATCAGGAGCAATGTTAGAAAATATTATTTTACAGAAAGAGTAGTAGGTGCTTGGAACAAACTTCCAGCAGAGGTAGTTGAAACATCAACAGTCACTGAATTTAAACATGCCTGGGATAAGCACACATCTATCCTAAGATAAAGAGTACATACAGTATATACATAAGGGCAGACTAGATGGACCGTATGGTCTCCTTCTGCCGTCAACCTTCTATGTTTCTATGTTGGAAGACAATGGCCTGTTTTATTATTGGTCTGGAGCTTGAGGCAGGATGATTCTCCTGGAAGGTTCCTGATCTGGGTGGGGGTCTACGCCCCCTGCTCCTCAGTGGTATTCTCTCCAATGGATGTCTTTCAGTGGGAGGTTGTGCTATCCTGGTGTCCCTCCGAGAACCAACTAGGGTGGCTCTGTTGGGTCTCGCTAATATCACAGGGGCTCTGCCCTTGTTTTTACTGCCCCAGAATATTCTGACTCTGGTCTGGGGGGCTTAGTAAATTTATGTATAGACTTTCTATTTTATATGTCTTCTCTTCATTCACCCTGCTATGTGGGGTTCTGCGCACGGTCGTGCTGATAAAGAGACCCGTGAGATTGATGGCCCCTGGGTGGCCTAGTGAACTGTGGTTCGCAGATGCTTCTGCTGAGGTCAGCGGACCTGTATGCTCTCTCAGGAGTGCGGTTCTGCCCTTGTCAGGCTCCTTCTTATGACGGGTTTATCTTCTGGGTGACTTGGTCTATGGGGGGCTAGGAGCAAGCTTCCTTGGCTTCTTCTTCCTTCTGTCTATTGTGGGTTATGGTTTACCCATATTGATTGGCAGGAGTCTTGGTCTCTCCCCTGTTGGACGTTCTCGGTTCCCAGGGTTCTAGAGTTGTTACAGCATAGGTTGGGGTTGGCTCCCCATCTAGGTACTCTGAAGGTTCAGGTTCTGTCCTGTCTGCCTTCCTGTAGAAGTCTGATTCAGTCTTCCTTGTTAGGAGTTCTCTTGGGGATTGCTCAGGGGCATCTCCCAGGTAGTTCTATGGTCCCTGTTGGGATCAATTTTCATTCTGTTTTCCCTGCGGATTGTTCCCTTGGGACTTATTCTGGATGCTGTCTGAGCTGTTTTGTAGTTCAAGTCGCCCCTCCGGGGGCTGTTGCTTCAGTCAGCCATGTGCCTGAGTAGGTGGCTCTGATTACTTAGCCCTCGTTCATTATATATATATATATATATATATATATATATATATATATTCACACCATGATGTGGTGGTATTCCGCCTTACGCCGGACCCTTTTGTCCAAGGTGGTTTATGATCATTATTTAAGTCCTTTTAGTCTGCCTATGGGCCGCCTTCTTTGTAATGCTGAAGTAAGGGGTCTACATTCCCTCAACAGGTCTTGAAATTTTCCTGGTTGTTTCTTGTCCCTTAGGGGGACTGATGCCTTTGGGGTCTGCGGGCGCCTCCATAGGTATGCGCCTGATCTTGTTTGCTTCCAGGGCCTATGCGCCCTTTGGACTGATCTTACTTGGATGGTTTGCCTTCCTGGTCCTGAGTAAAGATTTCGGCTTCTTGCTGATCCTTGTTAGTGAAGGGGTCAGTATCCCCGCCTGTCTTGCGGGAGACCAGTTTTCAATTCCCCGTTGGGGAGAGTTCTAAGTTTTACCGAGGCTTCGGTTGCTTTTGGGCTGGTTAGGCCGTTACACTGGCCTATTCCTTTAAGGGGGAAGAATCTCCCTCTCTTTTTATTCCGTTCCATTGGTGTTTGGGTACCTTTGGCCCTTCAGCACTAGGTTTTCTGTTGAATAAGTTGCTAGACCGCTGCTTGTGTCTGTTCATACCTTTTCAAAGGTTTTGTTATGAGATTGATGTTAGAGCCTTTCCTCATGTCGTACTTGGTAGCAAGTTTTGCAGGTGACAGCGCCTTTACTGTCTGCTGTGCCTTTTTTGTTGGGGATCCCACCCTACTTCATGGACACTGCTATTGGATGTCCCACATGTAAGTATTATATTGGAGCAGGACGTACTGTATGCTTAGAATAATACAATTCTGTGAAATACTCACCTGTAGAATTGGTATTATACGCATAAAGTACGTCCTGCTCCACCCCACCCTGGTTTTACATTTTCTGGATCCCCTGTATGGTGATTGTTATTACTATTGTTACCAGTTTGGTGGTTGGTTTCTCCCGGCTTCTTTTCTCACTGCTTTTCAATACTGGGGATTTGTGGGAGGTCCCTGGGTATATGAAGGGCCGGGAGGAGCCTGTTTTTGCATGTCTGCACTGAACAGTGCCCTCTGGCGGAGGATTCCCCTCATGTAAGTATTATATTGGAGCAGGACGTACTGTATGCGTATAATACCAATTCTACAGGTGAGTATTTCACAGAATTGTATTTTTTTTAATTTGTAGCTTTTTTAAGTAGGTTTTTTTACAAAAACCACGTTGTCCGTAGAAGCCCCATTTCTCCCCTTACAGCGGTACCACATATTAATTGTAGACACCTGTTCCTGCCCATGGGACACCCCAAACAAAAAAGTGCTAAAGCTGTACCTTGCAGTTAAGAGTTAAATAGAATGTGGGTTTCGAACCCCCAGAGATTTTAAGGGATTAACCCTTTAAAATTGAGAAAATGGCAAAGGGTCCCCCCTCACCAGCAGAACCAGGAACCAGCTATAGGAGCTGGTAGACCAGGGTGCAAAGGCAGAATGGCCAGCCCCAGGCCCTGAAAGCTACCAGCCAGCACAGACTGCAGGCTCTTCTGCACTCCCCTGGGCATTAAGTATGCAGGTGATGGGGTGAGGGTTGTGGCAAGTTACCCACTTTCTGGCGTTTGACTTGCTAGCCCCTCCTGCCCTGTGGATTGTGGATCTCAAGGATCCCTTACAAGTTCACAATGTGGTACATGTAAAAAAGAGACACAGAAGAGGATTTTCTTGTTGTCCCTTCCATTCTGGGGCATCATCATCAGCAACGCGTGGGTTAACCTTAGCCGTAGACGAGGACTGCAAGAAAAACAAACTAAGCTCCTCCTGGCCTATATAGGGTATGCTGTGGCCGGACACCCCCAGGGTTCCAGCCTTCCGACCTTTGAGGGGGAGTGGATGGGGCTACTGCATTTGTGCAGTTTGTGGCCCCGTCCCATCGCCTCTCTTTCAGCACGAGGCACCGCCATTTTGGTTCCTCCTGCTGCCTGGGACAACTGAGACTCCCCTGGTCACTGCTGCTGGCTTGCTCTGCTTCTGCAGAACTACTTCTGTTGGCTGGGGATTGTTCCAGCACGGCTGCTGCTCACGCTGTTTTCCACCCTGGTCAGGTAGGACTCCCCTGGGAGCACAACCTCTTGTAGAAATCTGAGTCTGGTGTGTCTTTTTGGGTGTGGGTCCGGAAGCTGTTGCATCCGTTCCATGTGGGTTCATCTCAGTTATCGAGCGGTGCTTTTTCATTCTGTGTAGAGCGGGAAGGGTGGGCCATGGGCGACAGGTAGGGGGGCTTGTGGGGCCTAGCACACCGACTGTACTGGCTTGTGATCAGAGCTCTGATCCCTGCTTCGGATAGTGCTTTCTTGAGAGAACCGGTTGATACGAGGTTGGACCAGCTTGCTCCAGTATGCGTTCTCCATGGTGGGGTCGGCTTTACCTTCAGCTTGCGCCACGTCCCTGACGGGCAAGGTCCGAATGAGGCGACAGTGGAGGCATTTAAAGAATAGGATCTTGCGCTTCTCTGAGCTCCGCTTGAACTCCTTTGCTATGGCGTTTGAGGTACAACGTGCCAGCAATGGATGACATGGTGCGCCTGGTGCCTAGGGATCTGGCCTTGTTAGTCACCTTGTGGCGCATGGTCTGGATGAAGAAGTGGTCTGCTGACTCTGCCTCCAAAAAGACGCTTACTGTCCTCTTCTAGTTGAGGGAAATCAACTAGGCTTCTGCAGAAGTGGAAACGGAGGACCTTGTTTCGAAAGTCAACCATTTAGGGACTTTTCCAATTTGTGGTGTTGTTGTTCGGCCTGTCCACAGCCCTGCAGGTGTTCACGAAAGTCTTGGCGGTGGTGATGGTGCTCTTGCGGAGTTGTGGATGTGTGCGTCGCCCCATACCTTGACGACTTGCTCATCAGGGCGCCATCCTTGCCAATAGTGCAGCAGGGCGCCAGGACGGTGCAGTCCAAACTGGAATTCTACCCAGAGTACCATGTGGTCCCCTCTGGCTAGGGCATCTTACCTTGGAATGTCATTGGATACTCACCTGGCCCGTATCCTCCTTTCAGTGCAGAGGTGCCAGTCTCTGCAGGAGGGGGTTTAGTCTCTGTTGGTGGAGGACCATCCCACAGTCCGTCAGGACATGCATTTCCTGGGCCTAATGGTATCCACCATTGAGGCAGTTCCGTACATCCAGTTCCAGGCCGCTACAGATGCTGATCCTGTTGCAGTGGAACAGGATGGCACAGACTTTGGACCATAGCTTTACCTTGACGGGCACCATCCGGCGATCTCTGGGCTGGTGGCTGGACCAGAGCAAGCTGGAGGTGGGTTGGTTCTTGCTGGTTCGGTGGGTCATCCTGACCACAGATGGAGTGGCATTTTGGACAACCAAGGCAGTCCAGGGTCGCTGGGACCATCGAGAGAGCTGTCTCTCGGTCAATGTGTTGGAATTAAGGTCGCTTCTGTTGGCCATCAGGCATTGGACTTTCCAGCTCCGAGACCTCCCAGTCATGGTACAGTCAGACGACTCCATGGCTGTGGCCTACAAAAACCATCAGGGGGGGTACCAGGAGCTGGCAGGCATTCTGGGAGGTAAATTGCATTTAGGTTGGCGGAGTTTCATGCTCTGTGCATCTCGGCAATCCACATTCCTGGGTTGGAGAATCTGCAGGCCGATTATTTGAGAAGGAAGTCGGTGGACCAGGGGGGGAATGGTACCTTCACCAGGACTTGTTCTAAGCTCTGGAACGCTGGAAGTGCACCTCTTAGCGCCTCAACACAACCTGAAAGTCCAGAGGTTTATGTCCAAGGTGTTAGACCCCCCTGGGCATCCCCTGGTATGTACAGCCTGCTGTACATCCCACTACTGGACACATCTTAAAAAAGGTCAACAGTGAACGGATTCCCATTATCTCCCCACACTAGCCCAGAAGGGTGTGGTCGCGGATCTGGTAAGCATAGCAACAAAGCCCCTGTGGTGACTCCCCAACCCTCCGGATCTTCTACAGCAGGGTCCTCTGTGGCACCCCAATTCTCAAGCACTTGCTTTAGCGGCTTGGCTGTTGAGACTAGCATCCTGGAGTAGAGAGGGGCCTATGTGCTGCAGTAATTCGGACATTGATTCAAGCTCAAATGCATTAATCCTCCAGAATTTACTACTGGAGTTGGAGGGCCTTCGTGGCTTGGTGCTAGTTGAAGGGCTACTCCTGTAGGAGGTTCTCATTGCGCAGGATATGCCACTGGAATTTCTTCAGAAGGGCCTGGACGATGGCCTGAAGCCCAGCACCCTTAAAGGCCAGGTCTCGGCCTTGTCTATTTTTTTTTTTTTCCAGAGGCCCATTGCGGAGCACAGATTAGTCTGTATGTTGCCCATGTTTGTCGTCCTAGACACTCGTTGATCCCGCCCCGGGGATCTCAACATGGCCATACAAGAACTGCACAAAGGCCAGCACTCCATGTAGCAAAGATATATTGTATTTAGAGCATACAATAATAAAACCATACTGTGTACATAGTCCATAGTGAAAAAATCCATAAACCGGCAATCAAGTGTCCATAATGTCAACATTTCGGGGGTGTAAACAGCCCCCTTCTTCAGGGCAGATAGTCAAACCGTGCATCTTGCACATACATCTTTAAATAGAGGTCAGCGGGTTTCCCCAGGTCAGGGGTGACATATTGTGACTCCAAGGTAGTGAAAAACACAAATAATAATGTTGCGATACTCACCTGGTCCCGTCGGAGCCCGCCGAGAAGTGTGGGACTCAGTCACCACCACTCGCGCTCTGTGAGCAGCGGCATCCCCATCTGTCAGGGGAGCGATGCCGCCCGGGGACACGCATCGCTCCCCTGACAGACGGGGATGCCGCGAGCGGCGGTTGGCAGTGACTTCTCGGCGGGCTCCGACGGGATCAGGTGAGTGTCGCAACATTATTTGTGTTTTTCACTACCTTGGAGTCACAATATGTCACAGTATGGTGTTTTATTATTGTATGCTCTAAATACAATGCATCTTTGCTACATAGAGTGCTGGCCTTTGTGCAGTTCTTGGATTTGAAGCGGCGCGGCCTCGGCACCCGACTTAGACTTCGGTAAGTGTGCACCTGCTATCCAGACTTTTGGTTTTAACCTGGCGATACAGGGGCCCCCTTTGAGCCCATGGCAGAGGCCTATGCTCACTTTTAAGGTGTTTTTTCTTGTGGCGATTACCTCCATCCGGCGGGTTTCAGAGATGGCTGTACTATCAAATCACCTTTTTTGGTACTTCACAAAGACAAGTTCGTGTTCCATGTTAAACAGGAACCCAAGGTGGTCTCTCCCTTCCATCTGAAACCTGAGATTGTACTGTCCTCTGTGTCTGCGCCCAACTCATTATAAGGAGCGACTCTTATTATTTCTTGGTGGCTACACGAGAGGTACATAAGACAAATGTTTTTTTTTTTTTTGTGATCCTAGAAGGACCATAAGAGCCTGGTGGCTGGTCAACTCTCTGCAGATGGATTTAATTATGTTGACGCAGCTGGTTGCTGTCGTAGCATGGTCCCACCCTTAACGAGGGTACTGCTTTGGGACGTCCCGTGTTGTTGCTGATGGTGGTGCCCCGGAATGGGGGGCAACCACACCCGTTCTACTGTTTTTTTTTTTTTGCTACTGCATCAGTTGCTGTTGTACAGGTTTAGAGTTTTCTTTGCTAGGTTCGGAACAAGTTATGTGGCCTAAGCGAAGGTTAGCATTGCTCCCCTTTCATGGCTGGAGGTCTGCAGGGGGAAGAGGAAATCACCGGCATGGATCCTGGACAGAGGTGAGGTGTTGTTTTTTTTTTTTTTTTTTTTTTTTTAATTTGGGCTCTTAAGGCAAACACACTGGCCCCTTTTGGTCGGAGAGACCATGCTGTAAATTTTACGTACTTAGCAATTAAAGGTTTAAATGGCCCCTTATACTAGTTCATAGGATGGGAGGTGACCCTGCTGACGTGGTGGTTGACTTGCCCTTACTCCTGCCCAATTACCAGTAACCTGGCAAGGGGGTATGGTGCAGGCCCCGTATTTGAACCTGTGGGGTAACCTGTCCCTCACAACAGGCAAAGGGAGTGGTGCCCTGCCATGGCCGAGACCAGCCATTCAGCCTCTGGGCCATGGTAACCGCAGACACTATATTTGGTGTGCCGTCTGGCAGCCTTGGAGAGAGGGGAGCCCATATAATTTTGGTTTTATAAACGAACAGAAATGCAGACACAAAAACACATGCAAAATGTCACATACATTTATACATTTAAAATGTAACACCTTTATATTTGGCTGCAAAACTCCTACTTCAAGCCGTTAAGGCAAAACACATGCTACAAAAGGATCCGGACAGGTGTGACTGTAGCCTTACTGTAGTTGAAACAGTCAAACAGTAAAAATAGAAATCGGTAATGTCTTATTGTCCATCCATCCTTCTGCAGTAATGCTCTCACCAGCACCCAGTGACATTGTCTCCATCCCTCCAGAAAAGATTTCCATGCTCCTTGTAGATACAGGAATTCCAGAAATGATCCATAAGCAGACAGAAGATCTGGTGGGGAGACTCTATCAATGGCTGCTTGGGCTTGCGTGCATGGTGATGGCAGTGAATGAGTGGCGCATTTTAGTTGGTGTCTGCAACGTCCATTTCACAGATACTTTAAAGAGGAACAACACACAGAAATTTCACTTTCCTGAATTGGGATGCCACGCATGCGCACGGCAAGAGGTGAGTGCAGAGACGCACCGAGGGCTCCGGAAGAAGGTACATGTATTGGGGCTTCTTGGGGGTTTTACACAGCGGGATTCTCCAAGGAGTGGCACTCGGATGGCCCTGGAGTATATTCTTGGTGTGCCACACACCCCGCTTCACTTTTAAATATTCTTCACTTAATGGGTTAACTCGCCGCCAGGTGACGTAGTGCAGAGAGGAAGTCTTGTAACGAGCCCCCTTCCGGCCTATATATACCTGGTTCCTCCCTTCAATCACCAGTATTTTTCTCTCTGCTGGACGACAAGACAGAAGATTGAAGTCTCCTGCTTACAGGTAGCCGGGGTCTTACCCCGGCACCCCCCTTTTGGTCTATTTCTGCCCGGTTTGAGTGTTTATACCTTGATGGTGGAATGGAAGCCTCCCAGCTCACTGGGCAAATGGTAGATGGCACTTTAAGTGCCTAGGAGCTTATCTCCTACCGCTCGACCTCATGCGTGGGGCAATGCGGCTATCCGGCATGGTGATCCGGAAATGGGATGCCCCTGTCCTGAGGGTCCCCGTAGCCCCTTTCTCTCCCGTTACGGTCCCTTCACTATGGGGGGGGGGGTAGAGGGATGTGTATTGTGTGTATGGTTTACTGTATGTTCATGTGTTTTGCTTATTTCAACGTTGTCAGGCTGCACTGCAAGTGAGTGTGCATATGGCCTGACTTTGATTCCTCCTTATATGGCAGTCTCTGTTTTGCGGGCTGCTGCTGCTGGCCTGTAGAGCCAGAGCTTTAGGGGTGACCCTAAATATATATATATATATATATATATATATATATATATATATATATATATATATATATATAATATACAATCTATATTTATATATAGATTATTAAGGGGGACCTTCCTTTTTTTAAAAAAAATAAAATAAAAATAAAAATATTTATATAAAAATCCTCCCTTCCGGGACATTTACAAATAAGGGGGCATCCCGGGTTGGCTTATGCCTAAAAGCCCAAATATTGCGAATACCATAAATCACCATATGGAGGCTTCCGTAATTGCCGGAAACTGTTCTTCTGAGCCATTCGGGGGGTGCGTAAGTTGTGGGGCTCTACTCCCAGCTGATGATGTCTTTATCTGCATCCCTTGTGCAAAGCAGACTATTGCGCGCCAGTCCGTTGCTTCGGCTGCGGGCCCATCGCAACCTTCATCATCGCCTACCTCGCCCTCCCTGTTCCGGACCCCGCATGACACTGTCAAAAGTGGGGATTCGCAGTCCGAGGTGGCGGCACGGTCGGCCAGCCCCCGGAAAGTAGTGCCCGTTAAAGCAGGGTTAAAGGCCGCTGCAAAACGGAGGCACCTGACTCCGGCTCCACAGGACGAGTTATGTGAGCCTGTGGAATGGTCCGATGGATCCCCGAACGAGGAAGAATTCCTGTTGGAGTCAGATGAGCCTGCAGATCAGCTTGAGGCTGATGCGATTGGCGATTGGTCGGAGGGGGTTGTTTTTGACACCCCCTCCATTCTGGCTCAAATGTTTAAAATTTTGATTTTAGATCCACCTGAGGCTGTCACCCTGCCAAAGGGTCAGTTGTTTAAGGAGCCTCAGCTGCGTTGGGTTTTTCCCAGACAACACCACTTTGAGAGGGTGGTCCTTAAGGAATGGGAACATCCCACGCAGTTATCTGGAATCCCTTCCAGTTGGGAAAAGCGTTATCCTTTTCCGCCAGAGTTGGTAAAGCTTTGGTCTGTCCCTCCTGACGTCGATACCCCTGTGCTAGGGCTCTCCAGCACGGCTATGGGACAGTCTGCTGTGACCACTGTCCCTAAAGATGGGGAAGATCGTCGGATTGACCAATACGCGCGCCATGGTTTTATTTATTCCGGGTCAGCGTTGCGCCCGGTGTGGGCTTCAGCCCTTCTTCTATTGGCGATTAGGTCTTTAATTCAGGGGCTATATGAGGATCTCAATCCCGCTTGTAACAGTTTACTGCGCCTAAGCAGTGTGAATCGTTTGTGTCCTATGTCCTTTCCGCTCAGGACGATGCGCTGGCTATGAGTAGCAGGGCAGCGGCTATGCTGGTGGCTATTCGCCGGTCAGTATGGCTGCGTCAGTGGTCGGCGGACGCAGTTTCTAAGAAGGTGCTCACAGCTCTCCCCTTTTTGGGGTTGCGTCTGTTTAGGGAGAAAATTGATTAAGTCGCAAAGGGTGGTAAGATGCCACAACGCAAGAGGCCTCGTGGCCCCTTTAGGGGGGCAGGTTCCGGTAGGCCTTCCTTTCGAAGATTCAGAGTGGGCAGGGGGGCTTCCTTTCCCGCTACCAGAGGTGCAGGTTGGACTCGGGGGAGGGGCCGTGGCCGGCCCACTCAGTCCTGGGGCACCAAGCCCAAACCTGCTGATAAGCCCTCTCAGCAATGAGGGGCTGCCCTCACCCGTGCGGGTGGGGGGACTATTGCGACACTTCTCCCAGGTTTGGAACCAAGTGGTTCCAGGCAGATGGATCCAGGAGGTAGTGTCGGCCGGTTACGACCTGGAATTCGAGTCCCCGAGAAAGATGGGTCGGTTCGCCCGGCCCGGACTCTCGTCAACACAGAGTGTTTCTTCCTTTTGCCCAAATTCACACGAGAATGCTTCAGTTTTTTTTGTTAGCGTCTTGGGACCAGCAGCCTCGGTCGCTGGATCAGTCCTTCCAGTTGTCCTCCCGGGTCCGGCAGTCCCTCCTGTGGTGGTTGGTCTCGACCAATCTGGTGTAGGGCAGGTTTTTCCTGACCCTCCTTTGGAAAATTGTCACCGCGGACGCCAGTCTGTCGGGATGGGGCGGATTCTGGAAGGAGCTGCAGTTTCAGGGGCAGTGGGGACCTCGAGAGGCCCACTTACCCACCAATATTCTGAAACTGAGAACCATCCGTCGGGTGCTTGCTCTCCTGACTCAGCACGTTCTGGGCCTTCCGGTCCAGGTGCGTTCAGACAATCAAACAGCGGTTGCTTACATCGGTCATCAGGGAGGGACTCGCAGTCTGAGTGCTCTCAGAGAAGTGTCCCTGATCCTGACCTGGGCGGTGTCCCATGTTCCTTGTCTCTCGGCGGTTTACATTCCAGAGGTGAAGAACCAGGTAGCGGACCGGTTGAGCAGGGGCTCTCCCCGTCTGGGAGAATGGGCTCTCCATCCTCGGGTGTTTCGCTCACTGTGTCTCCGGTGGGGGACCCCGGAGGTGAACCCGTTTGCCTCCCGCAGGCTCCTGAACTTCGTGTCGCTCTCCCAGGATCCTCTGGCTCTGGCAGTGGACGCCATGTCCCTGGTCTGGGGAGTTCTGGGATTTCTATACCTGTTTCCTCCGATGCCCATGCTGGGCAGGGTGCTTCGGAAGTTGGCTCTGGAAAAGGTGGCCGCCGTTCTCGTGGCCCCAAGGTGGCCAAGGCGAGTGAGGTTCGCAGACATCGTTCGGCTGGCAGTGGACCAGTTCGTTCTGCCTCTTCGGCCCGATCTGCTCACTCAGGATCAATTGTGTTACCCCAATTTACCAGCGCTGGGTTTGATGGCCTGGCTGCTGAAACCTCCATCCTGAAGGAGGAGGGTCTTTCGGATTCAGTCATTAAGACTCTGATCAGTGCCCGGAAGAGGTCTTCTTCCATCACCTACTACAGGACTTGGAAAGCCTATATCGCTTGGTGTGAGATAAGATCTTTTCCTTGTAGGGTCTTTTCGGTCTCCAGGATTCTGGAGTTTTTACAATCAGGGCTGGATTCTGGTCTCCAGCTAAGTACGTTGAAAGGGCAGGTCTCTGCCTTATCTATCTTTTTTCAGAAGCGTGTTGCGCTTAAGTCAGGCTCCTCTTTTTGAGCCTTTGCAAGTTATTGCTTTGTCTACCCTGACTCAGAAGATTGTCTTCTTATTAGCGATCACTTCGGTCCGGCGTGTCTCGGGGTTGGCGGCCTTGTCTATCCAGGCGCCTTACTTTGAGAGGCATCAGGATAAAGTGGTCTTTCGGTTCAAGCCAGACTTTCTTCCTAAGGTTGTTTCTGCTTTTCATTTGAACCAAGATATTGTTCTTCCCTCCTTGTGTCCTAATCCTAAGAATGACAAAGAGAGGGTTTTGCATTGTTTGGATGTAGTACGCTGTGTTAAGTACTACTTGATTATCACGTCTCCTTTTCGTAGGACTGATTCCTTTTTTGTTGTGCCCCATGGGCCTAAGAGGGGTTTGGCACCAGCCAAATCTGCCTTTAGCAAGTGGATACGTCAGGCCGTTACTGCGGCCTATTCTGCTAAGGGGAAAGTTCCCCCTTTTCGTATCACTGCTCATTCTACTCGCGCCATCGGGGCGTCTTGGGCTTTTCAGCACCAAGCTTCTGTTGAACAAGTTTGTAAGGCCGCCACTTGGTCTTCTGTTCACACTTTTTCTAAGTTTTACAAAGTTGATGTGCGAGCCTCAGCGGATGCTGTTTTTGGCCGCAAAGTTCTGCAGACTGCAGTCATTTAAGTTATGCTTCACCTGGCCTTGAGATGCCCATCCCTTGTGGACACTGCTTTTGGATGTCCCATTAAGTGAAGAATATTTAAAAGTGAAGCGGGGTGTGTGGCACACCAAGAATAATACCATTTTGTGAGTACTCACCTGAAAAATGGATATTGTTGGTGTGCCACACACCCCGCTTCACTCCCACCCTTTTCTTTCTTGGTGAAGCTTTTTATTTATATCAAATTGATATTAAGGTTACCGGTGGAATACTGGTACCTTGTCTTTCTGCTTTTTTAATATACTGGTGATTGAAGGGAGGTACCAGGTATATATAGGCCGGAAGGGAGCTTGTTACAAGACTTCCTCTCTGCACTACGTCACCTGGCGGCGAGTTAACCCATTAAGTGAAGAATATTTAAAAGTGAAGCGGGGTGTGTGGCACACCAACAATATCCATTTTTCAGGTGAGTACTCACAAAATGGTATTTTTAGGGGATGATTTCGCAATATGCCTACGCCCCCTGAAGTTCCTTTTTAATTTGCATATACCTGTGCACAGACCGGGGAGGGGGGGGGGGATTTCACAATACACCTACTTTAACGTATAGCATTTATTTTTGAACATTATCTGAGTTATTTGCTGTAAAGCATAGAGAATTAATTGTTTGCGGACATTGCTAAGTTTTGGTACATTGGATCTTTCTTTCTTTCCTCAGATTCTAGTCAGGAGTACACAGACTCTACAGGAATCGATGTACATGAATTTTTAGTGAACACACTGAAGAATAACCCAAGGTATTGTGTGTACATTTGCCATCTGCTTGTAGAAAGCTATTTGTTCTTTCAAGCTGTTCATACAGGGACATTGCTTCATTACTGCTGGGTATTCCTCTGAGATTGGACTTGAATAGGAAGAGAGCTGTGATTTCCTCCCCCGTCTGAAAACATAAGGCTCGGCATGTCAGTGGCTTTTCCAGTTCTGCTCTAGTCTCCAATCGGGACAGGATGTTGTGTGTTTTTTTGTTTTTATTCTTAGTATACAGTACGTCCTGCTCCAAATCTAATACTTACAGTTGGGATATACTCCGCCAGATGGCGCTGGACTGCAGAGACATCGAAAATAGGCTCCTCCCGGCCCCTCGAATACCCAGGGACCTCCCACAAATCCCCAGAATTTCTCTGCAGTCTGGCTGCGAAGGACGAGAAATTGGCTCTCTACTCGCAGGTGAGCAGGGTTATTAACCTGCGGCCCTGTAGGACTATTCCCACCCGTTCCACTAGTAATATGCCTCCCAGCCTTGGCTGCGCTGGTGAAGGTAGGCAACACCGCTGTTGGTGCTTAGGAGCGCTGCTCCACCGCAATCCCCCACCAAAGGGTAGGCGGTTCAGGCTTATGGTGAGCCTCTATGGGATGCCCCTCCCGCACTATTGCCCCTGCCTATCGGTGGGCCCTATTTAAGTTGCCGCCGTCCTCCCTCATCCTCCTTGTAGTCTTCGGGGGAAAAGAGGGGGGGTGTGTATGTGTATAGATATGTATGTTATGTAGTCTTTGCTTTCACTTTTCACATGTCTTTATTCTTGTGTCAGCCGCCGCGCTGACTTGTCTTTATTGGTTTAAATTTACCGCTGCCGCGCGCTGACTTGGTTCCACGCTTGGCGGCGGCATTACCTCAGGCGCCGGTGCGCCATCATTGGCTGTTGGCCCTTTGCTCTTCGGGGGGGGCAGGGCCCGTCTTTGGCACGTTCCGCGTCATCGCTATTACTGGCCCGCCACTCGAGGTATACCGACGCCATCTTTTCTGACTTGGTTGGCCTATGCGCGACGGACTCCTACCTACCGCGGTCCGTAAGTGCCGTTGCGGGCAACTTTATCTGCTTCACTTTTGTTACGATGTACTTAAGGTCTTGTCTGCTTGTGTCTTTCAGGCGGGACGAACTCTTCTTGGCTTCTCCCGGCCCTGTTTTTAGTATATTACTTGTAGGCCTTGTAAAAATTATACTCCCACGTCCCTAGCGGGTTATTGGGGCATCCAGGGTTGCTATATAGCGTTATTCCCTATCGGCGTATAGCGCCGCTATAATCACCATATCTGACCCCTGGGCCTCGGATGACACTGACAGATTATTGACCCAGATTTTTGAGGTTCTGTCTATCTCTCTCCCTGTTGAGGCTCCCAGGCAAAGAGGAGATCTCTTCCATACAGCAAGATCACGTTTGGAATTTCCAGAGCAGGCACATTTCCATAACCTTGTGCTCAAGGAATGGGAGCGCCCCAGTAAACTTCCCGGGGTTCCAAAGAGTTAAAATAGGAAGTATCCCCCCCCCCCCCGAGGTGGATGCCCCGATCCTAGGGCTAACTAACACCTCTGTCATGCATTCCCCTGATTCTACTACCCTGCGGGATGCTGAAGACCGGCGTATTGATCAGCTGGCATCCCACGCCTTTGCATGTGCGGGGACTGCGCTGCTCCCGGTCTGTGCCTCTGCCATTACTGCTGTGGCCACTAGAACCCTTATCATAAAAATGCTCGACAGTGCCCCTGATGATTTGCCTTGTGAGGTGTTCAATGCACTCTCCAGTTGTGATGTTTTTTTGTAAATTGTGTCCTATCAGCATTGGATGACACCATCAGAATGTGTGCCAGAACCTCTGCCCTCGTGATGGCTATACGCCGCTCGGTTTGGCTGCACCAGTGGGCTGCTTACAACGCTGCCAAGAAGGCCCTCACTGGTTTTCCCTTTAATGGACTGCGACTGTTTGGAGACCGCCTGGACCTTTTTGCTAAGGGAGGCAGGTTACCCCAGTGCAGGCGGCAACCTCGGCCCTTTCGGGATCAGGGTTCCTTCTCCTCCCCTTACCGCAGTGCAAGACAGGGAAGGGGGGTGTCTTTCCCTGGGGCCCGGGGAGATTTCTGGGGTAGAGGCAGAGGACGTGGACGTCCTGGCTCCTCCTGGGGTCCCAAAGATAAATCCTCTCCCAAGCCCCCTCAGGCATGATGGGGTGCCCTCAACCATCCGGGTGTGGGGACGGCTGCAGCACTTCGCTCACGTCTGGAGGCTTCATGTCTCAGACCGGTGGATTCAGGAGGTAGTGTCCTCCGGTTACAAGTTGGAGTTTGCTGCCGATCCCCCTCCAAGATTCATCAGATCCCGGATTCCTCAGGACCCTGTGTCAGCTCAGAAGCTAGTGCAAGCAGTGCAAGGCCTCCTGGAGCTGGGGGTCATCTGCCAGGTCCCTTTAAGAGAAAAAGGCAAGGGCTTTTATTCCAACCTATTCACAGTACCCAAAAAGGATGGTTCCGTCAGGCGCGTTTCGGGTCCTTTACTGACCCTTAATCAACTATGATTAAGGGTCAGTAAAGGACCCGAAACGCGTCAGGACCCCTCTACATCGATTTTTTGACCCGTGTCTATACATGCTTTTATCTGATGTGGCAGTCTCCATAATGTATGGGAGACATATATATTGATTTTACTTGGATACAATAAAGAGGCGATTTTAGAGGAAGTGCGGATCCACCATCTCTTATTTCATGTGCTGCTGTGGGGCTTGGGACAGCCCAGGATCGAGCACCCTTTCCTTGCCGGAGTGCGGAAACCTTTCAAGTAATTTGTTGGCTGCTGAAACCTCCATCTTGATGGAGAAGGGGCTGTCTTCCTCAGTTGTGGATACTTTGATTAAAGCTAGGAAGAAGTCTTCCTCTTCCATTTATTACAGGGTTTGGCGTGCCTACATTGACTGGTGTGAGTCTAGGTTTCTTCCCTGTCGTGTGTTCTCTATTCCCAGGATTCTGGAGTTCCTGCAGCATGGGTTGGAGATGGGGCTCCAACTCAGTACTCTGAAGGGTCAGGTTTCTGCCCTGGCTATTTTTTTCCAGAAGTCCTTTGCGCGGCACCCTCTGATCAGGACTTTTTTCCAGGGGGTCACTCATGTGCGTCCCCCACGTAAACCTATGGTGCCTGTTTGGTTCTGTCAGCCTTGCAGGGTGCTCCCTTTGAACCTGTGCAGGATGCTGCCTTGGCCATTCTTACGCTCAAGGTTGTGTTTCTGGTGGCTATCACTTCTGTCAGGCGTGTGTCTGAGTTGGCGGCGCTGTCCATTCAGCCCCCCTACTATGAAAGGCACCAGGACAAGGTGGTGTTTCATTTCAAACCTGATTTTCTGCCAAAGGTAGTGTCTGCCTTTCATTTGAATCAGGATATTGTTCTTCCTTCTTTGTGCCCTAATCCTAGCAATTAGAAGGAGAGTGTTTTGCACATTTTGGATGTGGTTAGGTGTCTGAAGTACTATCTGGTGGCTACTGCACCTTTCAGGAAAACTGATGCTCTTTTTGTGGTCCCTTCTGGTCCTAGGAAGGGTTTGGCTCCTGCCAAGTCTACTATCAGCAAGTGGATTTGTCAGGCTGTGAGTCAGGCCTACTCTGCTAAGGGGAAGAATCCTCCCTTCCGCCTTACTGCTCATTCCACTCGTGCTATTGGTGCCTCTTGGGCTTTTCAGCACCAGGCTTCTGTTGAACAAGTTTGCAAGGCCGCTACTTGGTCTTCTGTTCATACCTTTTCAAAGTTTTACAAGGTTGATGTTAGGGCCTCAGCTGATGCTGCTTTTGGCCGCAAGGTTCTGCAGGCGGCAGTGGTTTAAACTGCCTGCTGCTGATTTTTCTTGGGGATCCCACCCTACTTTATGGACACTGCTATTGGATGTCCCAAGTGTAAGTATTCGATTTAGAGCAGGACGTACTGTATACTAAGAATAATACAATTCTGTGATTACTCACCTGTAGAATTGGTATTATGAGTATACAGTACGTCCTGCTCCAACCCACCCTTGGTTTGCATTTTCTCGGATCCCCTGTATGGTGATTGTTATTGTTATAGTTGATAGTTTGGATTGTTAATTCTCCCGGCTTCTCCTTAACTGCTTTTCAATGCTGGGGATTTGTGGGAGGTCCCTGGGTATTTTTGGGGCCGGGAGGAGCCTATTTTCGATGTCTGCAGTCCAGCGCCATCTGGCGGAGTATATCCCAACTGTAAGTATTAGATTTGGAGCAGGACGTACTGTATACTCATAATACCAATTCTACAGGTGAGTAATCACAGAATTGTGTTTTTTTTAATGCAGAGTGATAAAGGCGGCACTTGCACCTAGATCCTTGCATGGACTGTCTCCAGGGGGCCATAAAACGATGCTAGGACCTGGGTCACAACATAGAAGCAGCGAGGGTTATTGAGGGTCTCAGCAGTTAGTGACGCCATTGGATTAAAGAGCCGAATTCCCCGTTACTGTTAAGGACACTCTTGATGTGGTTCGTGCTTTATAATACTATATATAAGCCTCTGTGCAGAATACGGTTTCTTTGTTATTTCTACTGGGCCTAAAACTATTAGGCATTGGATCAGACAGGATGTTTCTCAAACCTACTCTGCTGGTGGTAAGGAACCTCCCTTTTCAGGTAATCGCTTATTGTACTAGAGCTATAAGGGAATTCTGGGCCTTTCGCACTAGGATTCTGTATACTAGATGTGAAAGGATGTCACCTGGTAATAAAGCAACACTTTCACTTTTTTATAAGGTGGATGTTTGGGCATCTACGGACGCGGGGTTTGGAAGAAAGGTGCTTCAGGCGGCAGTTCAGTCCTCCAAGGCAAATTTTTTATTGCAAAGTTTCTCAGGTTGGTGAGACAATCCCTCCCTTTTGCCACTGCTTTTGTACATCCCAGTAGTAAAGTGGTGTGCCTGTATATACAATTTTTGGACACCAAACCCACCCTAAGGAGTTGCGCTAGTCCCATGCAATTTTTTTTTTAATACTAAAGCCTCTTATTAATTTTGGTCATTTCCCCCTAAGGTCTGGTCTTTTGTGGGTTAAACAATAGCCCGCCTTAGCCTAGTTTCATTGAACGCTTTTTACCTCTGGTGCCAGCACTGCATATTAAATTATTTACTGTGTGGTGCATTCCCATTTTAGCTTTACCCATTTTAGCCTGGTCTTGACTGCCTTTGTACTGGGAAAGCTACCAGCATGCCAGGCTATACACCCTACAGATGAGGTAGAAATCGTGGTTTTCTTCCATATCTAGCCCCTGGCTATGAGCAACACCCAGTAGTAATGAAGCTGTGCCCCTGTATAATACAACCAAGGAAAAATCATTTTATAGAGGGTGTACAAATGTTTTTCTTTTTTACTTTCATCATGGTATTGTGCATTTATTCTAAGTATGCAGGGCGCTTTACTGCAGAGATGGCAAAAAAGAGGCCCCTCCCGGTCCATATATACCCGGGACCTCCCACTAATTCCCCAGTTCCTTCTCTGCAGTGGGCTGCGAAGGTCAAGATGATGGGTTCTCTTCTCGCAGGTAAGGCGGGCTTCACAGCCCCTGGCCCTATTCCCACCCGTTCCACCTTTATTTGCATCCCAGCCTTGGCTGCGTGGTCGGGTGATGGTAGGCAGCACCTATTAGAGGGGCTTCATTGGAGCTTGCTCCACCGCAAATCCCCCACCAAAGGGTAGGCGGTTTTCAGGTTACTGGTGATCCCGAATTGGGATGCCCTGTCCACTATTGCCCTGCCTTACATTTATTAATGTTTTAATGGGCTTTCTACTTCCCCCTTCTCCCATTATACTGCTCGTCTGGGGGGGGGGGGGGGGTGGCGGGGTGAGTGCCTGTCAGTGTAAATGTGTTTGCATTTTTGACATTACTGTTATGTGTTATAATGCCTTTATTCTGTCTCGCTGCCACTCTTCTGCGCTGCTCCTCTCCCCTTCAGTTTGAACTTCCCGCCGCTGACTCGCGCGCCCTGTGGCGTACACGGTCAGCGGCGACCTCACTCGGGGACCTGGCCGCTGCTGATTGGCTGCGGGGTGGCTGTCTTCAGCTTGTAACCCTGTGTTTCCTGGAGGGGGTGTGGCTTAACGCTGGGGGCGTTCCGCGGTGTTTCCTCATGCGGCCAGCCCCTTCAGAGCCCTCCAGCTCCATCTTGTCTCTCCTGCCGGATCGATTGCAAGCTCTTCGGCAGTCTGTGAGTGCCCTTGCGGCCCCCCCTTTTTATGATTTGTTTTTCACTCCTGATTAAATAATGCGGGTATTGTCCTCTTATGTCTTTCAGGCGGGAAAACTGATTAGAGGTTTCTCCTGGTCCTGTGCCTATATTAGAGGCCTAAAACATTAAAATGCTCCCACTATCCTAACGGACATTTAAGGGGCATCCCGGGTAGCTGCACAGCGTAATTCCCATTGGTCATTGTGACTCCAAAAATCACCATATGGAGGCTTCTCAGGATACTGTGCTCGGGGTCCCATCTGGGCAAGCCCGGCTGTGTGTGGTGTGCGGGGCATCCCCTGTAAGCGATGATGTGCGGGTCTGTGTACCCTGCGCCCAGCAGGCGCTTGCACGGCACTCTGGACTGCATTTGTCTAGGTCTGCGCCCACCATATCTTCCCCCACACCTCCTCGCTTGATTATGACTCCCAGTGAGATCAACACTAGTGGGGAGTCTCAACCTGATGTTTCCACCAGGCTGGCCAACATTGAGAGACTGATTGCTAGCTCTGCGGCCCGTAAGGCCCCAGCTAAAAGACGGCACGTGGCGCCTGCTGCGCCGGCCTTTTCTATGGAGCCAGAAGATTTTCTTGATTTGTCTGACTATATTCCCCTCTTGAGGAAGGGGAATTATTCTCTGATTCAAAATTTTCTGATGATCAGCATTGCCTTGGCGCTGATGCCGGCTCAGAGCATTGGGATGCTGATGACACCCATAGACTTTTTGAAGTACTTTCCATTTTTCTTCCTGCTGCGGCACCTAAGCAGCAGGGGGAATTGTTTGGTACCGCAAAACCACGTTTGGAATTCCCAGAACAGGCACATTTCAATAGTCTGGTTCTCAAGGAATGGGAGCAGCCTAGCCGGCTCCCCGGAATCCCTAAGGGATGGGATAAGAGGTATCCTTTCCCATCGGATGTGGTCAAATTTTGGTCAACTCCCCCAGAAGTGGATGCCCCCTTGCTGGGATTGTCCAACACTTCTGTGGGGCATTCCCCTGATTCCACTACCTTGAAGGATGGTGAGGACCGGCGTATTGACCAGCTGGCTTCCCACGCCTTTGCCTGTGTGGGTTTTGCCTTGCGCCTGGTCTGTGCTTCCGATATTACTGCCGTGGCTATTAAGACGTTGATCAAGGGCCTCCTGGAAGGTTCCCCTAATGATCCTTCTAGTGCCGAATTTAGAGCCTGATCGCAATGTGAGATGTTTATCGCTTATATTCTTTCTGCCTTAGATGACACCATTAGGATGTGTAGCAGGACCTCGGCTCTGGTTGTTTTTATTATTTATTTTTTTTTTTATTCTTTATCATTTTCAAGATATTAACATACATAGAAGAGAATATGGGTACTCCACAGACAGCAGATGCGCAGCATCATCAAACATATGTAAATTTCGACAATCACAGTAGTTAGGAATACATTGCCACAGCCGGGCTGCACTTCCCTAAAAAGCTGTTCCTTTCCCCAAGTCCAAATTCTTTGAACAAGGGGGACCAGATATCCAAACACCTGGCACCTCTATATGGGGGTTGTCACCAGCTCCTCTACTGCGAAACAGAAAGTCGTAGGAATTTGGGGGGAGGGGAAGTGAACACAGAAACAAGAGGGAGAGAGGGGGGTAAATAGGAGCAGGGGGGAACAAGAGCGGGGAAAGCTGTGGTCTGACAGCCACTATTGACTCTCCGCCAGCAACCTCTCATACTCCTGTGAGGCCGTGAAAATAATCCAACTAGTCCACTTAAGGCGGTGATCTTCCGAAGCTTAATTTTGTGCAGCAATTTGGCCTTCATACCTCTCGATCTCCGCCACCTTATGCAGCCACATAGAGATACTGGGGGGGGGGGGGGGGGTTGGGCTCTTCCAAAGCGAAGGAATACAAGCCTTAGCGGCGTTCACAATCTGGCTAAGGACGGATCTCTGGTACCTTTTGGTGGGCAGCTCCGAGTGGTGGAGAAGGAAGAAGGCCAGACCCTCGGGGACCTCCCAGTCCGTCATGTGTTGCATTGTATCCCTAACCGTACTAACCGTACCCCAAAAATTAGTCAACCTAGGGCATGACCAGAAAATATGGAGGTGAACACCTTCATCCCTGCCACACCGCCAGCATAAGAGGGAGGTATCGGGGAACCACCTGTGTAGCAGCTTGGGAACCCTGTACCACCTTGTGAGAATTTTGTAGTTACACTGCTTGTACCTTGTACAAGTAGCTGCTTTTTGCGCCAAGCGGACAATTCCCTTTCTGCTCTCTGAGAAGGTAGTCCCCAGATCCCTCTCCCACCTCGCAAAGGACGGCAGAGGGTCTTGGTCCCTGTGGTTCACCAAGAGTTTATATGTGAAAGACAGCACATGCTGGGCAGGCCCCCTCTCCTCACAGAGCCTCTCATACAGCGTAAGCTCTCTAAGGTGACGGGCCTGTAACTTCAGGGTAGACAGAAAATGACCAAATTGCATCTGCTGCCAGCTCTCGGGAGCTCTCCAGACTCTGCAATAGCATCCAGGGACTTCCAACCCTCATGACCAATGAAGTGCCTGATCCTGTTAACTCCCTTCCGCAGCCAACTATCTGCAATTCCCCCCCTCGTTCCGGGGGGAAACGCAGGGTTTCCCAAAACCGGGAACAAGGGAGAGAAGGCCGGCGACATCTCACTCCATGGGAAGTATTTGTGGCAAATTTTGAGCGATGCTCCAATTGTGGGGTGTTTCATTTCAACACTTAATGCCTGTCTCGGCAGCCAAGGGAGCAAAATCAATGGTAGCAACGATCCACCCTGCTCTATCTGGACCCATTGCTTATGTTGCGAGTGCCTACACCAGTCTATTATTCTAGTTGGGTGTGCGGCAGCATAATAGAGATTTGGGTCCGGAAGGCCTATTCCCCCATTGTCCCTCGTCCTAACCACAAGAGTTTTTTGAGAGACCAGGCCTCCAGGTCCTTCGAGAATGCTTGAAGCAGGGGGGGAAAGTTTAAGGAGTAGACTCTCTCCAGAGATCTACCAAGTTTCGTACCAAGGGACGTGATGTACTCCTTAGCCCATTTAAAGGGGAAAGATTGTCTGAGAATCCCTTCCCTCACCGCCTCAACGTTTAGGTTACTTCAGATTTTTGCATGTTCACCTTATAATTGGACAGGTTCCTATAGACCTCCAGTTCTTTCATAAGGTTTGGGAGTGATACCTCAGGACCAGTAGGTCGTCAGCGAACGCCGCAACCTTGTAGTGGCCAGATGAGCGAGAGATCCCCTGTATATTGGGGTTTTTCCTTACTCTGCAAAGCAGTGGTTCTAGTGTCAATATAAAAATTAAGGGGGAAAGGGGGCACCCCTGCCTCGTTCCATTTCCAATACCGAAGGGTTCCGACAGGGTTCCATTAACTCTCACCGACGCCGTGGGATCTCGATACATGTTGGCTATCCAAGACGTCATGTTGGGCCCTAGGCCAATATGATCCAGGACTCCGAACATGAAGTCCCACCGCACCCTGTCGAATGCCTTTTCGGCATCAGTCGCGAGGAGGATCGAGGGCAAGTTTCTCTTGAGGGCAGATTGGATAAGATTGAGCGCCTTCGCCGTATTATCCCTCGCCTCTCTAAGGGGCATAAATCCAACCTGGTCGAGGTGGATAACTTGGTGGAGATGGGTGGAAGAGGTGACTAGCAAGTATTTTAGCGAGGAGCTTAATGTCCGCATTAAGAAGGGAGATTGGCCTAAAACTGGAGCTCTGGGTGGGGTCCTTCCCCTCCTTAGGTATCACCGAGATGTGGGCACGTAAACTGTCTAGTGGGAGGGTATCGTCTGCTTTTAAGGAGTTGAATACCCCAAGAAGCCTAGGCGAGAGTGTTTCTGCGAATGTTTTATAATAGAGCAGGGGGAGACCATCTGGCCCCGGGCCAATTCCTCCAGCGTAATTGGGGCCTCCAAATCCTCCAGCAGATCCCGCAATAGTTTGGGCATTCCTGATTGTTGAATATATTCACTAATATCCAACGGACCGGAGCCTGAATGGGCGGGGGAAATGTTATATAGAGATCTGTAGTATTCTCTAAAGACCCCTGCAATGTCACTAGCCTTATGCACCATGTTGGCCTCCCTGTTCCTAATTCTGGGAATGTATGTTTTAGCTCTTTCCCTTTACTAACAAAGGGTGCACCGCCCAAATCTTCCTACAAAATGTATACAACTGTGTGCTCACCCATAAAAAATGCAATCCACAATAATTTGGAGTGGGCGTGCAAAGAACACACCACTACAAACAACAGTATATATTAATGATTTTATTAGTACAAAAAAACCAAAGAATTAAAATACATACACCACAAGACAAATTTAAAAACAACCAGTATGGCCAAATGTATCTATATCAATGTATATGGCCCCTAAGGGCCTCTTAAATAACTGCCCTATGGGTGAATAATATTAATTATCCTAGAATAGTCATAACCCATCCTTTTTGTGCCGGCACAAAAAATCCTAACCACATGTAAATATATGTGCTAATTTCATAAAACCAATACTACAAAAATAATAATATATATGGCACAAATATGTGCAAAAAAAGTGAATATACAATAAACAAAAATATCAATATATAAAGTGCAAATGCATGAAAAACACATAAACCTAGAACACTACCTAATATTGCACAGGGAAACCCATACCAATAAGACTTTAAAGTGCAGACAATAACAATATATGATATAAATGCAAGTGCCAACAGAAAGAAAAAAAATGGTTAAATCTCACGTCATAAGATAACACCCAGGGCAACAGTCAGGCCAACCTCAATGAAAAATGTCTGCGCACGCAGCCCCCATGCTGCTTCAAGGACAAGGGTTTTAGCTCTTTCCCCCCGCAGAGCCGAGGCCAAAAGGCGGCTACATTTGTCCCCTGATTCGTAGAAGATTTTCCTACTTTTTACAAGCTGGAGTTTATATCTATCATTATATATTCCCTTCAGTCGCTCTCTAAGGGAGGTCAGGGTGGCCAAATGGGTCGCCGCCAGCGACTGTTTGTGGAGGGATTCTAATTTACGGATTTCCCCAAGGAGCTCGCCTATTTGTTTGCTCCTTTCCTTCTTTGCTCTGGCCCCATGCTGAATAAGCAGTCCTCGAACCACGCATTTATGGGCTTCCCAGATTATGGGGAGACTGGTGTCAGGGGTGGTATTAGTAGCAAAGTACTCCTGGAGCTTTTTTGCCACATCCTCCTTGATTATAGGGTCTTGTATTAGTGCACTATTTAACTGCCATGTCCAGGGTCGAGGCGTTTGGTCTTGTGTCACCAGTTTGAGTTACAGGTGCGTGGTCTGAAATGGTAATGTTACCTATTGTGGCAGCTACGACCTGCGGCAACAGGTAATGTGGAATAAAAAAAAAAATCTAGTCTCGAGTACATGCTGTGAGGCGCTGAGAAGAAAGTGTAGTCTCTCGCACTTGAATTGAGAACCCGCCACGGATCAATCAGCTGGTGAGAGTGCATACGTTTTCTGATTCTCCTAAGTTTAGAGTAGGAGATATGAGTGGCCCTTAGAAGTGTCTACCAGGGGTTCCAGGGTGAGTCACCGGGCTCTGGTTGTTTCTATTCGCCGCTCGGTCTGGCTGCGCCAGTGGGCTGCTGGCAATGCTGCTAAGAAGGCTCTCACAGGGCTACCCTTTAAGGGGCTGCGCCTTTTTGGTGACCGTTTGGACCTTTTTGCAAAGGGAGGTAAGTTGCCCCAACGCAAAAGACAACCGCGGTCCTTTCGGGGTTCAGGGTCCTTTACTCCCTCCTTTTGTGGATCCAGGTCAGGGAGGGGGGTTTCCTTTGCGGGGCACAGGGCAGACTTCTGGGGCAAGGGCAGAGGCCGTGCCTGTCCCGGATCCTCCTGGGGATCCAAGCCCAAATCTGTCATCAAGCCCACTCAGCCATGAAGGGGCGCCCTCGCCCTTACGGGTGGGGGGACGGCTGCGGCTCTTCGCTCATGTCTAGGGGGAAACAGGTCTCGGACAGGTGGATTCTGGAGGTTGTGTCCTCCGGCTACAAGCTAGAGTTCGCTGCACGGCCCCCTCCAAGATTCCTCAGGTCTCGGATTCCTCTAGACCCCTGGCAGCTCAGGGTCTATTTCTGGCTGTACAGAACCTATTGGATATGGGGGTCATCTGTCCGGTCCCTCCGGGGGAAAGAGGTCAAGGTGGTTATTCCAATCTCTTCACAGTACCCAAAAGGGATGGTTCCATCAGGCCCATCCTGGACTTAAAGCTTCTCAACAAGTTCATCAGAACCATGGAGACCTGCGCTCCGCGATCACCTCTTTGCACCTGGGGGACTTCATGACTTCCATAGACATCAAGGATGCTCACCTTCATATGCCAGTCTTCCCAGGGCATCAGCGGTTCCTCAGGTGTGCAGTGGAGGACCAGCACTACCAATTTGTGGCACTTCCCTTCGGTCTCACCTCAGCCCCCGAGTGTTCACCAAGGTGCTGGCGGGGGTGATGGCCCTTCTCAGAGCCGGGGCATTTGCATTCTCCCTTATCTAGACGACCTTCTCATTACATCTCATTCTCTCCAGCAGGCAGAATTGGATACCCAGACGGTGGTAACTGCCCTGGAAACGTTCGGATGGGTGATCAATTATCCCAAGTCCTCCCTCTCTCTGTCACGGGTGACCCCCTTCTTGTACATGAATCTGGATACAATTCAGGCCAGGATTTTTCTTCCTCAGCAGAAGGTGGATTCTCTTCAAGCTCTGGTTCATTTCCTGCTGTCCAGTCCTTGTCCTACCATCAGGCAAGGGATGCAATTGGTGGGACAGATGATGACCTGCTTCGAGGCAGTCCCTTACGCTCAATTTCACATAAGACCCCTTCAGCTCCATCTCCTTTCAGCCTGGGACAAGTGTCCCCTGTCTCTGGATCAGGCCTTTGTTCTCTCTCTGGTCCGGCGGTCCCTCCTGTGGTGGCTGGACTCGAGGAATCTTCTGGGGGGGCAGATCATTTCTGACACCATGTTGGGAGATGGTCACTACGGATGCCAGTCTGTCAGGTTGGGGGGGCTACTGGAGAGCCCTCCAATTCCAGGGGTTGTGGGGCCCTCAGGAGACTCATGCCCCTATCAACGTCCTTGAGCTGAGGGCGGTTCGGTTGGTGCTGGCACAGTTGACTCCTCGCCTTCAGGGCCGGCCGGTACAGGTTCGCTCCGACAACCAGACGGCAGTCGCCTATATCAATCATCAGGCAGGGACTCGGAGCAAGAGTGCCCTCAAGGAGGTGTCGTTGATTCTGTCCTGGGCCGAGGACAATGTCCCGTGCATGTCAGCAGTTTATATTCCGGGAGCGGAGAATCTGGAGGCAGATTCCCTGAGCAGGGGGACCTCTCGCTGGGGGGAATGGTCCCTCAACGGCGAGGTCTTCCTTTCCCTTTGTCACCGGTGGGGGATGCCGGACGTGGATCTGTTTGCTTCTCGCCACAATCACAAGCTGCCAGCATTTGTCTCCCTGTCCCAGGATCCTCTGGCTCTGGCAGTGGATGCTCTGTCGCTACCCTGGCAGGGACTCGGTCTCCTGTACCTTTTTCCTCCGTTTCCTCTTCTGAGCAGGGTTCTGCGCAAGTTGGTGCAGGAGAGGGTGCCAGCCATTCTGGTGGCTCCCAGGTGGCCAAGACAGGTGTGGTTCGCAGACGTCGTGCTGCTAGCAGTGGGTCAGTACACTCTACCCTTGGTTCCGGACCACCTCACTCAAGGAAGGCTCTCTTATCCCAATTTACAAACGCTGGCTTTGACGGCCTGGCTGCTGAAACCTCCATCCTAAAGGAGGAAGGACTTCTGATTCAGTTGTTCGTACTCTTGTCAGGGCTAGGAAGAAATCTTCCTCTACTATCTACTATAGGACTTGGCGGACCTACATTGACTGGTGTGAGTCTAGGGCCCTTCCCTGTCGTGTGTTCTCCATTCCTAGGATCCTGGAGTTCCTTCAACATGGTTTGGATTTGGGTTTTCAGCTCAGCACCTTGAAGGGTCACGTGTCCGTCTTGGCTGTTTTCTTCCAGAGGTCCTTTGCTCTACATTCTCTGGTCAAGACTTTCTTCCAGGGGGTCGCTCATGTGCGCCCTCCCCGCAAACCCATGTTATCGGTCTGGGATTTGAATTTGGTGTTGTCTGTCCTTCAGGGTCCTCCATTTGAACCTGTGCATGAGGCTGCCTTCTCTATCCTTACCCTGAAGGTTGCCTTTTTGGTGGCTATCACTTCTGTCAGGCGTGTTTCTGAGTTGGTGGCTCTGTCTATTCAGGCCCCCTACTTTGAGAGACACCAGGACAAGGTGGTTTTCCGTTTTTTAAACCTGACTTCTTGCCTAGGGTTGTCTCTGCCTTCCCTCTCAATCAGGACATTGTGCTTCCTTCTTTGTGCCCTAATCCTGGTAATCCCAAGGAGAGGGCCTTGCATTCTCTGGATGTTGTCAGAAATTTGAAATACTACCTGGTGGCTACTGCACCTTTCAGAAAGACGAACGCCTTGTTTGTGGTTCCCTCGGGTCCCAAGAAGGGGTTGGCTCCTGCTAAGTCTACTATTAGCAAATGGATTCGTCAGGCTATTGTTAGGGCCTATTCTACTAGGGGGAAGAATCCTCCTTTCCGTGTTACTGCTCATTCTACCCGTGCTGTTGGGGCTTCCTGGGCCTTCCAGCACCAGGCTTCATTTGAACAAGTTTGTAAGGCTGCTACTTGGTCTTCTGTTCATACCTTTTCCAAGTTTTACAAGGTTGATGTTCGGGCCTCAGCAGATGCTGTTTTTGGCCGTAAGGTTCCGCAGGCGGCAGTGGTTTGAACTGCGCGTTGTTGCCTTTTTGGGATCCCCACCCCTTTATGGACACTGCTATTGGATGTCCCCGCTGTTATGAATACTATCTGGAGCAGGACGTGCTGCATACTTAGAATAATACAATTCTGTGATTGCTCACCTTGTAGAATTGGTATTATAAGTATGCAGCACGTCCTGCTCCATCCCACCCTGATTGCCTTGGGTTCTTGGGGCCTCTATATGGTGATTGTTGTACCTTGTTAACGTTGTTGAATTTGTTATTGGCTTCTCCTGGTTCCCTTACTGCTTTTCTATACTGGGGAATTAGTGGGAGGTCCGGGGTATATATGGACCTGGAGGGGCATCTTTCTTGCCATCTCTGCAGTAAAGCATCCCCTTGTGGAGGTATATCCCAGCTGTTATGAATGCTATCTGGAGCAGGACGTGCTGCATACTTATAATACCAATTCTACAAGGTGAGTAATCACAGAATTGTATTTTTGTCATGCCTCTATTGTGTCTTTAACTCCTCAACTCCTTTACTGCCTCTTCCTATTTATATACTCCTAACCATTTATGGCTGCTGCTTTCGGGACCAACAAAAATCATTACTTTATACTTACATTAAATATCCTTACTTATTTGGTCACCACCTTGAGTGTAAATAAGAAAAGAAAAAGAAATTGTGCTGTAAAGGGCTTGGCTTTTTGCACATAATTGGTCCATAATTGGTCCATAATTATGTAACATTCTGTTAATGTAGTTTTAGATGGGGTCCTCATACTTCAGTCTTTATTTTTCTGTAATTTATGTAGACACGTTAAGCTAGTTGAAGATTGTAATGGCTCACTTTTTTGTTCCTTTAGAGACAGAATGATGCTGCTAAAATTAGAACAAGAAATTCTTGAATTTATTAATGATAATAGGTAAGTATAAACCCAAGATTTCTATGTCCATGTAAACCACCAGAAGCTTAATGTGAATCACCAAGCTGTAACCTGCTTTTATTTAGCCTGTGATGTAGTGCTGATCACAGATAGGGCTGTATTTTTACCGCATGACTTATATAAAAAGAAGCATCAAACATAGCATATTGAGTACATATGTACCCAGTGGGAAACACACAAATACATTATTCTAAGTATACAGCACGTCCTGTTCCAGAATATTCCTTACACTTGGGTAATACATCCACAAGATGGCGCTGGACTGCAGAAAACAGCTTGTGGCTCCTCCTGGCCCCTTATAAGTCAGGGACCTCCCACAAATTCCCCAGTTCATTTCTGCAGTCTGCGCTGAGAAGTTAGTAGATAGCTCTCTTGTGGAGCAGGTGAGCGGGGCTCATTGCCTGCGGCCCTGCAGGACTATTCCCACCCGTTCCGTTCTATATACTGCCTCCCAGCCTCGGCTGACAAGGTTCGGGTGATGGTAGGTTAGTAAGCACCAGTAAAAAAGGTGCTGAGGAGCTATGCTCCTACCGCAGTCCCTGTTCCGACAGGGTAGGCGGTTTAGGCTGATGGTGAGCTTTTTGGGATGCCCCCACTGCTTCTTGGGTTGGCCAGGCTCAACCTGTGCCTTAATTCTTCCCATAGGTTCCCCTCCTCCCTCTTTTCCCTTTGTCCCCTGGGCGCCCATGGCTCCCCGGGAATCCTGTCTTTAACCCCTCTCGTTTTCCCTCTGGCTGATTTTGGGGGCAGGGGGGATGTCCAGTTGTTTAAAGCTCGGGCTTCGCCTACCCCCCCACGCTTAAATCTGACCCCCAGTGAGGAGCATACCAGCGGGGAGTCTCAGCCTGATTTGGCTGCACGGGTGGCCAGCATTAAAAAAAAAATTGCTGGGTCTGCCTCGCGTAAGGCTTCTACTAAGAAGCGGCATTTATCTCCCGCCGTTTCCCTCTTTCCTATGGAAGCTGAAGAATTTTTTGACACTACTGGTTATTCCCCCCTGGAGGAGGGGGAATTGTTCTCTGATTCAGAATCATCTGAGGAGCAGCCTAAGGTTTACGGTGGTACCGGGTCTCCCTTTGGGGAAGATCCATGGTCCTCAGATGACACTGTCAGGCTTTTGGCTCATTTTTTTGAAGTGCTCTGTATCTCCCCTCCTGCCGTGGCTCCGCAGCAGCAGAAAGTAATTTGTGGCCCAGTATGCCGCAAGCAGCAGGGTGAGCTTTTTCATACGGTTAAACTGCATTTGGAATTCCCGGAGCAGACTCACTTTAATAATCTGGTGCTCAAAGAATGGGAGCGACCTAGCAAGCTCCCTGGGGTGCCCAAGAGTTGGGACAAGACATATCCCTTTCCTGCTGAGGTGATTTAGCGTTGGTCATGTCCTCCCGAGGTGGACGCGCCTGTTCTGGGGCTATCCAATACATCTGTCATGCCCCTGACACTACTACCCTGAGGGATGGTGAGGACCGGCGCATGGACCAGTTGGCTTGCCATGCTTTTGCCTTTGTGGGGACCGTGCTACACCCGGTTTGTGCCATTACAGCTATTGCTATTAAGGGTTTGCTTAAGAGTCTCTTAGATGGAACCTCTGATGACGCGGGAGGAGAAGAGTATAGATCTCTCCTGCTTTGCTATGAATTTGTGGCATATGTTCTGTCTGCCATGGATGATGCCATTAGAATGTGTAGTAGGACTTCTGCCCTGTTGGTGGCTATACGTCGCTCTGTTTGGCTGCGTCAGTGGGTAGCTGATAACGCTGCTAAGAAAGTTCTCATTGGTTTTCCCTTTAAGTGGCTGCTCCTCTTTGGTGAACGCTAGGACTTGTTTGCCAGGGGCGGTAGGTTACCTCAACGTAGGAGGCCGTCCCGGTCCTTTCGGGGGACGGATGCCCTTCTCCCTTCCGTGGTTCCAGAATTGGTCGAGGAGTCTGCTTTGCTGGGGCTCGCGGAGACTATTGGGGCAGGGGCAGGAGACGTGGCCGCCCCGGCCCCTCCTTGGGTCCTAAGCCAAAGTCCTCCCCCAAGCCCGCTCAGGCATGAAGGGGCGCCCTCACCCATCTGGGTGGGGGGACGGCTCCGGCTCTTTGCTCACGTTTGGAGGCTTCACGTCTCAGACCGGTAGATTCAGGAGGAAGTGTCCTCCGGTTACAAAATAGTTTGCAGCCTGCCCCCCCAAGATTCATCAAATTCCGGATGGCTCAAAACCCCCTGTCCGCTAAGGGTCTGTGCCTTGCTGTCCAAAACCTTCTGGAGTGGGGGTCATCTGCCAAGTGCATTTGAGGGAAAGGGGCAGAGGCTACTATTCCAAGTGTGACATACACTCCGCTTCAATACTTCTTGACAGTTGGGTTATTCTCCAGTAGAGGGCGAACTTCTGCAGAGATGAATGCAAAAAAAGAAGCCCCTCCCGGTCCATAACTACCTGGGACCTCCCACCAATTCCCCTAGTTGTCTTCTCTGCAGGGAGCGAGCAAGACAGAAGATGAAGGCTTCTCTTAATTGCAGGTAAGACGGGCACGCGCCAGGCCATTTTTGTCCCTATTGCTGCCAGGACCCTCCTAAATTGCCCCTGTATTGAGCCTCCCAGCTTCGGCTGCGGGTCCTTGGTAAAGGTAGGAGCACCCTTTGGATGCAGTAGAAGCACTGCTCCACCATGAGACCCCACCATGGGGTAGGCGGTTATCCATGTTTTGGTGATCCTGGTGTGGAATGCCCCATCCCGCTAGGCTTAGGGCCAGATTCTGGCATGGTTCCCCCCCTTCAGGGTCCCTTACTCTCCTCCGGGGGGGGGGGGGGGGGGGCTGTCTAACTGACCTTTATTTTCAGTGTGTGTGTTTAATCGCTGTGTTTAATCATCGTATATGTGTGTGTGTGTGTGTGTGTGTGTGTGTTAACGTTCGGCCCGCACGCACGCTCTTGTGCGGCGGCGGGACGGTTCTCTTATGGTCGGCTCCGCGGCCATATTGGCCGGGGAGCGCGACCTTCTACTTCCCTCAGTGAGGGACGCCCCTTGGCGTCGTCGGCCGGCTCCAGCCCTATCGGCTGGAAGCGCGGCTTGGGAGTGAATCCCGCGTCGGAAGGGGGCGGGGCCATGTGCTGGCACTCTCCACGCTGGCCCGCCTCCTTCACCCTCTCCATGAATGGACGCCATCTTCTGCCCGTGAGTGCCCCATACGGGCTCCCTTAGCTGGATACCTAGGCTTATGCGCTTCCTTGCGGTACATGTCGCCGGGCGTTATTGTGCCTGTGGGCTACACACATCTGGGGCATGTGTGTGTGTATATATATAATATATATTGTGACAGAGTGTCTGGACAAGTCATAGAGGGTGTGTATATCTGCCCAAGATTTCTTGTATCTGTCAGGTAAAAGCAACCAGGAAGTTAGAAACTAGAGATCTAGGATCTCTAGTTTAGGGTTTGGGAAAAAACCCGTTTACAGGGCCTGTGTTGCTGGAGTGGGGAAGAGAGGGTGGGCCCCACTCCACCCGGACAGTCCGGGTCTTGGGCTGTCTGATTAGTCCAAGCTGTGCTTGCCTGATAGGAGGGAGTTCACACACACTCTGGCTCTCTCATCCTGGGAGCAGGACATCTGCTAGGAGCCTGTGGGAGCATTGCCGGTGGTATGTCATGATCTGATATGTTGTGGTGCCCGGTACTAGGCCGGCACTGGGTTAGTCAGGAGCACCTAATGTTTAGTTAGAGCTGGACAGGCATAGGACTTATTTTGTTTAGTTCTGTTTTACTTTATACCACAATCTGGCAATTAAACTGGCTGAGGTCAGTTAAATGATTCTTTCTTGTTCTGTGGACTTTGTGCCTGCTGAAAGTGTGCCTGTCTACCCAGGAGACTACTAACCCGCTACCTAACCCCTTACAATATATAATATATAAAATTGTGTGTGTCTATATGCCTTTTATTTGCTCTGTATGGCTGCTTGGCGGTATAGACGTGATAATTATATATATACATAGTCATATACCTGTATATGAATATTTCGGTTGTGTGACTGTAATATCTAATGCTAGGGCATCCCTTACTATGCTCTGCTCTTATGTGGCCTATTTTTTATGTTACAGGTGTCCCCGTATAAGTGCATTTTAAGGGGTCTCTCCTGGTCCTGGGGTCCCTAGATATAAATATTGTCCACCCCAAAAATCCTCCCACCGGGACTTTTAAGGGGCATCTCGGGTTGCTTATCCGTAATACCCTACGGTCTTGAGACTGACCACAAAAATTCACCATATGGAGGCTCTGCAGGATACCAGGCCCGGGATCCCTTCGGGACAATCCGGGCCATGTGTGGGGTGTGGGGCATCC
Source organism: Gastrophryne carolinensis (assembly GCA_027917425.1). Taxonomy (NCBI): domain Eukaryota; kingdom Metazoa; phylum Chordata; class Amphibia; order Anura; family Microhylidae; genus Gastrophryne; species Gastrophryne carolinensis. The sequence continues at coordinate 121,476,129 of CM051236.1, forward strand.
CTTACGGGGGAGAATGTGCTGATCTGCATACCATGCGCACAAAAGGCCATAACGCGGCAGTCGGGTACCCAGCCTTCTGGGTCGGCTCCTCCCGCTTCATCGCCTTCCCCTCCCCACCTGATCCGTACCCCAAGTGACATTGGCACTAGTAGGGAGTCGCTTTCTCATGTTTGGGCTAGGTTGGCCAGCATAGAGAAAATGATTGCTAGCACGGTGGGCAAGAAGCCCCAGGCTAAAAAGAGACAGTTGTCGTCGGCCCAGCCCTTGTGAGACACTGACGTTGAGTCAGCTGAATTGTCCGATTATTCCCCGCTAGAGGAGGGGGAATTGTATCAGGATTCAGAGGCTGACTATGGTCAGCCTGGGAATTCCAATGTCGGGCAGGCGCTGGGGGATGCCGTTGATACGGCCACTGTTTTGGCACATTTATTGGAGGTGTTGGATATTGATCCACCTGAGGCGCCCCCGCTTAAAATGGGGGAATTTTTTTGGGGCCTACAAGCCCCGTCTGGAATTCCCTACCCAGGGTCATTTTGATGCGCTGATTCTTAGAGAATGGGAGAGGCCCAATCGGCTCCCTGGTGTGCCTCAGGGATGGGATAAGAAGTATCCCTTTCCGGTGGAGGCGGTCAAGCGCTGGTCTTCTCCTCCCGAGGTTGACGCGCCTGTGTTAGGTTTGACCAACTCTTCTGTACTGAACACCCCTGACGCCTCCTCCCTGAAGGATGGCGAGGACAAGCGTCTTGATCAGATGGCGTGCCAGGCATTTGCCAACGTGGGCTCGGCCCTGCAGCCGGTTAGTGCATCTGCCATGGTGTCGCTTGCTACCAGGTCTCTTATCAGGGACTGGCTGAATAACGCTCAGCTGGACCCAGCTAGCGCTGAGTTTGCTATACTTAAGAAGTGCGAATTGTTCATGAATTTTGTCATGACTGCGATGGAAGACTCCATTGTCGTGTGTAGTAGGACGTCAGCCTTGCTGGTGGCCATGCGCAGACTGGTCTGGCTCTGTCAGTGGACAGCGGACGTTGGAGCCAAGAAGTCGCTCACAGCTCTCCCCTTCTTGGGTGCGCGGCTGTTTGGAGATAAATTGGATGCTGTTGCTAAAGGCGGTAAGTTTCCTCAGCGGAGGAAGCAGCACTGTCCCTTTCGGGAGACGGGCTCGTTCACTCCTTCCTTTCGAGGGGCCAGAGCATCTAGGGGTCTGGACTTCTCGGGAGTCAGGGGCACGTCCTGGAACAGAGGCAGAGGTCGGGCAAGTCCCGTGGCTGCCTGGGGTTCCAAGTCCAAGCCTGCCTTTAAACCGGCTCAGCAATTAAGGGGCGCCCTCACCCGTAAGGGTGGGGGGACGGCTGCGGCTCTTTTTCCAAGTCTGGGCCCGGGAGGTCACAGACAATTGGATCTTTGAAGTGGTCTCCTCCGGGTACAAGCTGGAGTTCGAGTACTGGCCGCCCCCAAGATTCTTAAGGTCTCGGGTGCCCTCGGACCCTCAGGCTGCACAGGGGCTCCTGTTGGCAGTAAAAAGCCTTCTGGACATGGGGGTTATATGCCCGGTGCCTCCGTTGGAAAGAGGCAGGGGTTACTATTCAAACCTTTTCACGGTTCCCAAAAAGGAGGGTTCGGTGAGACCCATTTTAGATATCAAGGTTCTCAACAGGTTTATCAGAGCCAAAAAGTTCCGCATGGATACTCTGTGCTCGGCTATCAATTCCCTTCGCCAAGGGGATTTTATGACATCCATAGACATCAAGGATGCGTATCTGCATGTGCCGATTTTTCAGGCACATCAGAGATTCCTCCAGTTTGCGGTAGGGGATCAACATTCTCAATTCGTAGCTCTTCCCTTCGGTCTAACCTCAGCACCGAGGGTCTTCACCAAGGTTTTAGCGGATGTAATGGCTCTGCTCAGATCTCAGGGCATTCACATTGTGCCTTATCTGGACGATCTGTTGATTTCTGCTTCTTCCTTTCAGCAGGCAGAACTGGACTCCTTCCAGGAGAGATTCGGGTGGGTGATCAACCGCACCAAGTCTTCTCTCTCTCCGTCTCGAGTGATTTCATTTCTGGGCATGAATCTGGATACCAGTCGGGCCAGAGTATTTCTGCCCCAGACCAAGGTGCAGGGGATTCAGGACCTGATCCGTCTTCTTCTAGCCAGTCTTGTCCCTCTTTCCGACAGGGGATGAAACTGGTGGGCCTGATGGTGTCCTCCTTCGAGGCAGTGCCGTTTGCACAATTTCACATGAGATCTCTTCAACTTCTCCTATTGACGTATTGGGACAGGAGCCCACAGTCATTGGATCAACCTTTCAAGAGGTCACCCAGGGTTCAGCAGTCATTTCGGTGGTGGCTGGACTCGAGCAATCTGGTGAAGGGCAGATCCTTTCTGGTCCCTTTTTGGGAGACGGTTACCACGGATGCCAGCCTGTCGGGCTGGGGAGGTTATTGGAAGAGTCATCAGTTCAGGGGGGTGTGGGGTCCCCAGGAGGCTCACACCCCCATCAATGTATTGGAGCTCAGAGCCATTCGTCTGGCTCGGTTAACCCCACAGTTACGGGGTCTTCCGATTCAGGTGTGTTCGGACATCCGAACGGCAGTGGCCTACATAAATCACCAAGGAGAGACTCGCAGCAGGTGTGCCCTCAGGGAAGTCTCTCTGATCCTGCGTTGGGCGGAGAGCAATTGCCTTTCGGCAGTCTACATTCCGGGGGTGGAGAATACGGAGGCGGATTCCCTGAGCAGGGGGTCCTCTCGCCACGGAGAGTGGTCTCTCAACCCCGAGGTCTTTCTGGATCTTTGCCGCAAGTGGAGGACTCCGGAGGTGGATCTCTTTGCCTCGAGGCACAATCACAAGCTTCCTGCATTTGTGTCTCTTTCTCAGGATCCCCTGGCCTTGGCAGTGGATGCCTTGTCTCTGGCATGGAAGGTTTTCTGTACCTGTTTCCACCTGTCTCCATGCTGGGCAGGGTAGTTCGTAAGCTGGTTCTAGAAGGGGCACTAGTAATTCTGGTGGCTCCAAGGTGGCCAAGAAGGGTTTGGTACGCAGACGTCGTAAGGATGGCCGTAGACCAGTGCCGGCTTCCCTTGAGGCGGTCGTTCAGACCCTGATTAGGGCTAGGAAGCGGTCCTCTTCTGGCATTTACTATAGGACTTGGAGGTCCTATATTGATTGGTGTGAGGCTAGGGCCTTGCCTTGCAGGGTTTTTTCTGTTCCCAGGGTTTGGAGTTTCTTCAGCATAATCTGGACCTTGGGTTCCAGCTTAGTACTTTGAAAGGACAGGTTTCTGCTCTGTCGGTTTTCTTCCAGAGGTCTTTTGCTTTACACCCGCTGGTTAAGACTTTTTTCCAAGGGGTGGTGCATGTGTGGCCCCCTCGAAAAGCTGTAGTTCCTGTTCGGGATTTGAATTTGGTTCTTTCGGCTCTGCAGGGTCCGCCTTTTGAGCCGCTTCATGATATTGCCCTTTCGGTTCTCACTCAGAAGGTTGCCTTCTTGGTGGCGAATACCTCGGTTCGGCGTGTCTGAGTTGGCGGCTCTGTCGAATTCAGGCCCCTTACTTTGAGAGACACCAGGATAAGGTGGTTTTTCGTTTTAAGCCGGATTTCCTTCCTAAGGTGGTGTCTGCTTTCCACCTCAATCAGGATATTGTTCTCCCTTCCTTGTGTCCTAAGCCTAACAATGACAAGGAGAGGGTTTTGCACAATTTGGACGTTGTTCGCTGTGTGAAGTACTATTTGGTGACTACTTCTTCCTTCCGCTTTTTTCGTGGTGCCCTGCGGGCCCAGGACAGGTTTGGCACCTGCTAAGTCTACGATTAGCAAATGGATTCGTCAGGCCATTGTTGGGGCCTATTCTGCTAAGGGGAGGACTCCCCCTTTTAGGATCACTACACACACTACTCGTGCTGTGGGATTTCAGCACCAGGCTTCTGTTGAACAAGTTTGTAAGGCTGCTACTTGGTCTTCTGTTCATACCTTTTACAAGTTTTACAAGATTGATGTGCGGGCTTCAGCGGATGCTGTCTTTGGCCGCAAGGTTCTGCAAGCTGCAGTGGTTTGAGTTGGTGCATTCTTTACTGTTTATGGTTCCCACCCTTGACGGACACTGCTATTGGATGTCCCAACTGTCAAGACTTATTGAAGCGGAGTGTATGTCACACTTGGAATAATACCGTTTTGTGATTACTCACCTTTAAAACGGATATTATAAGTGTGACATACACTTCGCTTCACCCACCCTGTTTGGTATTCTGGATCCTTTATATGGTGAACCATTGTTTTTTGTTAGTATTGTTATAATTGGTTCTTCCTGGTCCCTTTACTGCTATCTTACACTGGGGAATTGGTGGGAGGTCCCAGGTAGTTATGGACCGGGAGGGGCTTCTTTTTTTGCATTCATCTCTGCAGAAGTTCGCCCTCTACTGGAGAATAATCCAACTGTCAAGAAGTATTGAAGCAGAGTGTATGTCACACTTATAATATCCGTTTTAAAGGTGAGTAATCACAAAACGGTATTTTCACTGTTCCCAAAATAAGATGGGTCCATCAGACCTATCCTGGATTTTAAGTGCCTCAACAAATTTGTCAGATTCAAGCACTTTCGCATAGAAGACTCTGTGCTCAGCTGTCAATTCACTTCGCCCGAGCGACTTTATGACCTCCTGTAGACATCAAGGACGCTTACCTTCATGTACCAATCTTTCCAGGTCATCAGAGATTCCTCAGGTTTGCTCTGGAGGATCAGCACTACCAATTTGTAGCCTTGCCCTTCGGTATCACCTCGGCTCCCAGGATATTCACTAAGGTGCTGGCGGGCGTATTGGCTCTGCTGCGGTCTCAGGCATTCGTATCCTTCCTTACTTGGACGACATTCTCATCACGTCTCGGTCCGTCCAGCAGGCCGAGAGGGATACCCAGCTGGTGGTGTCCACACTGGAGTCCTTCGGCTGGGTGATCAACCATCCCAAGTCTTTTCTGTCACCGTCAATGGTGAGGTCCTTTCTGGGCATGACTCTGGATACATCTCAGGTCAAGATTTTTCTCACTCAGCAGAAGGTGGAGAGGTTTCAGGCCCAAGCCAGGCTCCTTATGTCTTGCCCTCATCCCTCCATCCGGCAGGGGATGCAGCTGATGGGCCTGATGGTGTCTTGCTTCGAGGCGGTTCCATACGCTCAGTTTCACATGAGACCTCTTCAACTTCACGTCTTGTCAGTATGGGATCGGGACCCTCGGTCCCTGGATCAGGTGTTTGTTCTGTCCGCTCTGGCCAGGTCTCTCTTGTGGTGGCTGGACTCAAGAAACCTGTTGGTGGGCAGATCATTTTTGGCCCCATGCTGGGAGACAGTCACCACAGATGCCAGTCTGCCAGTCCCACACCCTATCAACATTCTGGAATTGAGGGCGATAAGGTTGGTTCTCGCCCAATTGACTCCACACCTTCGGGGTCGGGCGGTTCAGGTCTGCTCGGACAAGCAGACTGCGATTGCCTACATCAATCATCAGGGAGGGACCCGGAACAAGAGGGCCCTCAAGGAAGTGTCCCTGATACTGTCTTGGGCGGAGCAGAATGTTCCCTGCATCTCAGCTGTGTACATCCCGGGGGTGGAGAGTCTGGAGGCAGACTCCCTCAGCAGGGGGACTTCTCGTCTGGGAGAATGGTCCCTCAGCAGCAGGGTGTTTCGCTCCCTGTGCCACCGCTGGGGTCAGCCAGATGTGGATCTGTATGCGTCCCGTCACATTCACAATCTTCCAGTCTTTGTCTCTCTGTCCCAGGACCCTCTGGCCTTGGCCATGGATGCCCTAGCCATGTCTTGGAAGAGCTTTCAGCTTCTCTGTGTTCCCTCCTATTCTTAGTATACAGTACGTCCTGCTCCAGATAGATTACTTACACTTGGGTTATCCTCCACCAGATGGCGCTGCACTGCAGAGACATGTAAAAACAGGCTCTTCCCGGCCCCTCAAATACCCGGGGATCTCCCACAAATCCCCAGATTTCCCTGCAGTGCTTACTGCGAAGACATGTAATTATCACTCTCTCGCGGGTTAGCGGGGCTATTAGCCTGCGGCCCTGTTGGACTATTCCCACCCGTCCTTCGTGTGATGTGCCTCCCCGGGGGGGGGGGGGGGGGTTGGTGTATCGTGATCCGTGCATACGGCCTTTTGTCATATTTTCTTTGACTAGTATATGTGGTGTCAGCCGCCTTTTCCTTCATTTGGATGTTCTGCGCCGGGTGGCTGCGTTACCTCAAACGCTTCTGCGTTCTCATTGGCTGCTTGTCGGTGGACTTCGTGCTCTTCGGGGGGGGGGGGCTGGCCTGGCGCGCCCTGCGTCACAGCTCTCTCTGGCCCGCACTTCGAGGTACTCTCGGCGCCATGTTGTCAGGTCGCGCGCGTGTGACGTTCTTACTTACCGCGGTCCGTAAGTGCCCTCGCGGGCGGCTTTATACTCATTGTAGTGTGTTTGATTCTGACACCCCCTCTTCTCATTGTGTATTTCAGATGGGTGAATCCATTGGCTTCTCCCGGCCCGGTGTAATTGATAGTTGGGCCTTGTAAAATTACTCCCACTTCCCTAGCGGTCATTGGGGCATCCAGGGTTGCTTCATAGCGTCAATCCCTACTGGCACATTGTGCCTAATAATCACCATATGGAGGCATCCCAGGACAGTGTTACAGGGGTCCCCTTGGGACAAGACCGGCTGTGTGTAGCGTGTGGACAGCCTCATGCTGACGCTGACAAGGCATGGGTCTGCGTACACTGTGCTGAGCAGGTGCTTGCATTGCAATCTGGCCTGCCAGTGGCTGCACCTCGTTTCACTACTCCCCCCAGCTTAAAGTGGACCAACACCCAGGGGTGATCGGCCCGGAAATCTATAAGATTCCCGGGCCGATCACCCCCCACCCCGCGGGACATCCGAGATCGGGATGTCCCGCGGGGTGAAACCCCCCAGAAACCCCAAAAACACCTTACCTGATCCGCCGCCGCTTCCGCCGCCGCCGCCTCCCGCGCACCCCTCCAGACGTGCGCGCGCCGGCCCTCTGTGAATGGCCGGCGGGGGCGCGCGCGCGCCGAGAGTGACGCGCGGGAGGCGGCGGCGGCGGAAGCGGCCTGGACGTTCCTGATCCCCGCCTGGACGTTGGCGGGGATTGGCTGCGGCGCTCACGTGGGAGCGTTGAGAGGTGAGTTTTTTGGGGTTTCTGGGGGGTTTCACACAGCGGGGCACCCCCGATCGGGGTGCCCCGCCGAAGTGGACCAAAACCCAGGATAGTCAAAATCCTGGGTGTTGGTCCACTTTAAATCTCACTCCTGTTGAGTTGCATACTTGTGGGGATTCTCAGCCTGATGTGTCTTCTAGACTGCCTACTGCTGAACAGATTATTGCGAGGTCTTTAGCGCGTAAGGGCCCTAGTAAGAAGCTGCACTTGACGCCTAATGTTACTGTTTTCCCTATGGGATCTCAGGAGTTTATGAATCTGTGTGGCTATACCCCATCTGATGGAGAGCTCTTTTCTGATTCAGGCTCATCTGATGAGAGACCAAGGGGTCATGACGATTCTGGCTCTGACCCCTGGGCCCCGGATGACACTGACAGATTATTGATCCAGATCTTTGAGGTTCTGTTTATCTCTCTCCCTGGTGAGGCTCCCAGGCAAAAAGGGGAGCGTTTTCATACAGTAACATCACGTTTGGAATTTCTAGAGCAGCCACATTTCCATACCCTTGTGCTCAAGGAATGGGAGTGCCCCAGTAAACTTCCCGGGGTTCCAAGGAATTGGGATAGGAAGTATCCCTTTCCCCCTGAGGTGGTTAAATGTTGGTCATCCCCCCCCCCCCCCGAGGTGGATGTCCCGATCCTAGAGCTATCTAACACCCCTGTCATGCATTCCCCTTGATTCTACTACCCTGCAGGATGCTGAGGACCGCCGCATTGACCTGCTGGCCTCCCACGGCTTTGCATGTGCGGGGACGGCACTGTGCCCGGTCTGTGCCTCTGCTATTACTGCTGTGGCCACTAGAACCCTTATCAGAAATATGCTTGATAGTGCCCCTGATGATCTCCCTTGTGAGGTGTTTAATGCACTCTGCAGTTGTGATTGTCTTTGTAAATTTTGTCCTATTAGCATTGGATGACACCATCAGAATGTGTGCAAGAACTTCTGCCCTCGTGGTGGCTATACGCCGCTTGGTTTGGCTGCGACAGTGGGGTGCTGACAATGCTGCAAAGAAGGCCTTCACTGGGCTTCCTTTTAAGGGGCTACGCCTGTTTGGGGCCCGTCTAGACCTTTTTGCTAAGAGAGGTAAGTTACCCCAGCGCAGACGGCTGTCTCGGCCCCTTCGGGGCCAGGGCTCCCCTTCACCCCCCTACCATGGTGCTAGACAAGAAACAGGGGTGTCCTTCGCGGGGGCTCGTGCAGATTCCTGTCACAGGAGCAGAAGACAACGTCCTGGCTCCTCCGGTTGGGCTAAGCCCAAATCCTCTCCCAAGCCCCCTCAAGCATGATGGGGCGCCCTCGCCCGTCAGGGTGGGGGGACGGCTGCGGCACTTTGCTCAAGTCTGGAGGCATCACGCCTCAGACCGGTGGATTCAGGAGGTAGTGTCCTCCGGCTACAAGATAGTTTGCTGTGCGGCCTCCCCCAAGATTTATCAGGTCCCGGATACTCCAGGACCCTTCCTCTGCTCAGGTGTTTGCGCAGGCCGTGCAAGGCCTGCTGGGTCTGGGGGGTCATTTGCAGATTTCCCTTAAAAAACAGAGGCAAGGGGCTCTACTCCAACCTTTTCACAGTTCCCAAAAAAGATGGGTCAGTCAGGCCCATTCTGGATTTAAAGATCTTCAACAAAATTGTCAAGAACAGGCGTTTTCGCATGGAAACTGCGCTCGGCCATCAGCTCCTTGCGCCCCGGGGGTTTCATGACGTCTGTGGACATCAAAGATGCTTACCTTCACATCCCTGTGTTTTCAGGACACCAAGGTTCCTCAGATTCGCGTTGGCAGATCAACACGAATCTGGCCTCTCTTCAGCTCCCTGAGTGCTCACCAAGGTGCTGGCTGGGGTGATATCTCTGATGAGGCCAAGGGGCATCCGTGTGCTGCCCTACCTGGACGACATACTCATCACCTCTCGGTCTCTACAGCAGGCAGAGTTGGACACTCAGCTGGTGGTGGCCACTCTGGAGTCCTTCGGCTGGGTGATCAATCACCCCAAGTCTTCTCTGTCCCCTTCCCCGGTGACCCCGTTCCTGGGAATGATTCTGGATACGGTTCAGTCAAGGATATTCCTTCCTCAACAGAAGGTGGGAGCTCTAACTGCGCAGGTGAGGTTCCTGCTGTCGTGTCTCCATCTCTCCCTCAGGCAGGGAATGCAGTTGGTGGGCCTGATGGTGGCGTGCTTCGAGGCGGTGCCTTTTCCTCAGTTCCATTTGAGGCCTCTACATCTTCACCTTCTGTCAGTTTGGGACAAGGACCCAACGTCCTTGGACGAGGTCTGTGTACTCCCTCTCCCTTGGTCAGACGGTCTTTCGTGGTGGCTGGACTCCAGGTACTTGCTGGGGGGCAGGTCCTTCTGGCCCCTTCCTAGGAGACGGTCACCACGGATGCCAGTCTGTCAGGGCGGGGGGGGGGAATTCGGGTAGTCCCTGCGGTGCCAGGGGAGGTGGGGGCCTCAGGAGGCTCACTTACCTATCAACATTTTGGAACTACGATCAGATTGGTTCTGGGTCAGTTGACCGACCACCTGCGGGTCTGTCTGTGCAGGTGCGATCAGACAACAGGGCGGCGGTTGCATACATCAGCCATCAGGGAGGGACCGGAGCAGGGGGGCCCTCCAGGAGGTGTCGCGGATTCTGACATGGGCGGAGGCCAATGTTCAATGCATTTCGCCTGTGTACATCCCGGGGGCAGAGAGTCTACTAGCAGACTCTCTGGGCAGGGGGACCTCTCGTCAGAGAGAGCGGTCCTTCTGCAACAGGGTATTCCAGTCCCTGTGTCACCGTTGGGGTTTACCAGATGTGGATCTGTTTGCGTCCCATCACAATTACAAGCTCCCGGCCCTTGTCTCCCTGTCTTAGGATCCTCTGGCCTGGACCACGGATGCTCTGTCCATGTCATGGCAGGAATTTTGGCTACTGTATGTCTTTCCTCCATTCCCCCGCTGGGCAGGGTTCTGCGCATGATTGCTCTGAAAGGGGTACCAGCGATTCTGGTGGCCAAGAAGAGTGTGGTTCACAGACGTGGTGCTGATGATAGTAGACCAGTACGTTCTGCCAGGGGTGCCAGATCTGCTCACTCAGGGCCCCTTACGTCATCCCAATTTACAAACTCTGGCTTTGCGGCCTAGCTGCTGAAACCTCCATCTTGATGGAGAAAGGCTTGTCTGCCTCGGTGGGTGTTACCATGGTGAAGGCTAGGAAGAAAGCATCTTCTTACATCTATCACAGGGTATGACGTACCTACTTTGACTGGTGTGAGTCTAGGTCTCCTCCCTGTTGGGTGTTGTCAGTTCCCAGGGTTCTGGAGTTCTTACAGCATGGGTTGGCGTCAGGACTGCAACTCAGTGCTCTGTAGGGTCAGGTGTCTGCCCTGTCTGTTTTTTCTTTCAGAAATCTTTTGGTCAGCATTCTTTGGTTAACACTTTCTTTCAGGGGGTTACTCATGTGCGTCCCCCACGAAAGCCTAGGGTCCCTGTTTGGGATTTGAACTTGGTCTTGTCTGCCTTGCAGGGTGCTCCATCTGAACCTATTCAGGATACTACTCTGGCTGTACTTACCCACAAGGTTGTCTTTATGGTGGCTATTACTTCGGTCAGGCGTGTGTCTGAGCTGGCGTCTCTGTCTATCCAGCCCCCATACTTTGAGAGACACCAGGATAAGGTGGTGTTCCGCTTTAAGCCGGATTTTCTGCCTAAGGTGGTGTCTGCCTTTCATTTGAATCAAGATATTGTGCTTCCTTCATTGTGCCCTAATCCTAGCAATGCTAAGGAAAGGGTTTTGCATTCCTTGGATGTGGTCAGGTGTCTGAAGTATTACCTAGTAGTCACTGCGTCTTTCAGGAAAACTAATGCTTTTTGTGGTCCCTTCTGGTCCTAGGAAGGGTTTGGCTCCTGCGAAGGTTACTATCAGCAAATGGATCCGTCAGGCTGTGATTTAGGCCTATTCTGCTAAGGGAATCCTCCCTTCCGCCTTACTGCTTATTCTACTCGTGCTATTGGTGCCTCTTGAGCTTTCCAGCACCAGGCTTCTGTTGATCAAGTTTGCAAGGCCGCTACTTGGTCTTCTGTTCATACCTTTTCATAGTTTTACAAGGTTGATGTTAGGGCCTCAGCTGATGCTGTTTTTTGGCCGCAAGGTTTTGCAGGCGGCAGTGGTTTAAACTGCCCGCTGTTACTTTTTGGGGATCCCACCCTACTTTACGGACACTGCTATTGGATGTCCCAAGTGTAAGGAATATTCTGGAACATGACGTGCTGTATACTTAGAATAATACAATTCTGTGATTACTCACCTGTAGAATTGGTATTATACGTATACAGCACGTCCTGTTCCATCCCACCCTTTTTATCATTATTCTTAGTTACCGCTGTATGGTGATTGTTCATATGTTCATTTTTGAATTCTGGTTATTATTGTTTTCCCGGCTTCTTGTTAATTGCTTGTCAGTACTGGGGAATTTGTGGGAAGTCCCTGACTTATAAGGGGCCGGGAGGAGCCACAAGCTGTTTTCTGCAGTCCAGCGCCATCTTGTGGATGTGTTACCCAAGTGTAAGGAATATTCTGGAACAGGACATGCTGTATACGTATAATACCAATTCTACAGTAATCACAGAATTGTATTTTTGGAAGACAAGTATACACTTTCAAAAATTCCATTGGAAGTGGACTTTCCCTTTTCAAGGAACATAAAATGTCATTTTATTTATTAAATAAATCTGCATCATAAGTGAGCACAACATTCATAGATAGAAGTTATAGTTCTATCTTCTCGAATTTCCCAGAAAAGTCTGGCTCTCAAGTGCATCTAAAAATTTCCTTTTATTGAATTCATTAAAAGATCGTGCTCATTGGTCCAGAAATATAATTAAAATTTCTTACAGTATGTACATGCGGCAGCAATAAAAGGAAATTTTTAGACACAGTTGAGAGCTGGACTTTTCTGGGAAATTAGTAGATTATGTGTGGCAAACATGTCCAGAGCCTCGGTGGTCTAATTCGCATGGATTGAGCTGGCCAACTGCATCAATACCTTTTTATAGTTCTTGTTTTCTGGAATCACTTTAAATATACTCGGCTTGAAAGGTATCTTATCTCTTGACTTTCTACAGCAATCAATTTAAGAAGTTTCCACAGATGACCTCATATCACAGAATGCTTTTACACCGCGCTGCTGCTTATTTTGGCATGGATCATAATGTAGACCAAACGGGTAAAGCCGTCATCATCAATAAAACCAGTAACACACGAATGTAAGTAGTCTACCTTGCTTATCGTTTTTGCCATCTGTTTCACCTTCACCGTAATCTTTGTCCAGCTGTAGCACAGATCAATAAGCTCTGGTTTTGTGTGTTATCCTTCAGTTCCTTTTGCTGCATATTTTCTTGGTTGTCTGCTAAAAAGATTCGAAATAACAATACTACGATAAAGTATTCTTGCTCACCTGAAACCCCCATTCCTGTCAGAAAGTCCCTTTTAATTATATTAAACAACTCTTTAACAGACAGTCAATTGCATGTAGTATTTACATTAATGGTTTAAAAAATCACATACAGTATGTTTCCTTGATCGTGCACTAGAAGACAAGCTAAACAATAGTAAATGTTTGGGTTATAGCCAGGCCCATCATGAGCTGGGCACCTTCAGAGCTGTTCAGCCTTTGGGACTTTAGGTTTCATAGATTTAGGTTTTTATTAAATGAATAATCAAAGTATAACATAAAAGGACAGTAATATAACTTGGGGCTTTACACCCCCACCTTTACATCACGTGGCCTTGTAACCTATAGTGCTCATGCTGGGAGCTAGATGTACCCTGCAGTGTTCCTGTATGTGTGTTGTTTTAGTTAGACGTCATTTTTTAATTTTTTTTGCTTTGCTTCTTTTAATTGTCCTTTCCCTCTTTTTAGTTGAGTGTGTCTTCAATGAGACAACTACTACTTGCCATGAAATACTTTTTATTCTAAGTATGTCACACACCCCACTTCAGACTTTAATAATTACACTAGGGTTAACGCACCTCTAGGTGGCAGCATTGCAGAGAACTTCTCCAAAAAAACTTCAACAGGCCCCTCCCGGTCTATACATACCTGGTACCTCCCAAGAACCTCCCAGTGTTGTTCTCTGCAAGGTGGCGACAAGACAGAAGAAAGAAGTCTCCTGCTTGCAGGTAGCCGGGGTATCCCCCCGGCCCCCCCCCCCCCGTGGTCTATTTCTGCCCGGCTCTTGTTTGAATGTATTCTATGTAATGGCAGCCTCCCAGCTTCGGCTGTAGGCCGGGCAATAAGGTAGCCGGCACCATTGGTGCCTAGGAGATTAGCTCCTCCGCTCGACCCTTCATTGCGGGGCATAGCGGGATTCCCGGAGTGGTGATCCGGATGTGGGATGCCCCATTTTTTAGGAGTTAGTGGTCAGGTTGTGTCTTGCCCTGGGTTATTGTGTCTCTTCCGGGGTGTGGGACGCGCTGGGGACAGTGTCATGCTTTTATTAGGTGACATGCTGTGTGAGTGTGCTGCTGCGCTCTACCTTGTGATTCCCTTTGTGATTTTACTTTGTCTGATTTCACTGTCTGTTCTCCGTTTTTCTTTTTCTCCCATGTCTGTGTGTATCTCTCCTCAGGAGCCGGGGGGGGCGGGGCCTCGCGGCGTGCTGCGCCGCGGTCCCGCTGGTGGCTGAGCGCCGTACCCGGCGCTTGCAGCCTGCTTGCCCGGCTGCTCAGGGGGGACCTTTTATCAGTGTGTGGGTCTGTGTTTACTCCGGCGCTGTACACTGGGAGCCGGCGGGTGGCTCCGCCGGTCCCGTTATCGAGGTCTGCTTGCGGTCCCCGCAGGCAGACGCTGACGCTGCCTGGGGGCGGGGCCGCGCACGGATTGGACGCCCGGAGGGGCGGGGCCTTCTCGGCTCCCGGAGCTTCTCTCTTCCTCCGTCTAGGCGTGTGTGCTGGCCGCCATCTTCTGCTGGCTGCGCGGTTTTCCTCTCCTCTCCAGGTAGGCGTTTTTGGCTTGTATTTCAGTGACCCCTCGGATCCTTTCCTCCTCCTTTTCCTCCCTCCTCGCTCCGGCGCATCTTTATGGTGCTGGTTGGCATTAACCATTTCCGTTGCTCTGGTTAATGAGGGGGGGGGGGGGGGGCTGGTGTGAGGGGGGTTTTGTATATTATGTGTTTTTTTGGCATGGTGCTGATTGACGCCTGTCCCTCTCCCCTTGTGTTTTTCAGATCCTGGGATCCCGTCTGGCAGGGCTCTCCCGGTCATATATACCTGGCTCGTGGGGGGTGTTTTTTCTTTGCAATATATTTATATATACACTTATATGTATTTTTATAAGGGTCTTATGCTATTCCCCTGGGTCAGGATCTTGTGACTGTCCTTAGACAAGTGTTAGGTTATTAAGGGGCATCCCGGGTCGCGTACCGCATAAATCCCTGGGTTCTGCAAATACCATAATTTCACCACATGGAGGTTACCACAGATACCGGGAATGGTTCTTCGGGACAATCCAAGGTGTGCGGGGGTTGTGGGGCTCCGCTCCAGGGAGATGATGTCATTTTGTGTATCCCTTGTGCACAGCAGAACATTGCACGGCAGTCCAGTACTCCGGTGCCTAGCACTTCGTCAGCCGCGCCATCTCCCTCTCCCCCTCGCTTATTCCGGACCCCGTGTGACGTTGTCCTGGGCAGGGATTCGCAGGCTGAGGTATGTGCCCGTTTGACCAGCCTTGAGAAGCGGTTTTCTGCTATAGCCGCTCAGAAGGCTTCAGCTAAGCGGAAGCATCTGTCTCCGCCTCCGCCGGATTCAGATGAGGAAGTTGTGGGAGATCTGGATTGGTCGGATCGTCCCCGTGAAGAAGGTGAGCTCATTGAGGATGAAGATTCTGATGTTCAGCAGTTGCTGGGTTCTGAGGGGGATCAGGATGATGGCCTCCCTCTCGATTCCTCTACCATTTTGAGCCAGATGTTTGAGGTTTTGGATTTGGAGCCTCCGGTGGTTGCTCCCAGGCCCAAGGGTCAGCTTTTTGGGGTGTCCAAGCAGCGTCTGGAGTTTCCCAGCCAACAGCATTTTGAAGAAATTGTCTTCAAGCAATGGGAGCAACCTACACGTCTTGTTGGTGTGCCGTCTAGCTGGGATAGGAAGTATCCCTTTCCGGCGGAATTGATGAAGCGTTGGTCTGTCCCCCCTGAGGTAGATACTCCGGTCTTGGGACTGTCCAACACGGCGGTCGTGCATTCCCCTGACACGACTTCGCTCAGGGACGGCGAGGATCGCCGGGTTGATCAGCTTGCCCGTCATGGTTTTGTATGTGCGGGTTCGGTGTTAAGGCCTGTCTGTGCTTCGGCTCTTTTGACTTTTGCTGTCAGGACTATTGTCAGGAACTTGGGGGTGGATCTCGAGCCCACCAGTGATGAGTCCCTTGGGCTTAAGCGCTGTGATGCTTTTTTGTCCTTTATCCTGGCCGCTCAGGAGGATGCCATGCTGATGTGTGGCAGGGCTACTGCCTTGCTGGTGGCTATCCGGCGCTGTGTGTGGTTGAGACAGTGGACGGCTGATTTTAATTCTAAAAGATCGCTCACGGCTCTGCCCTTTCTGGGTTTGAGGCTTTTTGGTGAGAGGCTGGACTCTGTTGCCAAGGGAGGTAAGTTACCTCAGCGCAATAAATTTCGCCGTTCCTTTCGGGGGATGGTCTCGTTCAATCCGTCCTTTCGGGGAGTCGGCGCCGGTAGAGGTGCGGGCTCCTCGGCCCCCAGGGGCGGCAGTTGGAATAGGGGCAGAGGCCGTGGCCGCCCCACTCGCGTCTAGGGTGCCAAGCCCAAGCCGGCTGCCAAGCCCATCCAGCAATGAGGGGGCGCCCTCACCCGTTCGGGTGGGGGGACGGTTGCAACTTTTCTCCCGGGTGTGGGACCAGGAGGTCCCGGACAGATGGATCCGGGAGGTGGTTTCGGCCGGTTACAAGTTGGAGTTCGAGTCCCGTCCTCCTCCAAGGTTCTTCAGGTCTCGGGTGTCTTTGGATCCTTTGGCCGCGCAGGGGCTCCTGGCGGCAGTAAGGAATCTTCTGGATTTAGCCGTTATTTGCCCGGTTCCTCCTTCAGAGGTGGGGCGCGGGTTTTATTCCAATCTCTTCACGGTCCCCAAAAAGGACGGGTCCTTCCGTCCTATTCTGGATTTGAAGTTTCTCAACAGGTTTATTCGTCCTCGGAAGTTTCGCATGGAAACCCTGCGGTCGGCAATCGGTTCGCTTCGGCAGGGGGACTTTATGACGTCCATAGACATCAAGGATGCGTACCTGCACGTGCCGATTTTTCCTGCTCATCAGCGGTTCCTCCGTTTCGTGGTGGGGGATCGGCATTTTCAGTTTGTGGCTCTTCCATTCGGTCTCACCTCTGCTCCGAGAGTGTTCACCAAGGTGTTGGCGGGGGTGATGGCCCTGCTCAGAGCTCAGGGGATTCGCATTGTGCCTTACCTGGACGATCTTCTCATCATGGCTCCTTCCTTCAGTCAAGCAGAGGGGGACACCAGCACGGTGGTGTCTATGTTGGAGAGGTTCGGCTGGGTGATCAATTACCCCAAGTCCTCGCTGGTTCCGGCCAGGGTGGTGACCTTTCTGGGGATGTCGTTGGACTCCTGCCAGCACAGAGTGTTTCTTCCTCAGGCCAAGGTTCTGATGATTCAGGAATTGGCCCAGCTGCTCCTCTCCCATCCTCATCCGTCCATTCGTCTGGGGATGAGACTGGTGGGGTTGATGGTGGCCTCGTTCGAGGCAGTTCCCTTTGCTCAGTTTCATACGAGGACTCTTCAACTTCATCTTTTGGCGTCTTGGAACCGGTGTCCGGGGTCGTTGGATCGGTCCTTCCGGTTGTCCCCTCGGGTTCGGCAGTCCCTTCTGTGGTGGTTGGTCTCGGACAACCTTCTGAAGGGCAGGTCGTTTCTGACTCCACTTTGGGAGACTGTCACCACGGATGCCAGTTTGTCAGGCTGGGGAGGTTATTGGAAGGATCTTCGGTTTCAGGGGCAGTGGGACCCTCAGGAGGCCCACTTGCCCATCAATGTTCTGGAACTGCGAGCCATCAGGTTGGTTCTGTCTCACTTGACGCATCATTTACAGGGTCTGCCGGTTCAGGTTCGCTCAGACAATCAGACGGCGGTTGCTTACATCAATCATCAAGGAGGGACTCGCAGTCTGGGTGCCCACAGGGAAGTGTCTCTGATTTTGGTCTGGGCGGAGACTCATGTCCCTTGCATCTCGGCAGTTTACATTCCGGGAGTGGAAAACACGGAGGCGGATTTTCTGAGCCGGTGTGCGTCCCGTCGGGGGGAGTGGTCTCTCCATCCCCAGGTGTTTCGGTCACTTTGTCTCCGGTGGGGGACGCCGGAGGTGGATCTGTTTGCCTCTCGTCACAATCACAAGCTTCCGTCCTTTGTGTCCCTGTCCCGGGACCCTCTGGCTCTGGCGGTGGATGCCATGACCCTGAGCTGGAGGGACCTGGGGTTTCTTTATCTGTTTCCTCCGATTCCCATGCTAGGCAGGGTTCTGCGAAAGTTGGTTCTGGAAGGAGTTCCCGCCATTCTCGTGGCTCCAAGGTGGCCAAGGCGGGTGTGGTTCGCGGACATCGTTCGTCTGGCCGTAGATCAGTTCGATCTGCCTCTTCGGCCAGATCTTCTCACTCAGGGTCAACTCTGTTACCCCAGTTTACAAACGCTGGCTTTGACGGCTTGGCTGCTGAAACCTCCATCTTAAAGGAGGAGGGTCTTTCGGATGCGGTCATTCAGACTCTTATTAGTGCTAGGAAGAGATCTTCTTCTTCCATCTATTACAGGTATTGGAGATCTTATATTGATTGGTGTGAGGCTAGGTCTTTGCCCTGCCGGGTCTTTTCTGTGTCTAGGATTTTGGAGTTCCTTCAGGCGGGGCTGGACTCTGGTCTTCAGCTGAGTACCTTGAAGGGGCAGGTTTCTGCTTTGTCAATTTTTTTCCAGAAATCTTTTGCTAGTCATTCGTTGGTCAAGACTTTTTTCCAGGGGGTGTCGCATGTGCGGCCTCCTAGGAAGCCTTTGCTCCCAGTGTGGGATTTGAATTTGGTTCTTTCTGCTCTTAAGGCTCCTCCTTTTGAGCCTTTGCGGGATGCTGCTTTGTCCATTCTTACTCAGAAGGTTGCCTTCCTGGTGGCCATTACTTCGGTTCGGCGTGTTTCTGAGCTGGCAGCCTTGTCTATTCAGGCTCCTTATTTTGAGGATCATCAGGACAAAGTGGTTTTTCGTTACAAGTCAGATTTTCTCCCTAAAGTGGTCTCTGATTTTCATCTTAACCAGGACATTGTTCTTCCTTCTTTGTGTCCTAAGCCTAAGAATGTCAAGGAGAGTGCTTTGCACTGCTTGGATGTGGTACGTTGTGTCAGGTACTATCTACGTGCTACGTCTTCTTTTCGTAAGACTGATGCCTTTTTTGTGGTGCCATGTGGGCCTAGGAAGGGTTTGGCTCCGGCCAAATCTTCCATTAGTAAATGGATTCGTCAGGCCATTGTTGGTGCTTATTCGGCCAAGGGGAAGGATCCCCCTTTTCGAGTTACTGCTCACTCTACTCGTGCGGTTGGTGCGTCCTGGGCTTTTCAGCACCAGGCTTCGGTTGAACAAGTGTGTAAGGCTGCAACTTGGTCTTCTGTTCATACTTTTTCTAAGTTCTATAAGGTTGATGTGCGGGCCTCAGCGGATGCTGTTTTTGGCCGCAAGGTTTTGCAGGCTGCAGTGGTTTGAATTGTTTCTGCATTATTGCCTGTTCGGATACCCACCCTTTTCTGGACACTGCTGTTGGATGTCCCTAGTGTAATTATTAAAGTCTGAAGTGGGGTGTGTGACATACTTAGAATAATACCATTTTGTGAATACTCACCTGTAAAATGGGTATTATAAGTATGTCACACACCCCACTTCACCCGCCCTTTTTGGTATCCTGGCTCTCTATTTGGTGAAGTTTGGTTCTTTACGTTGAGGGTTACATTGTTTGGTTCTGGTACCTTGTCTTACTGCTGTTCTAATACTGGGAGGTTCTTGGGAGGTACCAGGTATGTATAGACCGGGAGGGGCCTGTTGAAGTTTTTTTGGAGAAGTTCTCTGCAATGCTGCCACCTAGAGGTGCGTTAACCCTAGTGTAATTATTAAAGTCTGAAGTGGGGTGTGTGACATACTTATAATACCCATTTTACAGGTGAGTATTCACAAAATGGTATTTTTGGCCTCCTGTAGAGTACTGGGGTAATGTGTACCCCAAGAGGGGAACATGGGGATGTTTGCAGTGCACCACCAGGGGTCTGATTGGTCTTTTAACAGTAAAACATTATTCATTTTTTGCTTTAAAAGTTTGAACTTCTTGTTTCCTGGGGGTTACTTGGCGTAAATGGTTTGGGAACCACTGCTGTAGATGACACAGCCATTGTTAGGTGGCTGCAAAGTTCTTTCAGGTTGTGAGATCTGGAATATTGCATGTGGCAAGATTGAAGTCACGTTCACACCTGTCCAGATGTTTTGCATATCTACAGGAAAAAGTAGTTAATGTATCCTCTATGGACCCCTTTCACACCTCTCCGTTTTGATACAGTGTTTGAGACTTAGCCAAAAATGTCCATGAAAGGTGTAAAGCGTTTACAGCCACAAACGCAAAATGGCGCAAAGTGTTGTGTGGTTATAACCCAAATGTAAATTATTGTTTTTTTTTCCCCTTTACTGTAAGTACTAAAATTCAATTTCTCCATCTTCATAGACCCGAGCAAAGGTTCTCTGAGCACATCAAAGATGAAAAGAATTGTGAGTTTCAGCAAAGATTCATTCTGAAGAGAGATGATGCCAGTATGGACAGGGATGATAATCAGGTGAAGCATCTGCTTGTTGCTTGAATTATACATTTTTTTTTTGTTATACTTCATGTAATTTTCCAAGTATACAGCACATCCTGTTTCACTAAATTCTTTACGTCTGGGTTATCCGCCACCAGGTGGCGCAGTGGACTGCAGAAAAGACTTGTGGCACCTCCCGGCCCTATAAAAGGACAGGAACTTCCCACAAATTCCCCAGTTTCCTTCTGCAGCCAGGGCTGCGAATATAGAAGATGGCTCTCTATATAGCGCAGGTGAGCGGGGCTTACCAGCCTGCGGCCCTGCAGGACTATTTCCACCCGTTCTGGACCCACTGCCTCCCAGCCTCGGCTGACTGGTTCGGGTGAAGGTAGGACAGCACCAGGGTCAGGTGCTTGGGGAGCGCTGCTCCAACCGTAATCCCTGTACCAAACTAGGGTAGTCGGTTCAGGCTTATGGTGAGTTTTTGTGGGATGCCCCTTTCTGTTATTTGTAATTGTGGGCACTCCCCCCCCCCCCCCCCCCCCCCTCCATACGTCTGCCTTGGGTGCCCCTGCAGCTGCTCCCTCCCACATCGCTCTCTCTCTGTGGAGGGGTGGGCGGTGGTGACCTCAGTAGTTTTGACTTTTTTGCTGTATTTTTCTTTACTGTCTTATGTGTGCCCGCCGCGCCGGCGATGAGCGCTCTTCGGGGGGGAGGGTCCGCGGGTGAAGGTTTTTGCATCAAATTCGTCCGCAGCCCGCACCTCAAGGTCCGTTCTGGCGCCATTTTGGCTCTGCGGTGTACTGGGGCCTTTGTGTGGTGCTGCGCGCTGCCTTTTCCTGTCTGGATTTCGGTGATTCGGTCTCTTGGTCCGTGAGTCCCCTTCTGGGTTGTCTTATTGCTATTTCGCCAACACTATGGGATTGTTGTGTGTTATGTCTTTCAGGCGGGATAAAAGTGACTGTGGTTTCTCCCGGCCCTCTCCCCCTTTTTTCATCTCCCACCTTCCCTAGCGGGGTTTGGGGCATCCTGGTGGCTCTTGCTAGCCTTAACCCTATACTGGCCAGTGTGCCCATTCTAATCACCATATGGAGGCTTCTGGGGATAATGTGCTTGGGGTTCCTTCAGGACAAGCCCAGCTGTGTGCTGTGTGTGGGGTATCCCCTGTGAGTGACGATGTCAGGGTATGTGTGCCCTGCACTCAGAAGGTACTTGCGCGGCAGTCTGGGGTGCCTGTCTCGCTTCCTAGCTCTGCGCCCCTTTCTGCATCACCTAACCCCCCGCGCCTGCCTCTGACCCCCAGTGAGGTACATGCTAGCGGGGAATCCCATTACGATTTGGCTATGCAGGTGGCCAGCCTTTAAAGGCATATTACTGGGCCTGTCCCCCGCAAGGCTTCTGGCAAGAAGCAGCACCTAACCCCCGCTGTTTCCCTTTTTCCTGTTGAGGATGAGGGACCTTACAATCTGTCTGACAATTACCCCCTAGAACAGGGGGAACTCTTCTCTGATTCTGATTCCTCTGAGGAACAGCAGGAGATTTATGGCGGTACTGGGTCTCCCTTTTGGAGAAGATCCTTGGTCTCCCGAGGATACGGATAGGCTGTTGGCTCACATTTTTGAAGTGCTATGTATTACCCCTCCTGTGCCGGCTAAAAAGCAGCAGGGTGAGCTTTTTCACACTGTTAAACAACGCTTGGAGTTCCCTGAGCAGAATCATTTTAATAATTTGGTGCTCAAGGAGTGGGAATGTCCTAGCAGATTGCCCGCGGTGCCCAAGAGTTGGGACAGGAGGTATCCCTTCCCTGCTGATGTGGTTAAGCGCTGGTCGTGTACCCCCGAGGTCGATGCTCCCATGCTTGGGTTGTCCAATACCTCGGTCATGCATTCCCCTGACACTTCTACTCTACTCTGTCTCCGTCCTTGGTGAGGTCCTTTCTGGGCATGAGTCTGGATTCATATCAGGTCAAGGTTTTTCTGCCTCAGCAGAAGGTGGAGAGCCTGCAGGCGCAGGCAAGGTTTCTACTTTCTTGCCCTCATCCCTCCATTCGGCAGGGGATGCAGTTGGTGGGGCTGATGGTGTCATGTTTCGAGGCGGTCCCCTATGCTCGGTTTCACATGAGACCTCTTCAGTTGCACCTCTTGTCAGTTTGGGAACGGGACCCTGTGTCCCTGGATCAGGAATTTGCTCTGTCCCCTCTGGTCAGTCAGTCCCTCTCGTGGTGGCTGGACTCAAGGAATCTCCTAGTGGGCAGGACCTTTCTGCCCCCATGCTGGGAGACTGTCAGCACGGATGCCAGTTTGACAGGTTGGGGTGGCTTTTGGAAGTCTCTGAAGTTCCAGGGCCAGTGGGGCCCTCAGGAGGCTCATGTCCCCATCAACATTCTGGAACTAAGGGCGATAAGGTTGGTTCTTTCCCAGTAGACCCCACACCTTCGGGGTTGGGCTGTTCAGATCCGCTCGGACAACCAGACGGTGGTTGCCTACAGGTCCTTCTCAAAAAATTAGCATATAGTGCTCATTATTTTCCATAATGAAATGATAAAAATTAAACTTTCATATATTTGAGATTCATTGCACACCAACTGAAATATTTCAGGTCTTTTTTTGATTTAATACTGATGATTTTGCCATAGAGCTCATGAAAACCCCCAAATCCTATCTCAAAAAATTAGCATATCATGAAAAGGTTCTCTAAACGAGCTATTAACCAAATTATCTGAATCAACTAATTATCTCTAAACACCTGCAAAAGATTCCTGAGGCTTTTAAAAAAGCCCAGCCTGGTTCATTACTCAAAACCGCCATCATGGGTAAGACTGCCGACCTGACTGCTGTCCAGAAGGCCATTATTGACACCCTCAAGCAAGAGGGTAAGACCCAGAAAGAAATTTCTGAACAAATAGGCTGTTCCCAGAGTGCTGTATCAAGGCACCTCAATGGGAAGTCTGTGGGAAGGAAAAAATGTGGCAGAAAATGCTGCACAACGAGAATAGGTGACCGGACCCTGAGGAAGATTGTGGAGAAGGATCGATTCCAGACCTTGGGGGACCTGTGGAAGCAGTGGACTGAGTCTGGAGTAGAAACATCCAGAGCCACCGCGCACAGGTGTGTGCAGGAAATGGGCTACAGGTGACGCATTCCCCAGGTCAAGCCACTTTTGAACCAGAAACAGCGGCAGATGCGGCTGACCTGGGCTACAGAGAAGCAGCACTGGACTGTTGCTCAAAAGATAGCAAATTTTGCATGTCATTCGGAAATCAAGGTGCGAGAGTCTGGGGGAAGAATGGGGAGAAGGAAATGCCAAAATGCCTGAAGGCCAGTGTCAAGTACCCACAGTCAGTGATGGTCTGGGGTACCATGTCAGCTGCTGGTGTTGGTCGACTGTATTTTGGAGCACTTCATGCTTCCATCGGCTGAAAAGCTTTATGGAGATGAAGTTTGCATTTTTCAGCACGACCTGGCACCTGCTCACAGTGCCAAAACCACTGGTAAATGGTTTACTGACCATGGTATTACTGTGCTCAATTGGCCTGCCAACTCTCCTGACCTGAACCCCATAGAGAATCTGTGGAATATTGTGAAGAGAAAGTTGAGAGACGCAAGACCCAACACTCTGGATGAGCTTAAGGCCGCTATTGAAGCATCATGGGCCTCCATAACACCTCAGCAGTGCCACAGGCTGATTGCCTCCATGCCACGCCGCATTGAAGCAGTCATTTCTGCAAAAGGATTCCGGACCAAGTATTGAGTGCATAACTGAACATAATTATTTGAAGGTTGACTTTTTTTTTTTATTAAAAACACTTTTCTTTTATTGGTTGGATGAAATATGCCAATTTTTTTAGATAGGATGTGGGGGTTTTCATGAGCTGTATGGCAAAATCATCCGTATTAAAACAAAAAAAGACCTGAAAATGTTCAGTTGGTGTGCAATGAATCTCAAATATATGAAAGTTTGATTTTTATCATTTCATTATGGAAAATAATGAACTTTAAGCACTATATGCTAATTTTTTGAGAAGGACCTGTATATCAATCATCAGGGAGGGACTCGGAGCAAGCGAGCCCTCAAGGAAGTGTCCCTGATACTGTCCTGGGCGGAGGAGAATGTCCCCTGCATATCGGCAGTTTACATCCCGGGAGTGGAGAACCTGGAGGCAGATTCCTTGAGCAGGGGGATGTCTCGGCTGGGGGAGTGGTCCCTCAGCAACAGGGTGTTTCACTCCCTGTGCCATCGCTGGGGGCTGCCAGATGTGGACCTGTTTGCTTCACGTCACAATCACAAGCTTCCATTCTTTGTCTCTCTGTCACAGGACCCTCTGGCCTTTGCCACGGATGCGCTAGCAATGCCTTGGAAGGGGTTTCGGCTCCTCTATGTTCCCCTCCGTTTCCTCTGTTGGGCAGGGTGCTGCGCAAGGTAGCCCAGGAAGGGGTGCCAACCATTCTGGTGGCCCCCTGTTGGCCAAGAAGGGTGTGGTTCGCAGACGTCGTGCAGTTGGCAGTAGATCAGTACGTCCTACCCAAGGATCCGGGTCTGCTCACTTGGGGGCAGCTGCGCCATCCCAATTTACAAACGCTGTCTTTGACGGCTTGGCTGCTGAAACCTCCATCTTGATGGAAAAGGCTAGGAAGAAGTCCTCGTCCTTTATCTACTACAGGGTCTGGCATGCTTACATTGCCTGGTGTGAGTCCAAATCTCTTCCCTGTCGGGTGTTTTCTATTCCCAGGATTCTGGAATTCTTGCAACATGGTTTGGATTTGGGCCTTCAACTTAGTACCCTCAAAGGTCATGTTTCAGCTCTGGCAATTTTTTTCCAAAGATCTTTTGCCAGTCACCGTTTGGTTAAGACTTTTTTCCAGGGGGTTTCCCTTGTGCGTCCACCACGTAAACCTATGTTACCAGTTTGGGATTTGAATCTGGTGCAATCTGCTCTGCAGGGTCGTCCCTTTTGAGCCTCTCTGTGAGGCCGCTTTGCCCATTTTGACTCTTAAGGTAGCCTTTTTGGTGGCTATCACTTCTGCCAGGCGTGTTTCTGAGTTGGCGGCGCTTTCCATTAAACCTCCTTATTTTGAACGACACCAGGACAAGGTGGTGTTTCGCTTTAAGCCAGATTTCTTGCCTAAGGTTGTGTCTGCTATTCTTAGTATACAGTACGTCCTGCTCCAGATAAGATTCATTACTCTTGGGTATTAGTCCGCCAGATGGCGCTGGACTGCAGAGACCGCGAAATTGGCTCCTCCCGGCCCCTCAAATACCCAGGACCTCCCAAAAATCCACAGATTTTCTCTGCAGTCTGGACTGCGAAGGACAAGAAGATGGCTCTCTTCTCGCAGGTGAGTGGGGCTGTTAGCCTGCGGCCCTGTAGGACTATTCCTACCCGTTCCATTATTAATGTGTCTCCCAGCCTTGGCTGCGCTGGTCTGGGTGATGGTAGGCAGCACCGCTGTCAGGTGCTTAGGAGTGCTGCTCCACCGCAATCCCCCACCAAAGGGTAGGCGGTATAGGCATATGGTGAGCCTCTATGGGATGCCCCTCCCGCACTATTGCCCCTTGCCCCTGTCTATCGGTGGGCCCTACGTTAAGTGGCCGCTGCCCTCCCTCGCTCTCCCCTGTAGCTCTGGGGGGGGGGGGGGGGGGGGGTGTTATGCGTTGGTGCTTCACTTGGATGGTGTGCTTGTTGACTTTTGTTCAGTCTCTGCACTGACTTGGTTGCACTGGTTGCGGTTTGAACATGCCGCCGCGCATGCTTCCACTGCGTTCCGCGGTCGGCGGCGGCATTACCTCAGGCGCTGAGGCGCCTTCATTGGCTGCTTGTCACGTGTGCTGCTTCGCGCTCTTCTGCAGATGGCGCGTTCCACGTCACTGTCTCCGCTGCCTGCCCCTTGAAGTATACTCGGCGACATTTTTTCTCTGGATTCCGTCTGCTGTGTGGCTGGCATCTACCTACCGCGGTCCGTGAGTGCCCTCGCGGGCGATTTATTTACCCTATGTCATTATACATGTCGCTTATGGGGTTCTCTTCGCTTATGTATTTCAGGCGGGTCGTACTCCATTGGTTTCTCCCGGCCCTACCCCTCTTTTTAGTTATTAAGCTTTGTGAGGCCTAGTGTGCTTATTACTCCCACTTCCCTAGCGGGCTATTGGGGCATCCCGGGTTGCTGTTATAGTGTGAATCCCTATTGGCCTATTGTGCCGCTATAATCACCATATGGAGGCGTCTCAGGATAATGTGCTCGGGGTTCCTTCGGGACAAGCTCGGCTGTGTGTAGCTTGTGGGGTGTCCCCTACTAGTGCTCACAATGTATGTGCGGGTTTGTGTACCTTGTGCCCAGCAGGTGCTTGCGCTGCAGCCTGGTTTACCAGCAGCTGGGCCTGTGCCACGTATGGCTTCACCTACTCCCCCAAGCTTGAATTTGACTCCCATTGAGTTGCATACCAGTGGGGATTATCAGCCTGATGTGTCTTCTAGACTGGCTAGTGTTGAGACGTTGCTTGCTTATACCATGGCACGTAAGGCCTCTGCTAAAAAGTGGCACTTGACGCTTGATGTCACTCTTTTCCCTATGGAGGCTGAAGAGTTCTTTGAACTGTCCAGTTATACCCCCTTGGAAGAATGATGATTCCGGCTCTGACCCGTGGGCCCCAGATGATAGGCTGTTGGCTCAGATTTTTGAGGTACTGTCTATCTCTCCCCCAGGCAGCAGGGGGAATGGTTTCATACTGCTAAGCCACTTTTAGAGTTTCCTGAGCAAGCTCATTTTAATAATCTCGTGCTTCCAGGAATGGGAGCGTCCTAGCAGGCTCCCCGGAGTCCCTAAGAGTTGGGATAAGAGGTATCCCTTTCCTGCGGATATGGTGAAGTGTTGGTCATCCCCTCCAGAGGTGGATGCCCCGGTCCTAGGGTTATCGAACACCTCTGTTATGCATTCCCCTGACTCTACTACGCTGTGGGATAGTGAGGACCGGCGTATTGATCAGCGGGCGTCCCATGCCTTTGCCTGTGTGGGGACGGCGCTGCGCCCGGTTTATGCCTCTTCCATTACAGCAGTGGCTATTAGGACCCTGCTTAGAAGTGTCCTAGATTGTGCTCCTGATGATGTCTAGTGAAGAATTTAATGCTCTCTCTCTCGTTGTGAGGTTTTTGTGACTTATGTCCTCTCTGCCTTGGATGATACCATTAGGATGTGTGGCAGAGCCTCTGCCCTGGTGGTGACTATGACAACGCTGCCAAGAAGGCTCTCACTGGATTTCCCTTCAAAGGACTACGCCTGTTTGGGGACCGTCTGGACCTGTTTGCTAAGGGAGGCAGGTTACCCCAACGCAGGAGGCAGGCTCCGCGCTTTCGGGGCCAAGGCTTCTATTCTCAGTATGTCACATACCCCGCTTCTGAATATTCATGACACTTGGGTAACTGTCCTGTAGAGGGAGATCTTGCAGAGATGACATGTAAAAAAGGAGCCCCTCCTGGCCCATAAATACCTGGGACCTCCCACCATTCTTTCGTCTCTGCAGTCGGCGAGCAAGTCAGAAGATGGTTGTCTCCTCCTTGCAGGTAGCCGGGGTAACCCCCTGGCCTTTTGTTTCTATTGCTGCCTGAACCTTTTTTAATTTTAATTTAAACTATAGCAGTATGCCTCCCAGCCTAGGCTGTAGGTCCAGGCAATAGTAGGCTGCACCTTATGGTGTATATGGGAGCTAGCTCCCCCGTGAGACCCCATACAAAGGGGTAGGCGGTGTCCGGGTTGGTGATCCCGGCTTGGGATGCCCCATCCCTCTTACCCTTTAACCTATTGGTGTGGGTTCTCCCCCCTACCGTGTCCCTCTGTGCCCCTTGGGGGGGGGGCTTTTCTCCTGTGGGTTGTTTGTTGCTGGGCCAGTTTCACTTTTCAACAGGTGCTCGTTGTGGCCCGTCCACCCCCCCCCCCCCCCCCCCCCCCCCGAGGCCGGCTTCTCTCAAGCACTCTTTCCGGCCTTGCTGCCTGCTTTGCTGCTCTCCCTTTCATTCCCTTGCTGCTGTGAGGGTTGATGGTCACTGCTTTGCTGTGGTGAGTGGATTTTATTTATTTCACCATTTTTAACTGTCTTATATGGTGGGTGATGTGCATGTTGACACTTATGTCCTCATGTCTTCTAGGTGGGATCCCTTCTTTTGAAGTTTAAAGAGGGAGTTCTCCCGGTCCTAGGGTCCCTTAAAGTTTAATTTAGGGTTTCCAAAAAAAAAAAAAAAAAATTCTCCCACTTGGGACCTGAAGGGGCATCCCGGGTAGCTTAATAGTGTAAATCCCTCTGGTCATGGCGACATTAAAATCACCATATGGAGGCTTCTCAGGATACCGGGCTCCTCGGGGCAACCCCTGCAGTGTGTGGGTTGTGGGGCATCCCTTGCGGGGGATAATGTTCTTGTTAGCATACCTTGCGCTCAGCGGGCCATAACGCAGCAGTCTGGGTCCCAGACGTCTGGGATCGGGGTCCTGGCCTCATCTCCCTCCTCACCCTTCCCTATCCGTACCCCTAGTGATGTTGTCACAGGTGGGGAGTCGCAATCTGATGTATGTGCCAGACTGGCTAATATTGAGAATTTTTTTTCTGGCTCTGTTGCCAGAAAGGCCTCGGCTAAGCGAAAGCATTTGTCTCCAGCCGCGCCGGCCTTTGAGTTTGATGATTATGATTTTCTTGACTGGTCTGATTATTCCCCGCTAGAAGAGGGGGAATTATTTGAGGATTCGGAGGGTTCTGACAATCAGCAGTTTGTTGGTGCTGATACTGAGCAAGGGCAGAGGGATGCTATGGATACCCCAAAGGTCTTGGCTCACCTTTTTGAGGTTCTGGCAATTTCTCCTTCTGAGGAGGCCACTCCTCAAAAAGGGGAATTCTTTGGGACTTCCAAGCCGCGCCTGGAGTTCCCAAATCAAAAGCATTTTGATGGTATTATTCTTAAGGAATGGGAAAAGCCTACTCGGCTTCCAGGTATTCTTCAAGGTTGGGATAAAAAGTATCCCTTTCGGTGGACGTGGTAAAACGATGGTCCTCCCCTCCCGAGGCGGATGCCCCGGTGCTCGGGTTGTCCAATACTTCTATTTTGCATTCTCCTGACTCCACCACTCTCAAAGATGGTGAGGATAAACGCATTGATCAGATGGCTTGCCACCCGTTTGCTAGTGTCGGTTCAGCCTTGCGGCCTGTTTTGTGCTTCGGCGCTTTTGGCGGTGGCTACCAGGTCTGTTGTTAGACCCGGCTAGTGATGAGTTCGCCGCCCTTAAGCGGTGTGAATTGTTCATGTCCTTTGTGCTTGCCGCCTTAGATGACACCATGGTCATGTGTGGTAGAACCTCGGCCTTGCTTGTAGCTACGGCGGTCGGTATGGTTGCGCCAATGGGCGGCTGATTTTGTGGCCAAAAAGTCGCTTACAGCACTTCCCTTTGTGGGATTGCGGCTCTTTGGAGAAAGAATAGATTCTGTCACGAAAGGAGGGAAGTTACCTCAGCGTAAAAGGCAACGTCGTCCCTTTTGGGGTGCGGCCTCCTTTAACCCTTCCTTTCGTGGTGCCAGAGCTGGCAGAGTTTTGGCCTTCTCTACCCTCAGAGGTGATTCCTGGAGTAGAGGCAGAGGTCGTGCCCGTCCAGGTCACAATTGGAGTTCCAAACCCAAGCCCGCTGCTAAGCCAGCTCAGCAATGAGGGGGCGCCCTCACCCTTGCGGGTGGGGGGACGGCTGCGGCACTTCTTCCAGGTCTGGGACCAGGAGGTCTCGGACAAATGGATTCTGGAAGTGGTGTCTTCCGGTTACAAGCTGGAATTCGAGATCCGGCCTCCTCCCAGATTCTTCAGGTCTCGAGTGCCTTCATATCCACTGGCCGCACAGGCTCTCCGGGCGGCAGTAAGTTATCTGCTGGACATGGCTGTCATTTGCCCAGTGCCTTTCGTGGAAAGGGGCTTGGGATTCTATTCCAATCTATTCACGGTGCCCAAGAAGGACGGCTCAGTTCGACCCATTTTGGATCTGAAGCTCCTCAATCGGTTTATCCGCTTCAGGAAGTTTCACATGGAAACCTTGCAGTCAGCCGTCGATTCTATTCGTCAGGGGGACTCCATGACGTCCATAGACATCAGGGAGGCTTATCTGCATATTCCTATCTTCCTGGCACACCAGAGATTCCTCAGGTTCGTGGTGGAAGATCAGCATTTTCAGTTTGTGGCCCTTCCATTCGGGCTTACCTCGGCTCCGAGGGTGTTCACCAAGGTATTGGCAGGGGTGATGGCCCTCCTCAGAGTCCAGGGCATTCGCATTGTACCATACCTGGACGACCTTCTCATTTTGGCTTCCTCTGTCAGCCAAGGGGAGCTAGACACCAGAATGGTGGTATCCACGCTGGAGAGGTTCGGTTGGGTGATCAGCTATTCCAAGTCCTCCCTCTCCCCGTCCAGGGAGGTTTCGTTTCTGGGCATGACTCTGGATGCCTTTCAGGCCAGGGTGTTCCTTCCTCAGCCCAAGATTCTTCTGATTAAAGATTTGGTTCGGCTTCTGCTTTCCAATCCTCGCCCGTCTATCCGGCTAGGGATGAGATTGGTAGGTCTGATGGTGGCTTCCTTCGAGGCAGTCGAGTCCAGTCCAGTCTCACATGAGGACGCCTCAGCTCCATCTTCTGGCGACTTGGAACAAGTGTCCGCTGTCATTGGATCAGTCTTGTCTGCTGTCTCCCCGGGCTCAGCAGTCCCTGTTGAAGGACAGATCCTTTCTGAACCCTTGTTGGGAAACGGTCACCACGGACGCCAACCTGTCGGGCTGGGGGGCTTCTGGAGGGAACATCAGTTCCAGGGGTTATGGGGGCCTCGAGAGGCTCATACCCCTATCAACGTTTTGGAGCTACGGACCATTTGGTTGGTTCTGTCTCGCTTGACTCTTCTCTTGCAGGGATTGCCAGTTCAAGTCCGATCGGACAATCGGACGGCGGTCGCTTACATCAATCACCAAGGAGGGACTCGCAGCAGGAGTGCCCTCAGGGAGGTATCTCTGATCCTTGTTTGGGCAGAGAGCAATGTCCCATGCATCTCAGCCATTTACATCCCGGGAGTGGAGAACACGAAGGCGGATTCACTGAGCAGGAGATCCTCTCGCCGAGGAGAATGGTCTCTCAGTTTCAAGGTATTCCAGTCCCTGTCACAAGTGGGGGACTCCGGAGGTGGATCTTTTTGCCTCTCGTCACAATCACAAGCTTCCTGCCTTTGTGTCTCTGTCTCAGGATCCTCTGCCCTGGCAGTGGATGCCATGTCCCTGGCTTGGAGGGAACTGGGGTTTCTGTACCTGTTCCCCCCCCCCCCCCTTCTCCATGGTGGGCAAGGTGGTGAGCAAGCTAACTCTAGAAGGGGCACCAGCAATTCTGGCTCCAAGGTGTCCAAGACGAGTGTGGTTCGCAGACCTTGTGCGGCTGGCAGTAGATCAGTTTTAACTGCCTCTTCTTCCGGATCTTATCACCCAGGGTCAGCTACGCTACCCCAATTTACCAACGCTGGCTTTGACGGCGTGGCTGCTGAAACCTCCATCTTAAAGGAGGAAGGTCTTTCTGATGTGGGGGTTCAGACTCTTGTTAGAGCTAGGAAGAGATCTTCCTCTAATGTCTACTATAGGACTTGGAGGTCTTAGATTAACTGGTGCGAGGCTAGGGCCTTGCCTTGTAGGGTGTTTTCTATTCCCAGAATTCTGGAGTTTCTTCAACATGGTCTGGACTCGGGGTTCCAGCTTAGTACTTTGAAAGGGCAGGTTTCTGACCTGGCGGTTTTCTTTCAAAGGTCTTTTGCCCTTCATCCCCTGGTTAAGACATTTTTCCAGGGGGTTACTCATGTGCGGCCTCCTAGAAAGCCCTTGCTGCCGGTTTGGGATTCAAACTTGGTTCTGTCGGCTCTCCAGGGACCCCCTTTTGAGCCGGTGCATGATATTGCTCTTTCTCTGCTCACTCAGAAAGTTGCCTTTTTGGTGGCTATTACCTCTGTTCGGCGTGTCTCTGAGTTGGCGGCCTTGTCTATTCAGGCTCCTTACTTTGAGAGGCATCCGGACAAGGTAGTTTTCCGCTTTAAGCCGGATTTCCTCCCTTCCTTGTGTCCTAAGCCTAGTAATGACAAGGAGAGGACCTTACATTCTTTGGATGTGGTTCGATGTGTGAAATATTATTTGGTGGCTACTTCTCCTTTTCGTAAGACGGACGCCTTTTTCGTGGTGCCCTCCGGGCCCAGGAAAGGTCTGGCTCCCGCTAAGTCTTCCATTAGTAAATAGATTCGACAGGCCAAGGTTCCCCCTTTTCGTATTACTGCTCATTCTACTCGTGCTGTTGGAGCATCTTGGGCTTTTCAGCATCAGGCTTCTGTTGAACAAGTTTGCAAGGCTGCTACTTGGTCTTCTGTTCATACTTTTTCCAAGTTTTATAAGGTTGATGTGCGGGCCTCAGCGGATGCTGTTTTTGGCCGCAAAGTTCTGCAAGCTGCGGTAGTTCGAGTTTGCATTATTGCCTTTTTGGGATCCCCACCCATTATGGGCACTGCTATTGGATGTCCCAAGTGTCATGAATATTCGGAAGCGGGTTGTGTGACATCCTGGGAATAATACCATTTTGTGATTACTCACCTGTAAAATGGTTATTACAAGTATGTCATACACCCCGCTTCATCCCGCCCTTTTTTGGTTTTCTGGGATCCTTTATATGGACGGCGGATTTTAGGTCTAAGAAGTCGCTTACAGCTCTACCTTTTGTGGGTTTGCGCCTGTTTGGCGACAAATTGGATTCAGTTACCAAGGGTGGTAAGTTGCCTCAACGCAAGAGGCCGCGTCGTTCCTTTCGGGGAGCGGCTTCTTTTAGTCCCTCCTTTCGGGGAGCCAGAGCGGGCAGAGGGGCCTCCTTTCCCGCTACCAGGGGTACAGGTTGGACCCGGGGGAGGGGCCGTGGCTGTCCCGGTCAGTCCTGGGGCGCCAAGCCCAAGCCTGCTGGCAAGCCCGCTCAGCAATGAGGGGGTGCCCTCACCCGTGTGGGTGGGGGGACGATTGCGACACTTCTCCCAGGTTTGGGACCAGGCGGTTCCGGACAGATGGATCCGGGAGGTGGTGTCGTCCGGTTACAAGCTGGAGTTCGAGTCTCGCCCTCCTTCACGGTTTTTCCGGTCTCGGGTGCCCACCGATCCTTTGGCCGCGCAGGGGCTCCTGGCGTTGGTGAAGAATCTTCTGGAAATGGCGGTCATCCGGCCGGTGCCGCACTTGGAAGTGGGCCTCGAGTATTACTCCAATCTCTTCACAGTCCCCAAGAAGGACGGGTCGGTTCGCCCCGTTCTGGATCTGAAGTTCCTCAACAGGTTCATCCGTACACGGAAGTTTCGCATGGAAACTCTGCGGTCAGCCATCAGTTCTCTTCGGCAGGGGGACTTCATGACGTCCATAGACATCAAGGATGCTTACCTTCATGTTCCCATCTGCCAGGCTCATCAACATTTTCTTCGGTTCGTGATGAAGGATCGGCATTTTCAATTCGTGGCACTTCCGTTTTGGCCTTACCTTGGCTCCAAGAGTGTTCACCAAGGTGCTGGCAGGGGTGATGGCCATTCTCAGAACTCAGGGCATTCGCATCGTGCCTTATCTGGACGGCCTTTTCATCATGGCTCCTTCTCTCAATCAATCGGAGACGGACACCAGGACGGTGGTCTCCACGCTGGAAAGCTTCGGTTGGGTGATCAACTATCCCAAGTCCTCCCTCGCCCCGGCCAGGGTGGTGTCCTTTCTGGGAATGCGGTTGGATTCTTGTCAACACAGGGTGTTTCTGCCTCAGTCCAAGATTTTTCTGATGCAGGAATTGGCTCTGTTCCTTCTTTCCAATCCTCGACCGTCCATCAGTCTGGGGATGAGACTGGTAGGGTTGATGGTTGCCTCTTTTTCGAGGCAGTTCCTTTTGCTCAATTTCACACAAGGACGCTTCAGCTTCATCTGTTGGCGTCTTGGGACCGGCGACCACGGTCGTTGGATCGGCCCTTCCAGTTGTCCACCCGGGTCCGGCAGTCCCTTCAATGGTGGTTGGTCTCGACCAATCTCTTGAGGGGAAGGTCTTTCCTGACTCCTCTTTGGGAAATTGTCACCACGGACGCCAGTCTTTCGGGATGGGGGGGATTCTGGAAGGATCTTCAGTTTCGGGGGCAGTGGGGGCCTCGAGAGGCCCACTTGCCCATCAATGTTCTGGAGCTGAGAGCCATCCGTCTGGTTCTTCATTTGACTCAGCATGTTCTGGGCCTTCCGGTTCAGGTTCGCTCGGACAATCGGACAGTGGTTGCTTACATCAATCATCAGGGAGGGACTCGCAGTCTGGGTGCCCTCAGAGAGGTGTCCCTGATCCTGACCTGGGCGGAGGCCCATGTTCGTTGTCTCTCGGCAGTTTACATTCCGGGTGTGGAAAACAGGGAAGCGGATCTGTTGAGCAAGTGCTCTGCCCGTCTGGGGGAACGGTCTCTCCATCCTCAAGTTTTTCGGTCTCTGTCTCCGGTGGGGGACACCGGAGGTGGACCTGTTTGCCTCTCGTTACAATTGCAGGCTTCCGACCTTCGTGTCGCTCTCTCAGGATCCTCTGGCTCTGGTGGTGGATTCCATGTCCCTGAGCTGGGGGGGATCTGGGGTTTCTGTACCTTTTTCCTCCGATACCCATGCTAGGCAAGGTGGTACGGAAGCTGGCTTTGGAAAGGGTGTCCGCCATTCTCGTGGCTCCAAGGTGGCCAAGGCAAGTATGGTTCGCAGACATCATTCAGCTGGCGGTGAATCAGGTCGTTCTGCCTCTTCGGCCCGATCTGCTCACTCAGGGTCGGCTGTGTTACCCCAATTTACTAACGCTGGGTTTGACGGCTTGGCTGCTGAAACCTTCATCTTGAAGGAGGAGGGTCTTTCTGACTCGGTTGTTAAGACTTTGATCTGTGCCCGGAAGAGGTCTTCTTCTACCATCTACTATAGGACTTGGAAAGCCTATATCGCTTGGTGTGAGGTTAGATCTTTGCCTTGTAGGGTCTTTTCAGTTTCCAGGATTTTGGATTTTCTGCAATCAGGGCTGTATTCTGGTCTCCAGCCGAGTACTTACAGGGCAGGTTTCTGCCTTGTCTATCTTTTTTCAGAAGCCTTTTGCGCTTCATCCTTTAGTCAAAACTTTTTTCCAGGGGGTTACGCATGTGCGGCCTCCCAGGAAGCCATTGCTCCCTGTTTGGGACTTGAACTTGGTTCTTCCTGCTCTTCAGGCTCCTCCCTTTGAGCCCTTGCAGGATATTGCTCTTTCTACCTTGACTCAGAAGATTGCCTTCTTGGTGGCTATCACTTTGGTTCGGCGTATCTTGGAGTTGGCGGCCTTGTCGATTCAGGCGCCCTACTTTGAGAGGCATCAGGACAAGGTGGTTTTTCGTTTCAAACTGGACTTTCTTCCTAAGGTTGTTTCTGCTTTTCATTTGAATCAGGATATTGTTCTTCCCTCCTTGTGTCCTAAGCCTAAGAATGACAAGGAGAGGGCTTTGCATTGTTTGGATGTGGTACGCTGCGTTAAGTACTATTTGCTTACTACTTCTCCTTTTCGTAAGACTGATGCCTTTTTTGTTGTGCCCTGTGGGCCTAGGAAGGGTTTGGCTCCGGCCAAGTCTTCCATTAGCAAATGGATTCGTCAGGCGGTTGTTGGGGCCTATTCGGCCAAGGGGAAGGTTCCCCCTTTTCGTATCACCGCTCATTCTACTTGTGCTGTTGGTGCATCCTGGGCGTTTCAGCACCAGGCTTCTGTTGAACAAGTTTGTAAGGCTGCTACTTGGTCTTCCGTTCATACTTTTTCTAAGTTTTACAAGGTTGATGTGCGGGCTTCAGCGGATGCTGTGTTTGGCCGCAAGACTGCAGTCGTTTAAGTTATGCTTCATTTTGCTGTCGGATACCCACCCCTTGTGGACACTGCTTTTGTCCCTGTCGTCAGAATTAAAGGGGAAGCGGGGTATGTGACACACTGAGAATAATACCATTTTGTGAGTACTCACCTGTAAAATGGTTGTCAGTGTGTCACACACCCGGCTTCACCCGCCCTTTTTGGTATCCTGGATCCTCTATATGGTGAAGCTTTCCTTTATTTTATTTTTGAGGTTACCGTTGGATTTCCTGGTACCTTGTCTTACTGCTGTTTGAATTCACTGGGTGTTGAGTGGGAGGTCCCAGTTATATGTAGGCCGGGAGGGGCTCGTTTTCAAGACTTCTCTCTGCAACGTCGCCTCCTGCTGGAGGATAACCCTATTGTCAGAATTAAAGGGGAAGCGGGGTGTGTGACACACTGACAATATCCATTTTACAGGTGAGTACTCACAAAATGGTATTTTCCCCCATTCCCCCTGTTGGGCAGGGTTCTGAACAAGATAGCTCAGGAGGGGGTGCCAGCTATCCTGGTGGCTCCCAGGTGGCCAAGAAGAGTGTGGTTCGCAGACGTGGTGCAGCTGGCAGTAGATCAGTACGCTCTGCCCAGGGTGCCAGACCTGCTCACTCAGGGTCACTTACGCCATCCCAATTTACAAACTCTGGCTTTGACGGCCTGGCTGCTGAAACCTCCATCTTGATGTAGAAGGGGCTTTCTGCCTCTGTTGTTACCATGATAAAGAAGTCTTCTTCTATTTACTATAGGGTTTGGCATGCCTACATTGACTGGTGTGAGTCTAGGTCTCTTCCCTGTCGCGTGTTCTCTATTCCCAGGATCCTGGAGTTCCTACAGCATGGGTTGGAGCTGGGACTTCAGCTCAGTACTCTGAAGGGTCACGTCTTTGCCCTGGCTGTTTTCTTCCAGAAGTCCTTTTTTCCAGGGGGTTACTCATGTGCGTCCCTCACGTAAGCCTATGTTGCCTGTTTGGGATTTGAACTTGGTCTTGTCTGCCTTGCAGGGCGCTCCCTTTGAACATGTGCAGGAGGCTGCCCTGGCCATTCTTACTCTCGAGGTTGTCTTTTTGGTGGCTATCACTTCTGTTAGGCGTGTTTCTGAGTTGGAGGCGCTTTCCATCCAGCCCCCCTACTTTGAGAGACACCAGGACAAGGTGGTTTTTCGCTTCAAGCCAGATTTGCTGCCTAAGGTCGTGTCTGCCTTTCATCTGAATCAGGACATTGTTCTTCCTTCCTTGTGCCCTAATCCTAGTAACGCTAAGGAGAGGGTTTTGCATTCCTTGGATGTGGTTAGGTGTCTGAAGTACTATCTGGTAGCTACTGCACCTTTTAGAAAAACTGATGCTCTTTTTGTGGCCCCTTCTGGTCCTAGGAAGGGTTTGGCTCCTGCTAAATCTACTATCAGCAAATGGATCCATCAGTCTGTGATTCAGGCCTACTCTCCTCCCTTCCGCCTTACTGCTCATTCCACTCGTGCTATTGGTGCCTCTTGGGCTTTTCAGCACCAGGCTTCTGTTGAACAAGTTTGCAAGGCCGCTACCTGGTCTTCTGTTCATACCTTTTCAAAGTTTTACAAGGTTGATGTTATGGCCTCCGCTGATGCTGCTTTTGGCCGCAAGGTTCTGCAGGCGGCAGTGGTATGACCTATCTGTTACCTTTGGGGATCCCACCCTACTTTATGGACACTGCTATTGGATGTCCCAAGAGTAATGATTGTTATCTGGAGCAGGACGTACTGTATACTAAGAATAATACAATTCTGTGATTACTCACCTGTAGAATTGGTATTATGAGTATACAGTACGTCCTGCTCCACCCCTCCCTTGGTTTGCATTATCCTTGGATCCCTTGTATGGTGATTATCATTGTTTTATAGTTACTAGTTGGTTCTGTTTATCATTCTCCCGGCTTCTCTTTAACTGCTTTTCAATGCTGGGGATTTGTGGGAGGTCCCTGGTATTTGAGGGGCCGGGTGGAGCCAATTCCGTGGTCTCTGCAGTCCAGCGCCATCTGTCAGAGTAATACCCAAGAGTAATGAATCTTATCTGGAGCAGGACGTACTGTATACTCATAATAACAATTCTGTGATTACTCTCCTGTAGAATTGTATTTTTCATCTCAATCAGGACATTGTCTTTCCTTCATTGTGTCCTAATCCTGCTAATTCCAAGGAGCAAGGCTCTGCATTCCTTGAATGTGGTTAGGGTTCTGAAGTTTTACTTGGAAGCTACTGAATCTTTCAGGAAGACTGATGCTCTTTTTGTTCTCCCTTCTGGACCTAGGAAGGGTTTGCCTCCGGCTAAATCCACTATCAGCAAGTGGATCCGTCAGGCGGTGGTGCAAGCCTATTCTGCTAAGGGAAAGGAACCTTTCTTCCGCCTTACTGCTCATTCCACTCGTGCTATTGGGGCCTCTTGGGCTTTCAGCACCAGGCTCCTGTTGAACAAGTTTGTAAGGCCACAACTTGGTCTTCTGTTCATACTTTTTCCAAATTTTACAAGGTTGATGTTAGGGCCTCAGCTGATGCTGCTTTTGGCCGCAAAGTTCTTCAGGCGGCAGTGGTTTAAACTGCCCGCCGTTGTTCTTGGGGATCCCACCCTACTTTACGGACACTGCTTTTGAATGTCCCAGACGTAAAGAATTTAGTGAAACAGGATGTGCTGTATACTTGGAAAAATCCAATTCTGTGAGTACCCACCTGTAGAATTGATTTTGTAGTATACAGCACGTCCTGTTTCATCCCTCCCTTGTTATCATTATTCTTGGTTACCTCTTTATGGTGATTTGTTCAAATTATTATTCTCCTGGCTTCTTGTCTAACTGCTTTGTAACACTGGGAATTTGTGAGAGGTTCCTGTCCTTATAGGGCTGGGAGGTGCCACAAGTCTTTGTACTTGTAACCCAGACGTAAAGGATTTTGTGAAACAGGACGTGCTGTATACTACAAAATCAATTCTACAGGTGAGTACTCACAGAATTGTATTTTTGGGCTTATTAGACTTTTTTGCTGTTTGTAGCAAGATAGCTAAACATTATTCGCTCCGGTGGGCGGAGTGAAACGTGCCTCGGATGATGGTGGCCCTGCCTCGCATCCCCCCCCCCCCCCCCCCCCCTCACACCCCACACTGTAACTGGCTCACATAAGCATATGGAGCCAGTAAGTCATGTTCCAGGGATAGATTCAGCTTTTTACGCTGCGTATGTAGTGGAAGGGGCGGCAATAGCCCTTTGTCGCCTGCTGGACATTTTTGTTTTATGTGTAGCCCTGAGAGTGGCACATGAAAAGTGGTTAGCCGAGCCTAATGCTCACCTAAAATATCTGCATGGAGGAATTTGAATGACACTTATTAATGCGCCCAATGCTGACGAGTATATGTTTACCAACTTTGACCATCCGAGTCTACAGTGCAATAGTGTGTGCGTTTGTCTGGATGGGTATTTGGTGAGGCACGTGTGCAAGTGGGTGGCCCCCCCCTCATTTTTAATTACACAATGTTATGTGTTTTTTAATAATTTTTGAAAATCATTTTTCCTTGTCTACATTATGGGTTGTGTGCAATGTGTAAAATAAAGTTGTTTTCACTATGGCAGATTGTTGTCAGTGAGAGTCCTTAGCGCCAGTCCCACATTAGTGCATTGTGTATTCTTGGGATTATTTAATATATATGCTGAAATATGCTGGAAATAATTTTTCTTGCTTTTGAATCTGAGGGCACTACGGAGCAGTCGTAGCCTAGAGCATGTGTCAAACTCAAGGCCCTCTTAACAGTAGTGACTAGGCTGCACAGCGTCTAGTCGGCCTTGTCACTCCAAGGCATCTGTGTGTGGTGCAGCCAAGTGCTGCGTTCCACCCCAATACCACCTATAATTCTGACCCTAGATTCAGTGCCTATAAAATGATCTCTGTGCCTTTTCAACACTCTGAGGGTGAGGGGAGTAGTGTCTCTGTGCAACCAGCTTTTGCACACAAGGAGGACCCGCTTAACTCATCCAACTTCCTACATAGATGAGTATCCAACAGCTGCTGAGGGTTATTCTAAGCATACAGCACGTCCTGCTCCATCTATAATACTTACACATGGGTTATCCTCCGCCAGAGGGCGCTGTGCACTGCAGACATGCAAAAACAGGCTCCTCCCGGCCCTTCACATACCCAGGGACCTCCCACAAATCCCGATTGCAGATTTCTCTGCAGTGCTGAACTGCGAAGACATGAAGTATCAGGCTCTCGCAGGCGAGCTGGGCTTTACAGCCCGAGGCCCTGCGGGACTATTTCCACCCGTCCTCTTCAGAAGAATATGCCTCCCAGCCTGGGCTGCGTGGGTCGGGTGAAGGTAGGCAGCACCTTGTGTGCTGAACGGAGCCACGCTCCACCGCAATCCCCCACCATAGGGTAGGCGGTTAGGCCAATGGTGAGCCTCTAGTGGATGCCCCTCCCGCGTTCTTGCCCGTGCCCCTCACAGATTAGTCCATGACGCTGGTCCGCTTCTCCCTCGCTTCCTCCCGTAACTCGGGGGGGAAAAGAAAGGGGGGGGGGGTATGTGTGGCAGTCCTAGTGTGAAGTAACACGTTAAGGCCTTTGGTTTTTATTTTAATTGGGTGTCAGTGTCGCGCTCCTTCCTATACAGTTGCGAGCCTTTTGTCTTTCATTAACAAGGCAGCATCATTTCCAACGCGACAGCATCTTTATGCATGCGCCTTCTATTCAACTGTCCTACTTATTTCTGTTGTTTAGAGCTTCGCGCTCTTTGGGGGAGGCGGAGACTCGGCATGATGCGCTCC
The DNA here is from genome assembly GCA_027917425.1 of Gastrophryne carolinensis. Classification (NCBI taxonomy): domain Eukaryota; kingdom Metazoa; phylum Chordata; class Amphibia; order Anura; family Microhylidae; genus Gastrophryne; species Gastrophryne carolinensis. The sequence goes on from CM051236.1 coordinate 121,516,830, forward strand.
GCGTCACAGCCTGGTCTGGCCCGCCCCTAGAGGTTTGCTTGGCGTCATTTTGAAAATCTTTGCGCGTGGTGCGGTCTGCCTCCTCCCTTGGTCATGTAAGTGCCCTCCGGTCGGCATGGTTCTATGTGTATTCGGCTGCGCATGGCACTGACACCACCCCTCTTGTCCCATTATGTCTTTCAGACGCCAGGACTTCGGTGGCTTCTCCCGGCCTAACATATATTACAGCGGGTCCACATAACAAATTCTCCCACTTCCTAGCGGGTCTTGGGGCATCCAGGGTTGCCTATTGCGTAAATCCCTACGGGCATACTGATCAGATAATCACCATATGGAGGCATCTCAGAATTATGTACCCGGGGTCCCTCTGGGACATGACCGGCGGTGTGCAGTGTGTGGTCAGCCCCAGGCTGAGGCTGACAGAGCACGGGTCTGCCAGTGGCTGCACCTCCCTTCAATACACCCGTCTTCCCGGACCTAAATATCACTCCTGATGAGTCCCACTCGAGCGGGGATGACCTGCAAACCGTGCCGCGCGTGCTGCCTACGGCGGAGCAGGTGCTGTCTGGATTGGCGGAGCGTATGGGCCCTGGTAAGAAGCGGTCCCTGACGCCTCCTGGCTCTCCAGTTCCTAACGATACCGATGACTCTGCTGATATGCAGGACCTTGATCCTTCTGAGGAAGGTGAGCTATTCTCAGATTCGGGCTCCTCGAACGAGATGCCCGGGAGCTGTGATGATTCTGGGCCCGGTTCTTGGGGCCTGTGTGACACAGATTAAATTCTTATTAAGATCTTTGAGGTTTTGTCAATCTCCCCCCCTGGGGAGACCCCCAAGCCTAAGAAGGAGAGTTTCCATACAGCGCCGCCGCGCTTGGAGTTCCTGGAACAGGATCATTTCCAGAATCTTATATCCCAAGAATGGGAATCGCCTTGTAAACTTAAAGGGGTCCCAGGGGTCTGGGATTGGAAGTACCCTTTCCCTCCTGATGTGGTTAATTTTTGGTCAGCACCTCTTGTGGTGGATGCACCGGTTATAGGGGTTACTAACTCCCCTTTCATGACGGCTCCTTTTTACCGTACCCTTCGGGATGCTGAGGACCGGCGCATTGACAGACTGGCTTCCCATGCCTTCTCATGTGCAGGGACGGCTCTGCGCCCGGTCTGTGCCGCGGCCATTACTGCGGTGGCCGCCAGGACTCTTGTCAGAAAAGTACTAGATCACCGTCCTGAGGACCTCCCTTGGGGGGTGTTTAATGCGCTATCAGACTGTGATGCGTTTGTGAAGTTTATCCTCTCAGCACTGGATGACACCATTAAGATGTGTGCTAGAACCTCTGCCCTTGTGGTAGCTATTCGCCGCCTGGTCTGGCTGCGACAGTGGGGTGCTGACGAGGCTACGAAAAAGGCTCTCGCTTGCCTTCCCTTCAGAGGACGGCGATTATTTGGGGCCCGTTTGGTAAAAAGGCTAAAGCACCCTTGCGCAGAAGGCCGCTCCGGCCTCCCCGGGGCAGGGTCATCCCTCCACCTCCCTACGTTAGTGTCAAACGCGAACCTGAGGTGTGCTTCCAACTGTTCGGTGTGGATTTCCACCATGGGGTGGGCAGGCAACGCCCTGGACCCTCTGGCAGGACTAAGTCCAAATCTGCCAAGACCTCCCAAGCATGAAGGGGTGCCCTCGCCCTTCTGGGCGTGGGTACTGCTGCAGCAGCTGTCCACCATCTAGGAATGTACCTTCTCCTTCTGGTGGTTCCAGGAGGTTGTCCCCCTGGACACAGGATAGCTTTGCTGGACGGTCCCTCTCAGTGGTTGTCAGGGTGCTTCTAGCCCCTGGTTTTACTTCAGGTATTGGTGTAGGCCGTACTGGGCCTACAGAGTTTGGGCTTCCTTACAGGTTGCCCTTAACAGTATGGGGCTTTGGCCTCTATATTAACCTTCCTCCTTCCCTCAACAGTATGAGGCAGTATGGGCCACGCGGGCCTATGGTAGGCCTGGCAATTCTACTCTCACAGGTAGTCCCTATATGACATCTCTGTCGTGGGACACAGGCGCCCTGTGCAAGGGGGGCTTCCGGCCTCCTGTGGAGTTCTAGATCTTCTTAGTTCCCCCTTGTGTCTGCTGGACACCAAGAACGTTACTAGGCGGTGTTGCAGGACCAACCCTGCGGATTGAGGCATTATTTGTGGCCTCTCTTTCGCTCCCAGGCTACTCGCCATGGCGCAAATGGGGGTGATGTCTCGGACATGGCTGGGGGGGTGTCTGCATTAGGATCTACCGGGTCGTCTTTCCTTACTCCCCCTCTCTACGTCAGGCCGAGTGGATTGGTCGGCCGGCGGTGTCCCCTGGGAGTTACTGGATGGGTGCTCGGTCACCTCAATCCCTCATACCTCCATTCCTTGGATTCGGTTCAGGCTTGAGCCTTCTTCCTTGGCAACAAGTGGACTCCTGGTTACGGGGGCTCTGTCCCCCTTGCTGGCATCTTACTTTCACCAGGCAGGATGGCAGCTGGTGGGCCCGTTGGTGACGTATCAGATGATGTCCCTTATTTACCGAGCCCTTGGGCTCTTCGGCACAGTAGGGTATTGATCCTACATGGGGTTCCAGCACCCCTGGGGCTTGGTCTGTGCTCATTCCCCCTTGGTAAGGTGGTTCCTCTTGAGCTGATCATATTCAAGGGCCCTGTCGGGGGGCACCCCCTTCTTTGCTTGCATCTTCCTGTGAATGGTCACCTTGGGTACCAAGTCTCGCAGGTTCCAAAATCCCCCGTGGTTCCTAGGTAGGGTCCCCTAGAGCAGTGGTCCTCAACCCTGTCCTCAAGGCCCACCAACATGTCATGTTTTTTGGATCTCCAGATAGCCAGCTCTATTGCTCTGCAGCTGCACTAATTACTCCACCTGTGCATCTTTGTGGAGATCTGCAAAACCTGGCCTGTTGGTGGGCCTTGAGGACAGGGTTGGGGACCACTGCCCTAGAGGGTCCATCTTACCTACTGGTTTGTTAAAACGGTGAGCCTTCCGTTGACTCTATACGGCTGGACTTCTCCTCTTTTAGGACCTGTCTATTTGGGGACTCTTGGCCTGTTGGAAGACAATGGCCTGTTTTATTATTGGTCTGGAGCTTGAAACAGGATGATCCCTCAGGGTTCCTGATCCTGATTGGGCAGGGGTCTACACCCCTGCTTCTCAGCGGTATTCGCTCCAATGGAGTCCCTTCAGTGGCAGGTTATGCTATCCTGGTGTCGCTCTGAGAGCCAACTAGGGTGGCTCTGTTGGGTCTCGCTTATACCACAGGGGCTCCGCCCTTGTTTTTACTGTCCCAGAATATTCTGACTCTGGTCATGGGGGCTTAGTAAAATTATGCATAGACTTCTATTTTATATACCTTCTCTTAGTTCACCCTACTATGTGGGGTTCTGCGCACGGTTGTGCTGATATAGAGACCCGTGAGATTGATGGCCTGGGTGGCCTTGTGAACTGTGGTTCGCAGATGCTTCTGCTGAGGTCTGCTGACCTGTACGCTCTCTCAGGAGTGCGGTTCTGCCCTTGTCAGGCCCCTTCTCTTGTCATTCCAATATACAGACTCTAGTCTGGGGCTTGACAGCTGATTCATTCACCCCTTGGAGACTGGCTTTTCTTCTGGGTGACTCGGTATATGGGGGGCTAGGAGCAAGCTTCCTTGGTTCCCTCTTCCTCCGTCTATTGGGGTTTATGGTATACCCATATTGATTGGCTTGAGTCTTGGTCTCTTCCCTGTTGGACGTTCTCGGTTCCCTGGGTTCTAGAGTCATTACAGCATAGGTTGGGGTTGGCTCCCCATCTAGGTACTCTGAAGGTTCAGGTTCTGTCCTGGCTGTCTTCCTGTAGGAGTCTGGTTCTGTCTTCCTTGTGAGGAGTTCTCTTGGGGATTGCTTAGGTGCATCCCCCAAGTAGTTCTATGGTCCCTGTTGGGATCAATTTTCATTTTGTTTGCCCTGCGGATTTTTCCCTGGGGACTTCTGCTGGATGCTGTCTGAGCTGCTTGGTAGTCCAAGTCGCTTCTCTGGGGGCTCCTGCCTCAGTCAGACGTGTGCCTGAGAAGAAGGTGGATCTGATTACTTAGCCCTGGCTCGATGTGTATATATATATATATATATATATATATATATATATATATATATATACCCCATGCCGTGGGGGTATTCCTTCTTACACCGGACCTCCTGTCCAAGTGGTGTTTTATGATCATTGTTTTAGTCCGTTTAGTCTAACTACGGACCTTATTCTTAATAATGCTAATATGAAGGGTCTAGATTCCCTCAACAGGTGTTGCAATTTCTCCCTGAGGGTTTCTTGTCCCTTAGGGGGACTGATGCCCTTGGAGTCTGCGGGCGCCTCCTTATGTATGCGCCTGATATCGCCTGCTTCCAGGGCCACTGCGTCCTTTGGATTATTCCTTCTTGGATGCCTCCTGGTCCTGAGTAAAGCCTTTTGGCTTCGTGCTAGTGAAGGGGTCAGTATTCCCGCCTTCGGTCGGGTGACCAGTTCTCATTCCCCTTAGGGAGAGTTACAAGTTTTCCACGAGGCTTCTGTTGCCTGTGGGCTGGTTGGGTCGTTGCACTGGCCTATTCCTTTAAGGGGGAAGAATCTCCCCTTTTTTTGTCATTTTATTCCGTTATATTGGTGCTTGGGTACTATTGGCCCTTCAGCACCAGGTTTTTTTCTGTTGAATAAGTTACTAGACTGTTGCTTGTCTCTGTTCATACCTTTCAAAGGTCTTGTTATGAGATTGACGTTAGAGCCTCTGCTCATGTCATGCCTGTTGCAAAGTTTTGCAGGTGACAGCGCCTTTACTGTCCGCTGTGCCTTGTTTTTGGGGATCCCACCCTACTTTATGGACACTGCTATTGGATGTCCCATGTGTAAGTATTATAGATGGAGCAGGACGTGCTGTATGCTTAGAATAATACAGTTCTGTGAGATACTCACCTGTAGAATTGGTATGATACGCATACAGCACGTCCTGCTCCACCCCACCCTGGTTTACATTTTTCTGGATCCCCTGTATGGTGATTGTTATCATTACTATTGTTACCAGTTGGTGGTTGGTTTCTCCCGGCTTCTTTCTCACTGCTTTTCAATGCTGGGGATTTGTGGGAGGTCCCTGGGTATGTGAAGGGCCGGGAGGAGCCTGTTTTTGCATGTCTGCAGTGCACAGCGCCCTCTGGCGGAGGGTAACCCATGTGTAAGTATTATAGATGGAGCAGGACGTGCTGTATGCGTATAATACCAATTCTACAGGTGAGTATCTCACAGAATTGTATTTTTTCCAAACTATTGCCAGGTGGGGTAGAACTGCCCTGAGCAAAATAATTGTTGTCCTGGGGAAAATAACTCTGCACATGCATTTCTCTTTGGTAAAACAGCTCTGCATCCGTCTGTAACACAATAATTCAGTCTCTGCATCTGTCCGGGCGAATAATTCTGTGGCAGTCGTGGGCAAAGTATTTTGGTGCCTGTCTTCCAGGCTGAAATATTTGTGTCTGTAACTGACCCTTTGAGGGCAACCATAATACTGATTTGGTCCTCCATGAAAATAAGTTTGACATCCCTGGCCTATAGGCTTCACTTTTACTATTAAAAAAAAAGGTTCAGGGAAGAATTGCGGGGGGCTCCAGCGATTTGGATGTCACAATGCGGGTTTTAACAGGATACCACTATAATGAATCAAATTGTTGATTCAAGCTTGGTAGGCCAAACTATTTTCCAGTGTCAGAAAATGATCCATGGGCTGTTTTCAAACATACAAAAATTGACCAAATTTATGTAAAAAAGATGGACGAAATCTAAAAGGAATGTCACAAGTCCAAAGATGAATATATGTTAGATATGTTTTTGCAGCAGAGTGAAACCTTTGAAGATGGACCATTTGATATCCTTCCCCATTGGAAATGTTGGCTTTTCTTACTGACCTGGTTGGAGTTGTTATCCAAACATCTGTTTCTAGTCCAACTGTCTGGTCACACTGGCTTTTTATTTTTTTCAGGCTTGCACCAGTAGACGAAATCCCTGAGAAAAAAGGCATTTGAAAGATCAGTTTAAGTTAAAGTTTTGAAAACTTCCTAGAAGTAGGTGATAATGCAAGGTCATCTAGCTGCTCCACATTAGCCTGTATGCCCTGGTACACATAGCACTGCCATATACCATCCTTGCAGTTGCCAGACCTTATGTTCTGCTGTAAGGACCACTGTGATGGCATGGCTATGGAAACCAATGTACCAGAGCACAATACCTTGTCTGCACTAGTTATTTGTACACACATCTAAAACCACAAAGGACCACTTCAGTCAAGGCAGCATAGTAGGCCATTGCGATCTGCTCTTTCCCCACCCACCCATGTATGTCCTGTGCTAGCCAAGGGCAGGGGGGGGGGGGGCTAGGGATGGGATGGGAAGAGGTGAGCATTTGTTGCCAGTTGTGACACTGGTAGAGGTTAGAAAAGATGAGGTGGTAAGAAGTAAGCTGAGGTGTTTAAGTTTACTTTATGTAAGTTTAGGTTTTTCTTGTTGTTTTTACATTTGGCCCTTTATATGCCATTTATAAGTTCCTTTTTATTTTAAAACCTTATCCAGTCTTTAGTTTAGACTTTTGACCATTTCTCTGAGATAACTGCACATAGTGCAGTATAGTGTGTAAAAGATTAACTGCTTATGCACTGTTGCATGTCCAGTCTGTTAGCTTGATTTCATTGGATACTTGTCAAAATGCCTCTATGGATTTAATTGGATGTTTATACTTCTTTTTACTCTTAACTGTATGAAACACATCTACCTAATTTCATCACTAAATAAGGTCACTGCTACACTACAGAATGCCTATTTATCTATGGATCTTGTATAACTTCTTTGTCGACTGCCCATTTAGCAAGTGATTTACTAGGGCCTGCGATCCCTCCCCAGTTATCTGGGTCAGATAACTGACATAGATCAGATCACCTTATTGGTTTCAAGTCTTTTGTCTGGATTTGACCAATAACTAGTTGACACAATGCTGGCAGCCTTTACCTGCACTCTGCTCATTGTCCCTTGCAACCTAATTGCAAAACGTGCACCACCCTTCTCTACAGAGAAGTTCATCAGTGCCTCCACTTCTGCTTCAGGAATTAGCCCTGCACTGGCTCTAGTGGCGTGGGGGGCTCTCGATTGCCCCCTGTACATTACCCCCCATTAAACCTGAGAAGTCTAACTTTTCTCCTAGTGAAATTGAGCGTTGTGATTGTCCTCTTGCGTTAAAGTGGACCAACACCCACGGGTGATCGGCCCGGGAATCTATAAGATTCCCGGGCCGATCACCCCCCACCCCGCGGGACATCCGAGATCGGGATGTCCCGCGGGGTGTAACCCCCCCAAAACCCCCGAAAAACCCTACCTGATCTTCGGCGGCGGCCGGCCGCCGCCGCCTCCCTCGCGCCCCTGCAGGCGTGCGCGCGCCCGCGCCGGCCGTCTGCGAATGGCCGGCGCGGGCGCACGCGCGTCAAAAGGGACGCGCGGGAGGCGGCGGCAGCCGCTTAGACGTCCTGGAATAGAGCTTGTACGTTGGCGCTGGGAGCGCGGAGAGGTGAGTTTTTCGGGGGGTTGGGGGGGGTTTCACACAGCGGGGCACCCCGATCGGGGGTGCCCCATCGAAGTGGACCAAGACCCAGGATAGTCAAAATCCTGGGTGTTGGTCCACTTTAAGAACAACTTTTTTTTTTTTTTGAAAAATGTGTTTTCCAGTTGTGGGGGTGGGGAGCAGGTAATTCATTCCTGACATACAGCAGAAGTAAACAAAAATACACAAATGGACCTTTAATCATTTTTTTAATGATTACATTCTATTTTTTTATTTTTATATGTTCATTGGGTAGTGCTGCCATGTTGTTTTCTTTTTTTTTTTGTTTGTTTCTTTACCGCAGTCTTTTTTTTAGGGTCATGTAAGGAATCATTCTGTACTGTTATACATTTTGTTGAGGTGGTGTGATTTCATATATTTTATCTTTTAAACAGATTAGAGTTCCTTTACAAGATGGGAGGCGGAGTAAATCCATAGAGGAACGTGAGGAGGAATATCAAAGAGTACGTGAAAGAATTTTTGCAAGGGAGGTATGTAGGATATGTCCTATAAGGAGTGCTTTTTGTTGCGCAGATGTACTAAGAATGTGTTTATTCCTAGTATGTCACACCCCCCCACTTCCCGATATTCATGACACTTGGGAACCCGGCCTGTAGAGGGCGATCTTGCACAGATGACATGGAAAAAAGGAGCCCCTCCTGGTCCATAAGTACTGGGTTCCTCCCACTATTCTTCAGTCTTTTCGTCTCTGCAGTTGGCGAAGCATTCAGAAGATGACTCTCCTTCAAGCTGCAGGTTGCCAGGGTTTGCCCCAGCCCTTTTTTCTCTATTTCTGCCTGAAACTCTTTAAACATGTTTGGTTATATTGTATGCTTCCCAGCCCTGGCTGTGTGGTTCAGGCAAAGGTAGATACATACACCTTCTGGTGTATACAGGAGTATTACTCCTCCGTGAGACCCAAATGTGGGTCCTTTCCCCTTAGTCTCCTTTAACCCTGCTGGGTAAAAAGGAGGGGGGAAGGGGGGCGTTATCTGGGCTTATTTGTCACCATGCACACAAAAAAAAAAAAGAGATATATAAAATAAGTCTTTATTTCTTATTTTTATTATGTATGTTTTACTATACTATTTAATAGGAAATGTTTTATTTAGATTTTCCTATCTCTGTCTAAGCAGCATTTTTTGCTTACCTATTAAAGCTCTTTGTTTTCTGGCTGTGTTCAGATTTGAATTTTCCCTCCATTTTTGGCCATGTGATCCTGGAAGTGTGCGGGGCTTAGGCATGCTTTTATTCAGAGAGCACCTGTATGCTCTGTTTGACTTCCTGTTTCCATGTGGCCTTACCTCATGATGTGAGCTTATTGCATGGGCTGTGAGTACCCTTCAGCTTGGCTGAAGGGAGTTTTTTTCTGTCATTTATTTATATTGTGTGCATTTGGTGACTGTTTTTTTGTTTTCTCTGTAGGTAGAAACTCCTTATTTAAAAAAGGGTTTCTCCTGGTCCTTATATTAAAAAAAAAGCCCTTAAAGCGGACCTTCACTCTGAATAAGAGTCTATCTTATATGTTTCCCGCACCCTGTACATACAGATTGTCCACATTAAAAATCATCCTACCTGCATCTACTGCATGTTATGAGCCTTTAAACATCCAAGATGGCGGCTTATGGAAGCCGCCATCTTATCAGGCAGCCTGCAAACAGGAAGTGCCTCCTGACTGTGCTGCTCTGCATTCTGGGACTGCTGACCGTTACCTGACCCCAGCTCTGCTCTGTCTGGGCAAAGCACATCTATAACCCGCCCCCCTGTACTTTATCCTGCTCTCCTCTCATCAGTAAGTGTGATGCTTCTGAGTCAAGATGGCGGCGCCCGTATCCTAAATTCCTGAACAGAGTTGCAGCCCAGTGGGGGAAAGAATAATGAGTTAGTGACTGAAAACGTAAAATATATTAATTTTAGATTCTGGGGAATAGTTTTTTAAGAGTTTGGGCTTTTCATTAAATCACGCTGAAGGTCCGGTTTCAGCCTTATTTGGGGGTCCATTTGTGTTTCAATCCTCCCACTTGGGACTATTTTTAAAGGGGCATCCCGGGTAGCAATTGCGTAAATCCCATATATACTTGGCGACTATAATCAATTATAGTATAATACTAAACACCATATGGAGGCATCCCAGGATAACGGACATGCAATTCCCTCTGCACAGATTCGGCAATGTTTTGGATGTGGGGCATCCCTTGTTGGGGATAACGCAATTCTTTGCGTCCCTTGTGCACAATTAACTATTTTGCAGCAAACTGAGGCCCAGGCTTCAGGGCCTGCGGCTAATGCCTCATATTGTCATGGGTGGTGATTTATGTGCCAGATTGGCTCATCTTGAAAGATTAATGTCTACCTCTGTGCCTAAGAAGGCCTCAGCTAAAAGAAAGCACTTGACTCATGCCGCTCCGGCAAGGGAGTCAGACAATTGTGAATTGCTTGATTGGTCTGATCCTTCTCGGTTAGCAGAAGGAGAATTATTATGAGGAATCAGATGTTTCTGATGAACAGCAATTTGTTGGTACTGAGATTGAGCAGGGTGAAGCAAGTGTTGTGGATACCCCAAAAGCTCTTGCTCAGTTATTTGAGGTTTTGGTTATTACTCCTCCTGAAGTAGTCCCTCCTCAAAAAGGGGAATTCTTTGGAGTCTCTAAACCTCGTTTAGAATTTCCAAATCAAAAGCATTTTGATGAAATTATTCTTAAAGAATGGGAGAAGCCTGCGCGGCTTCCTGGCATTCCCTTGGGCTGGGACAAGAAATATCCCTTCCCACCTGATACTGTTAAGCGTTGGTCATCACCACCTGTGCCCACCGCTCTGGGCATGTGTACACTCACTGCACGGATGGGTTAAATGCGGAGGACAAATTCCTATGTGTGCGCAAGCATACAATGGCCATCTATGCATTAATATTTAATTAATTTATAGAGAGACTGGATTTTTAAAAGATACTCTGCTCATGGGTGGATGCCCCTGTGCTTAATTTATCCAATTCTTCTGTGTTGCATTCTCCTGACTCCACTACACATAAGCGTATTGATCAAATGGCGTGCCACGCTTTTTCCAGTGTGGGCTTGGCCTTGCTGCCTGTTGGTGCTTCGGCACTCATGACCGTGGCTATTAGGTCTGTTGTGAGAGACCTAATGAATTACTCAGGGCTTGATCCGGCCTCTGATGAGTACGCCGCTCTTAAGCGATGTGAGATGTTTGCATCTTTTGTACTTTCTGCCTTAGATGTTACTCTGCTCATGTGCAGCAGAACCTCTGCCTTGTTAATCGCCATTCGGCGGTCAGTATGGTTGCGGCAGTGGGCAGCTGATATTGTAGCCAAGAAATCGCTTACAGCGCTCCCTTTTGTGGGATTGCGCCTCTTTGGAGAAAAATTGGATTCTGTCACTAAAGGAGGTAAATTACCTCAGCGTAAGAAACGTCATTCCTTTCGTGGAATGGCCTCTTTTAACCCTCCCTTTCGGGGGTCTAGGTCCGGTAGAGGATCGGCCTTTTCAGCCCCTAGAGGGAATGCATGGAATAGAGGAAAGGGACGTGGCCGTCCTAGTCAGAGTTGGGGCTCCAAAACCAAATCTGCCACTAAGCTTGCTCAACAATGAGAGGACGCCCTCACCCTTATGGGTGGAGGGACGGCTGCGGTTCTTCTTCCAGGTCTGGGTTCAGGAGGTATCAGACAATTGGGTTCTGGAAGTAGTCTCTTCCGGTTACAAACTGGAATTCGAGTCCCGGCCTCCTCCCAGATTTTTCATGTCCCGGATGCCGTCAGATCAAGCAATTGCGCAGGGACTGCGGGCAGCAGTAGCGAATCTGTTAAACATGGCTGTTATCAGAAAAAATTATAATTAACAAACCCGCGCTGTGATCTTCTTTATGCTATCTAGGTGAAATGGATTATGTAAAAATATTACGTCTCTTTGCTCAACGTGCACTAGACCTAATTATCCCAAATAAGGTCAAGACAGAAACAATATAGTATACAATTAAGCACAGAGCATATAGTTAATCTTATATCAAAAGATGCAATCAAGTTCTAAATAAATAGGTTCTAAGCAGTCCTATTACGTTTCTGAATGCATAAGCTGTTAAATGTCCTTGACAATCTTTAAACACTTGGTTTCCTTCCAATGGAAAAAAAAAAAAAAAATCTTTCAAAACTGGTCAGTTAGTGAGTCCAAAGTATTGTGCTTGTAAATAAAGGCTCTGTTCCTTTAAGTGACCTTCACCTTGTGCCCACCACCTATAAAATATACTCTTACCAAATGGCAGTAGTAACTGGGCGTTTCACATAGAGCCTTTAAGCATAATCTTGATCTTGGCTTAATTGAAAGCTTTTAAGTATCAATTCCACTCATCTCTCCCATTGATTTTATATGCATGAAAGAGAAATGATGGACAGATCTGGCATAATATCGCTTTTAATGCGTTAATCTTAAAATAAGTACCAAATGTGTACTCACATTTAAAAATGGAATCAACAACAAGTGTAACAGATAAAATCCTCTCCGCATCCACCCCACACCTCGGCCGCCGGTGTTTTCGGGTGGTGAAGGGGTGAATAGAAATCAATGTGCTGCTGCTGCTGAATCCAGATAATAAAAAAAATTCAAGTCTTGAAAAAGTTGCGGTGAGCGCAACGAAACGTTGACGGTGGCAGGGCGGTTAGACGTTCTTTTTATTATCTGGATTCAGCAGCAGCACATTGATTTCTGTTCACCCCTTCACCACCCGAAAACACCGGCGGCCGAGGTGTGGGGCGGATGCGGAGAGGATTTTATCTGTTACACTTGTTGATTCCATTTTAAATGTGAGTACGCATTTGGTACTTATTTTAAGATTAACGCATTAAAAGCGATATTATGCCAGATCTGTCCATCATTTCTCTTTCATGCATATAAAATCAATGGGAGAGATGAGTGGAATTGATACTTAAAGCTTCCAATTAAGCCAAGATCAAGATTATGCTTAATGGCTGTTATCAGCCTAGTGCCTCCAGTGAAAAGGGGTTTGGGGTTTTACTCCAACCTATTCACGGTACCCAAAAAGGACGGCTCTGTTCGGCCTATCCTAGACTTAAGGAGACTCAATCAATTTATCCGTTTCAGAAAATTCCGCATGGAGTCTCTGCGATCAATGATCGATGCTCTCCGTCAGGGGGACTTCATGACATCCATAGACATCAAGGATGCTTATTTGCACATTCCTATTTTCCGGGTCACCAGAGATTTCTCAGGTTCTCGATAGAAGACCAGCATTATCAATTTGTGGCCCTGCCATTCGGCCTTACCTCGGCCCCAAGAGTCTTTACCAAGATGCTGGCAGGAGTGATGGCCATATTCAGGGTCCAGGGCATCCGCATTGTGCCTTTTCTGGACGATCTTCTTATCGCGGCCTCCTCCCTCGAACAGCTGTTGCATACATCAATCACCAGGGAGGGACTCGCAGTTGGGGTGCCCTCCGGGAAGTATCTCTGATCCTTCAGTGGGCTGAGATCAATGTTCCCTGCATATCAGCAGTTTACATTCCGGGGATAGAGAATGTGGAGGCAGACTCCCTGAGCACGGGATGTTCTCGTCAGGGAAAATGGTCTCTTAATCCAAGGGTCTTTCAGTTCTCTGTCACAAGTGGGGGACTCCACGGTTGGACCTGTTTGCTTCTCGTCACAATCACAAGCTGCCAGCTTATGTGTCTCTATCCCAGGATCCTCTGGCAGTGGCAGCGGATGCCATGTCTCTGGCCTGGAAGGATCTGGGGTTTCTATATCTGTTTCCCCCATTCTCCATGATCAGCAAGGTGGTGCGCAAGCTAGCACTGGAGGATGTGCCAGCAATTCTGGTGGCGCCAAGGTGGCCAAGACGTCTGTGGTATGCAGACGTCGTAAGGCTGGCAGTGGATCGTGTCCATCTGCCTCTTCTTCCAGATCTCATCACTCAGGGTCAACTTTGTTACCCCAATTTACAAACGCTGGCTTTGACGGCAGGGCTGCTGAAGTCTCCATCTTGAAAGAAGAAGGTCTTTCTGATGTGGTTATTCAGACTCTTATTAGAGCTAGGAAGAAGTCTTCCTCTGTCATTTATTACAGGACTTGGAGGTCCTATATTGATTGGTGTGAATCCAGGGCTTTGCCCTGTAGAGTATTTTCTATTCCTAGAATTCTGGAATATCTGCAACGAGGTCTGGATATGTGATTCCAGATTAGTACTTTGAAAGGGCAAGTCTCTGCCTTGGCTATTTTCTTTCAAAGGTTGTTTGCTCTTCATCCTTTGGTTAGGACCTTTTTCCATGTGCGGCCTCCCAGAAAGCCTATACTTCCTGTGTGGGACCTTAACCTGGTGCTTTCATCTATGCAGGCCGCTCCTTTTGAGCCTTTGCAGGATATTCCTCTTCCTATTCTTACTCAGAAGGTTGCCTTTTTGGTTGCTATTACTTCTGTCCGCCGAGTTTCTGAACTGGCGGCTTTGTCTGTTCAAGCCCCTTATTTTGAGAGGCATCAAGATAAGGTTGTTTTCCGTTTTAAACCGGATTTCCTTCCTAAGGTGGTGTCTGCTTTCCACCTAAATCAGGATATAGTTCTTCCTTCCTTGTGTCCTAAACCTAGTAACAAGGAAAGGGTCTTACATTCTTTGGATGTAGTTCGTTGTGTTAAGTATTATTTAGTTACTACCTCGGCCTTTCGCAAGACGGATGCCTTTTTTGTTGTGCCTTCTGGGCCCAAGAAGGGTTTTGCTCCTGCCAAATCTTCCCTTAGTAAGTGGATACGTCATATCATTGGGGCCTATATGGCTAAGGGGAAGGTTCCCCCTTTTCGTGTCACCGCTCATTCTACTCATGCTATTGGAGCCTCTTGGGCTTTTCAGCACCAAGCTTCTGTTGAACAAGTCTGCAAGGCTGCGACTTGGTCTTCTGTGCATACTTTTTCTAAGTTTTACAAGGTTGATGTGCGGGCCTCAGCGGATGCTGTCTTTGGCCGCAAAGTTCTGCAAGCTGCAGTAATTTAAGTTATGCATTATTCCTTTGGGATCCCCACCCATTATAGACACTGCTATTGGATGTCCCAAGTGTCATGAATATCGGGAAGTGGGGGGTGTGACATACTAGGAATAATACCATTTTGTGAGATACTCACCTGTAAAATGGTTATTACGAGTATGTCACACCCCCCACTTCCCCCGCCCTTTTTTGTTCGAGGGATCCTTTATATGGTGATTATTATTATTTCAAATAATTTTACAATTATTGAATATAATTGGCTATTTTTGCTCTAAGGGATCCTTTATATGGTGATTATTATTATTTCAAATAATTTTACAATTATTGAATATAATTGGCTCTTTTTGCTGTAAGGGATCCTTTATTTGGTATTATTTCAAATAATTTTACAATTGAGTATAATTGGCTCTTTTTGTTCTAAGGGATCCTTTATTTAGTATTATTCTCATATAATTTTACAATTATTGAATATAATTGGCTCTTCCTGGTGCTTCACATGCTCTTTAAAAAGACTGAGGAATAGTGGGAGGAACCCAGTACTTATGGACCAGGAGGGGCTCCTTTTTTCCATGTCATCTCTGCAAGATCGCCCTCTACAGGCCGGGTTCCCAAGTGTCATGAATATCAAGTGGGGGGTGTGACATACTCGTAATAGCCATTTTACAGGTGAGTATCTCACAAAATGGTTTTTTTTTTTTTTTTTTTTGGTGGTGTACTCTGTTTAAGATCAGATTTGCATTCCAGATGATCACGTGACAAGTGGCCCATGTTTTGAATTTGGTAGGATGAGTAAGAATACCCAAATTGAGTTCATAGCAAGGAGTTATCGCTAACAAATCTCTGAACAGTAGCTCAGGATGCTACAAAGGCTTTGACTTTCCTGGGTTCTGTTCTATGCCCTGCTGGGTGAAACACCCCAGAACTTTTCACTTGCTTCTTTCTGGTTCATGTAGATGGGGATGTGGCATTTCGAGCTCCCCATTCACAACAATGAGAGCAATTTGCAAATGACCGTCACGGAATATGGCTCTCATTGGACAATTGCCCATACATACGCAGAGTGGAGTCTAAATCCACAGATCTATCAGATATTAATAGACAGGTGGGGCATACCAGAGATAGGTCTCTTTGTATCTGCAACAAGTCAAAAAGTCATCATTTCTTTTTGCTAGGTCGGAGGGACGGGGCCCTGGCCCAACCTAGGAGATTTCAACTTGCCACAGGTGCTCAGATCCTGCCACAGGTGCTCAGATCCTGCCACAGGTGCTCAGATCCTGCCACAGGTGCTCAGATCCTGCCACAGGTGCTCAGATCCTGCCACAGGTGCTCAGATCCTGCCACAGGTGCTTTGCAAGATAGCATTGGAACGATTCCAGGTTATATTATTCGCACCAGCTTGGCCGAAAAGAATCTGGTTCTCTTCTGACAGCAATAGCGCAAGTAGACCCGTGGGAACTACCTCTAATTCTGGACCTGCTTACTCAGGGTCTGGTGCTTCACCCGAATCTCCAGTCTTTAAAAATTATTGGCCTGGTTCCTGAATGGACCACATTGAAGAAAAAAAGTTATTCTTAGTATACAGCACGTCCTGCTCCAGAAAGATTACTTACACGTGGGAATTGCTCCGCCAGATGGCGCTGAACTGCAGAGACATCGAAACAGGCTCCTCCCGGCCCCTCAAATACCCAGGGACCTCCCACAAATCCCCAGAATTTCTCTATTCCCACCCGTTCCATTAGTAATATGCCTCCCAGCCTTGGCTGCGCTGGTCGGGTGAAGGTAGGCAGCACCGCTGTTAGGTGCTTAGGAGCGCTGCTCCACCGCAATCCCCCACCAAAGGGTAGGCTGTTCAGGCTTATGGTGAGCCTCTATGGGATGCCCCTCCCGCACTATTGCTCCTTGCCCCTGCCTATCGGTGGGCCCTATTTAAGTGGCCGCTGTCCTCCCTCATTCTCCTTGTAGCCTTCGGGGGAAAAGAGGGGGGGTGTAAATGTGTATGCTATGCATTCTGTGTATTCTTAGTATACAGTACGTCCTGCTCCAGATATAATACTTACACTTGGGTTATCCTCTGCCAGATGGCGCTGCACTGCAGAGACATGGAAAAACGGGCTCCTCCCGGCCCTTCAAATACCCAAGGACCTTCCACAAATCCCCAGATTTCTCTGCATTGCTAACTGCGAAGACATGATGTATCACTCTCTCGCAGGTGAGCGGGGCTACCAAAGCCTGCGGCCCTGTTGGACTATTCCCACCCGTCCTCCCTGTGATGTGCCTCCCAGCCTGGGCTGCGCTGGTCGGGTGAAGGTAGGCAGCACCTTGCGTGCTTAACGGAGCCATGCTCCACCGCAGTCCCTCACCAAAGGGTAGGCGGTTTAGGGCTGATGGAGAGCCTCTAGGGGATGCCCCTCCCGCACTATTGCCCCATGCCCCGTGTAGCGGTGGGCCCTGTACAAAGGGTCGCCATCCTCCCTCATTCCCCCCGTAGCCCAGGGGGAAAGAAAGGGGGGGGGGGTGTGTAGTAAGGTCTTGTGTATGTTTTACATGTTATGGCCTTAGTCTGCCCGGACTAGTATCCCTGGGGTCAGAACCGCGCTGTTTAGTTCTTACTATGTAATTGTCGCCGCCGCGCACTTCTTCCTTTACTGGATGTGCGGCGCCGTCGCCTCAGACACTGCGGCGTCTTCATTGGCAAATCATCTCCTCTAAGTGTCCCATTCACTTCGTTCCTCATAACAGTTTGTATCCACCTCAGAGCTTCACGCTCTTCGGGGGGGGGCGGGGACATAGGTTGGCACGCTCCGCGTCACTGGCCGCTCTGGCCCGCCCTTCGAGGTTCGCTTTGGCGCCATTTTGATGCTGGTCGCACGCACGTGTGGTGGTGGTCCTCCTCCTCCCTGGGTCTGTAAGTGCCCTAGCGGGCGATTTTCATGATCTGTGTTTACTGCGCATGGTTCTGACACTCTTTATTCCCATTATGTCTTTCAGACTGGTGAACACCATTGGCTTCTCCCAGCCCGGTGTTAAATTATAGCGGGCCTTGTTAAATTCTCCCACTTCCATAGCGGGTCTTTGGGGCATCCAGGGTTACTTAGAGTGTAAATCCCTACTGGCATATTGTCCTTTGATTAATCACCATATGGAGGCATCTTAGAATTATGTGACCGGGCCCGGGACAAGACCGGCGGTGTATAGCGTGTGGACAACCCCATGCTGATGCTGGCAGGGCACGGGTCTGCGTACCCTGTGCCGAGCAAGCACTGGCCCAGCAATCAGGTCGGCCAGTGGCTACACCTAGCTTCAATTCACCTATCTCCCCAGGCTTAAATCTCTCTCCTGCTGAGTCGCCTACAAGTGGGGAATTGCAGCCTGCCGGCCCTTCCAGGCTGCCTACGGCTGAACAGATTATTGCTAGGTTGTCAGAGTGAATGGGCCCTGGTAGAAAGCGGCACCTGTCGCCCCATGTTTCTGTATGCTCTATGAGAACTGAGGGGTTTGCTACTCCGTGTGACTATACCCCTTCTGAAGAAGGGGAGTTGTTCTCTGACTCAAGCTCTTCTGATGAGAGGACGAGGAGTCACGATGATTCTGGCCCGGAATACTGGGGCCAGTGTGACACTGACGACCTGTTGCTTAAGGTCTTTAAGGCACTGTCTATCTCTCCCCCCGGTCAGGTCCCCAAGCCTAGAGGGGAGCGTTTCCATACTGCGACTGCACGTTTGGAATTTTTAGAGCAGGCTCATTTCCATGCTCTTGGGAATGCCCCAGTAAACTTCCAGGGTTCCAGGGGACTGGGATAGGAAATACCCTTTTCCCCCTGAGGTGGTTAATTGCTGGTCGTCACCCCCCGTGGTGGATGCGCCGATCATAGGGGTCCCTAACCCCCTCTTTATTACAACCCCTGCCTATAGCGCCCTTCGGGATGCTGAGGACCGGCGCATTGAGCTGCTGGCCTCCCATGCCTTTTCTTGTGCCGGGACGGCGCTGCGTCCGGCCTGTGCCGCAGCCATTACTGCGGTGGCCGCTAGAACCCTCATCAAAAAATTGCTTGATCATCACCCCGAGGATCTCCCCTGGGAGGTGTTCAATGCACTCTCCAATTGTGATGTATTTGTGAAGTTTATTCTATTGGCGCTAGATGATGCGATTAGAATGTGTGCAAGAACTTCCGCCCTTGCGGTGGCTATTCGTCGCTTGCTCTGGCTGCGACAGTGGGGTGCTGATGATGCTACTAAAAAGACTCTTACTGGGCTCCCCTTCAGAGGGCAAAGCCTATTTGGGGCCCGTCTAGACCTGTTCGGTAAAAAGGGCAAATCACCCCTTCGCAGACGGCCGTCCCGGCCCCCTCGAGGCAGGAGCACCCCCCTCCCCCCTACCTTAGTGTTAAACAGGAACCAGGGGTGTCTTTCCGGATTTTTGGGGCAGACTCCTTCCCCACGAGCAGCAGGCAACGCTCTGGCCCCTCCGACGGGGCTAAGCCTAAATCTTCCACCAAATCCCCTCAAGCATGATGGGGCGCCCTCGCCCGGCTGGGTGAGGGGATGGCTGCAGCACCTTGCTCTTATCAGGAGGCATTTTGCCTCACTCTGGCGGATTCAGGAGGTTGTGTCCTCCAGATACAGGATAGAGTTTGCTGCACTGCCTTCCCCAGTTTTTATCAGACCCCAGGTACGCCTGGTCCCTGCCCCTGTTCAGTTGCTGGCACAGGCCATGTTAGGCCTGCAAGGTCTGAGGGTCTCTTGCAGATTACCCATAATAGGCAGAGGCAAGGGCCGCTATACCACCTCCCACAGCCTCCCAAAGGATGGGTCAGGTGGCCCATTCTGGATTCACAGCAATTCTCTTATTACAGGCAGTTTTCTGCATGGATACTCTTGAGTTTGGCCATCAGCACCTTGCGCCCAGTGGGCGTCTTGCCGCCTGGGGCACTCTTCAATGCTTATGTTTACATTTCTGTGCCCTCAGATCTCTGAGCCTCTCCAGGTTCGTGTTGGAAGTCCAACACTGTTAATTGTGGCCCTGCTATCTGGCCTCTCCAATTCCTAGAGTGTTCACTCAGGTGCTGTCGATGGTGATGTCTCTGATGAGACCAAGGGACGTCCGCGCGACGTTTACCCGGACGCCCTTCCTCACTTCCCTGTCTCTGCGTCAGGATAGTTGGATACCCGGCTGGTGGGCCATTGGGAGTCATTCGGATGGGTGTTCAATCACCTCGAGTCCTCGCTGTTCCCTAAAGTGGTAACTCCATTAATAGGAATGATTCTGGATCAGGTTCAAACCAGATTCTCCCCCTTTCAGCAATTAGGTGGGCATTCTGGTCTCATGGGCCCAGTCCCTCTCTACTGTCCCGGTTTCTTAACACCAGGCAGGGATGCAACGGGTGGGCCGTTGTTAACTTGCTCGGCAGGAGCCCGAGCAGCTAAAGAGGTCCCTTATGCTCAGTTTCCCTTGAGCCGTCTGCGTCTTCTAGTGGTAACATAGGACAGGGATCCAGCACCCCTGGAGCAGGGCCTGTGGGCCTTCCCTCCTGTATGACGGTTTTCTCTTGAAAGTGGATGAACTCGAGGGACCTGTCTCTGGGCAGTTCCCTCTTAACTTTCCTGGAAACGGCCACCATGGATGCCAACCTTTCAGGTTGAAGGGGATGGTTTCTTCCAAAACTCCCTGCGATTCTGCTGTTGGTGGGGCCCTTAGAGGCTCCTTACGCCTATGGAAGTCTAAGCAGTAAGCGTTTTTCAGTTGGCTCTTCTCGCTTGACCGTTCCTCTTCCGGCATTGCCAGGCTGGGGGTGCTCGGTCTGTCTGATGACAGGCGTACTACATTAACCATTGTAAGGGGCCTGGAGCTGGCGGACCTTCCAGGGAGTGTGTATGTTCCCTTCTGGGCGGAGACAATGCCCCTTGCATGTTAGTGATATTAGCTCCGGCTAAGCCCCTCTGCGACAGAAACATAGAAAACATAGAAGGTTGACGGCAGAAGGAGACGGTCCATCTAGTCTGCCCTTATGTGTATACTGTATGTACTCTTTATCTTAGGATAGATGTGTGCTTATCCCAGGCATGTTTAAATTCAGTGACTGTTGATTTTTCAACTACCTCTGCTGGAAGTTTGTTCAAAGCATCTACTACTCTTTCTGTAAAATAATATTTTCTAACATTGCTCCTGATCCCCCCCCCCCCCGACTAGCTTCAGGTTGTGCCCCCTTGTTCTATCATTAAGCTTCTTCTTAAAAACACTTCCCTCCTGAACCTTATTCAATCCTTTCCAGACTGTACAAATTAAGTTCTTTAAGTCTCTCCTGATAAGTTTTAAGTTTAAGTCCTTCCACCATTTTCGTTGCCCGCCTTTGGACACTTTCTATTTGAATAATGTCTTTTTGCAGGTAAGGTCTCCAGAACTGCACACAGTATTCTAGCTGTGGCCTTACCAGGGCTCTATACAGCGGCATCACAACCTCCCTCTTCCTACTGGTGATGCCTCGAGCTATGCAGCTGAGCATCCTGCTTGCTTTTCCCACTGCCTGGCTACACTGTCCACTCATCTTGCAGCTATCAGTAATCAGTACCCCTAAATCTCTCTCCTCCGAGGTCCTGGCTAACACAGTGCTGCCCATACGGTACTCAGACCAGGGATTCCTTCTACCCAAGTGCATGATTTTACATTTAGAGACATTAAATTCTAGTTTCCACAGTTTTGACCATCTATCCAGTAAAGCTAAATCATTTTCCATGTTGCAGACACCGCCAGGAATACCCACCCTATTACTAACCTTTGTATCATCAGCAAACAGACAAACTTTTCCTACCAAGCCTTCTCCTATGTCACTTACAAATATATTAAAAAGAATGGGGCCCAGGACAGAGCCTTGCGGCACACCACTTGTAACTCGCCTTTGTTCAGATTGCACACCATTTACAACAATGCTCTGATACCGATCCCTCAGCCAATTGGAAATCCACTGAACTATCCAGGGATTGAGTCCTACCTTCAATAACTTATCTATGAGACAGGATGTGCTAATCCCCGTGTCGTTATGGAATCCATCCAGTCGTGGATCTGTTGGGTTCTGTCACCTTCACAGGCTATCGGCCTTTGTTTCCCTGTCCCAGGATCCTATGTCAGTGGTCCGGATGCCTTAGTACCGTCTTGACAGGACTTTTGGTTCTGTATGCCCTTCTCCATTCCCTCTGCTAGGCAGGGTTATGCGGAAGATTACTCTGCTAAGGGGACCAGTAATGCTGGTGGCCCCCAGTTGACCTAGTATAGTGTGGTTGCAGATATGGTACTGTGGTCAGTAGTTCTGCACCTTGCCAGGAGTGCCAGTTGATCACTCAGGGCCCCTTTACATCACTATAGTTCAGGGTCCCTGGCCTAGTAGATCTGACTGCTAAAACATACATCTTGATGGAGACAAGTTTAGCTTGTCTCGGTGTTGTGACTATGGGATGGCTAGGAGTGAGCCTCTTCTGCGTCTTCTTCTATTGTTGTAGGGTATGGCATACCCACATTTATTGGGACGAGTCTAGTCCTCTTACTTGTTGGACGGTCTCGGTTTCCAGGGCTCCAGTGTGGCCTTCGGCATAAATTGGAGTTGGTCCCCCAGCTCAGCTCTCTGATGGGTCAGGCTCTGCCCTGTCCACCTTGCCTTAACAGTCTCTGGTTCAGTCTTCCTTGGTTAAGACTTCCTTCAGGGGGTGCTCATGTGCGCCCTCCGTGTACTCCTATGGCCCCTGTTGGGATTGAAAAATTATTTCATTCCGTCTGTTTGTAGGTTGTCTCCTGGTCCTATTCAGGACACTGTCTGGATGTCCTTACCCTTAAGGTGGTCCTTCTGGTGACTGTTACCTTGGTCAGGCGTGTGTTAGCGGGCGGTTCGGTCTACCTAGCCCTGATTCCTTGAGATACACCAGGATAAGGTGGAGTTCCGCCTGAAGCCGGATTCTCTACATCTGTAGGTGTCGTATGTTCAATTATCCGAGATATTGTTTTCCACGGCTGTCCCCCTTCCTTGCAACGTTGAGGAAGTGGTTCTGCATTCCTTATTCAGGTGTTGGCAGTTTTTTTCTTTAGAAGTCACTGTGTCCTTTAAGGGAACTGAGGTTCCTTGGGGCTTGTGGTCATTACATCCTGAAGGTGCTCGATCTCGTCTACTCTCGGGAGTTGGGCGGTTTGGTCCTGGTTGTTACCTTAATGGATGTTACTCCTGGTACCTTGTTTTTGGCCTTGGCTTCTGCCAAATTCATTAGCTATTGAATTGTCAGGCTATTACTCAGGCCTATTCAGGCAAGGGGAAGAACCTCCCTTGTTGCCTTGATTCCCTTCTATGCGTGCTTGATGCCTCTTGGGCTTTCAGCACCGGTTTTGCTGTTGAACTGATTGGTTAGGTCACTAACATTGGCCTTCTGCTCATACCTTTTGCAAGGTTTTTACAATGTTGATGTTAGGGCCTCAGCTCATGCTGTCTTGGCCGTCTGGTTCTGCAGGTGACAGTGCTTTAAACTGTCTGCTGTTGTCGTTTTTTTGTTGGGGATCCCACCCTACTTTATGGACACTGCTTTTGGATGTCCCAAGTGTCAGTATTATATCTGGAGCAGGACGTACTGTATACTAAGAATAATACAATTCTGTGAAATACTGACCTGTAGAATTGGTGGTATTTGTATACAGTACGTCCTGCTCCACCCCACCCTGTTGCATTTTTCTGGATCCCCTGTATGGTGATTATCATTGTTTTCTTTACCAGTTGTTCTGGGTGGTTTAATTCTCCCAGCTTCTTGTTCACTGCTTTTCAATGCTGGGGATTTGTGGGAGGTCCCTGGGTATTTGAAGGGCCGGGAGGAGCCTGTTTTTCCATGTCTCTGCAGTGCAGCGCCATCTGGCGGAGGATAACCCAAGTGTAAGTATTATATCTGGAGCAGGACGTACTGTATGCAAATAATACCAATTCTACAGGTGAGTATTTCACAGAATTGTATTTTTACACCTTATAATTCTTTCTGCCTTGTGTCAGCCGCCGCGCTGGCTTGCTTTCCCTTATGGTTTTCAAAATTGCCGCCGCGCGTCTTTTATGTCACTATGTTCCTCGCTTGGCGGCGGCGTTACCTCAGGCGCTGGTGCGCCGTAATTGGCTGCTTGTCACGTCCTGGCTTCGCGCTCTTCGAGGGGGGGGGGCGGTGCCCGTCTATGCGCGCTCCGCACCATCGCCGATAGCGGCCCGCCCCTCGAGGTGTACCAACGCCATCTTTAACCTGCTTGGTTGTCCCATGCGCGACGGACCTCTACCTACCGCGGTCCATAAGTGCCCTCGCGGGCGGCTGTATTTTTTCGACTTTTTATTACTGTGTGCTTACGTCTCTTATGTCTTTCAGGCTGGGCGAACCCTTTGGCTTCCCCCGACCCTCTATTAGTAATTTACTTGTTAGGCCTTGTGTAATACTCCCACTTCCCTAGCGGGTTATTGGGGCTTCCGGGGTAGCTGTATAGCGTTAATCCCTATCGGCCTATAGTGCCGCTATAATCACCATATGGAGGCATCCCAGGATAATGCGACTGGGGTTCCTTCGGGACAAGACCGCCAGTGTGTAGCGTGTGGGCAGCCTCATGCT
The DNA here is from genome assembly GCA_027917425.1 of Gastrophryne carolinensis. Taxonomy (NCBI): domain Eukaryota; kingdom Metazoa; phylum Chordata; class Amphibia; order Anura; family Microhylidae; genus Gastrophryne; species Gastrophryne carolinensis. The sequence goes on from CM051236.1 coordinate 121,541,052, forward strand.
GACGCTGACAAGGCGCGGGTCTGTGTACCCTGTGCTGAGCAGGTGCTTGCATTGCAAATCTGGCCTGCCAGTGGCTGCACCTCGTTTCACTTCGCCTACTCCCCCAAGCTTAAATCTCACTCCTACTGAGTTGCATACTAGTGGGGATTCTCAGCCTGATGTTTCTTCTAGACTGGCTAGTGTTGAGAAGTTAATTGCTAATACCATGGCGCGTAAGACCCCTGCTAAAAAGCGTCACTTAACACCTAATGTCACTATTTTCCCTATGGAAACTGATGAGTTTTGGAATCTTTGTGGCTATACCGTGTCTGATGAAGGGGAGCTTTTTTCTGACTCTGGCTCATCTGATGAGAGGCCAAGGGGTCATGACGATTCTGGCTCTGACCCCTGGGCCCCGGATGACACTGACAGATTACTGACCCAGATTTTTGAGGTCCTGTCCATATCTCCCCCTGTTGCGGCTCCCAGGCAAAGGGGGGAGCTTTTCCATACAGCAAAATCGCGAATTTCCCGAGCAGGCTCATTTCCATAACCTTCTGCTCAAAGAATGATAGGGCCCCAGTTAACTTCCCGGGGTTCCTAAAAGTTGGGATAGGAAGTATCCCTTTCCTGCTGATGTGGTAAAGTGTTGGTCATCCCCTCCCGAGGTGGATGCCCTGGTCCTAGGGCTATCTAACACCTCTGTCATACATTCCCCTGACTCTACTACCCTGCGGGATGCTGACGACCGGCGCATTGACCAGCTGGCATCCCATGCCTTTGCGTGTGCGGGGATGGCGCTGCGCCCGGTCTGTGCCTCTGCTATTACTGCTGTGGCCACTAGAACCCTTATCAGAAATATACTTGATAGTGCCCCTGATGATTTGCCTTGCACTCTCCAGTTGTGATGTTTTTGTAAATTTTGTCCTCTCTGCCATGAATGACACCATCAGAATGTGTGCCAGAACATCTGCCCTTGTGGCTATACGCCGCTCGGTTTGGCTGCGCTAGTGGGCTGCTGACAACGCTGCCAAGAAGACCCTCACTGGTTTTCCCTTCAAAGGACTGCACCTGTTTGGGGACCGCCTGGACCTTTTTGCTAAGGGAGGCAGGTTACCCCAGCGCAGGCGGCAATCTCGGCTCTTTAGGGGTCAGGGTTCCTTCTCCTCCCCTTACCGTGGTGCCAGACCGAGGGGGGTTTCCTTTTCTGGGTCCCGGGGAGATTTCTGGGGTAGGGGCAGAGGCCGTGGACGTCCTGGCCCCTCCTGGGGTCCCCTCAGGCATGATGGGGCGCCCTCACCCATCTGGGATGGTGGCATGCTTCAAAGCGGTCCCTTATGCTCAGTTCCACTTGAGGCCTCTGCAACTTATTGTCAGTATGGGACAAGGACCCAGCGTCCCTGGACGGGGTCTGTGTGCTCTCCCCTCAGGTCAGGAGGTCCCTCTTGTGGTTGATGGACTCAAGGAACCGGTTGGGGGCAGATCCTTTCTTATCCCTCCCTGGGAGACGGTCACCACGGATGCCAGTCTGTCAGGTTGGGGGGTTCTGGAATTCCCTGCGGTTCCAGGGGAGGTGGGGTCCTCAGGAGGCCCACACACCTATCAATGTCTTGGAACTGCGGGCGATCAGGTTAGTGCTGGCTCACTTGACTACTCACATTCGGGGCCTGCCTGTTCAGGTGCGCTCGGACAACCAGATGGCAGTTGCCTACATCAATCAGGGAGGGACCCGGAGCAAGGGGGCCCTCCAGGAAGCGTCTCTGATCCTGACTTGGGCGGAAGCCAGTGTCCCCTTCATATCAGCTGTGTACATCCCGGGGGTGGAAAATTGCCTGGCGGACTTTCTGAGCAGGGGGACCTCTTGCCAGGGAGAATGTCCCTATGCAGCAGGGTGTTCCAATCCCTGTGTCACCGCTGGGGCCAACCAGATGTGGATCTGTTTGCGTCCCGTCACAATCACAAGCTTCCAGCCTTTGTCTCCCTGTCCCAGGATCCTCTGGCCTTGACCACGGATGCTCTAGCAATGTCATGGCAGGAATTTCAGTTTCTGTATGTCTTCCCTCCGTTCCCCCTGCTGGGCAGGGTTCTGCGCAAGATTGCTCTGGAAGGGGTGCCAGCGATTCTGGTGGCCCCCAGGTGGCCAAGAAGAGTGTGGTTCGCAGACGTGGTGCAGCTCGCAGTAGATCAGTACACTCTGCCCTTGGTGCCAGATCTTCTCACTCAGGGCTCTCTATGCCATCCCAATTTACAAACTCTGGCTTTGACGGCCTGGCTGCTGAAATCTCCATCTTGACGGAGAAGGGGCTGTCTTCTTCGGTTGTGGATACTTTGATAAAGGCTAGGAAGAAGTCTTCTTCTTCCATTTATTACAGGGTTTGGCGTGCCTACATTGACTGGTGTGAGTCTAAGTCTCTTCCCTGTCGTGTGTTCTCTATTCGCAGGATCCTGGAGTTCCTGCAGCATGGGTTGGAGATGGGGCTCCAACTCAGTACTCTGAAAGTGCAGGTTTCTGCCCTGGCTATTTTCTTCCAGAAGTCCTTTGCTCAGCACCCTCTGATCAGGACTTTATTCTAAGTATACAGTACGTCCTGCTCCAGATATAATACTTACACTTGGGTTATCCTCCGCCAGATGGCGCTGTGCACTGCAGACATGCAAAAAACAGGCTCCTCCCGGCCCTTCATATACCCGGGGATTTCCCACAAATCCCCAGATTTCTCTGCAGTGCTGACTGCGAAGACATGAAGTATCACTCTCTCGCAGGTGAGCGGGGCTATTACAGCCTGTGGCCCTGTTGGACTATTCCCACCCGTCCTCCTTGTGATGTGCCTCCCAGCCTGGGCTGCGCCGGTCGGGTGAAGGTAGGCAGCACCATGCGTGCTTAACGGAGCCATACTCCACCGCAGTCCCCCACCAAAGGGTAGGCGGTTTAGGCTGATGGTGAGCCTCATAGTGGATGTCCCTCCCGCATTATTGTCCCATGCCCTGTGTAGAGGTGGACCCTGTGTAAAGGGTCGCCGTCCTCCCTCGTTCCCCCCCCCCCCCCGTATTCGGGGGAAAAGAAGGGGGGGGGGTCTGTTGGCAGTCTGTGTACTGTATTGTCACGCTTATGGCTGTACTTTTGCCCCTGACTGGCAACTAGGTGTCAGAGCCGCGCTGCTTGCTCCTTCTATCCTGGCCGCCGTTTGTTTTTGGCCTTTCTCAATTTACTATGCAATTGTATACAGCACGTCCTGCTTCATCATCCTGCAACTTGGGCAGGGAACTAATTTTTGTACACGCCTACGGGCGTTAGAATGGGTGGCGGCGTCGTTAGACTTTACGAGTATCCACTAGTAGATGCCTTTACTGGCATATTCTATGCTTGGCTTGTCAAGCCTTAACGGCTGCTTCAGAGCTTCGCGCTCTTTGGGGGAGGCAGGGACCTGTCGTGGCGCGCTCCGCGTCACGCCCAGATTAGGCCCGCCCTTCGAGGTTCAGTTGGCGCCATTTTGTTGATCTTCTCGCGCGCGCATGTTGGCGGTCTTTCTCCTCCCCTGGTCAGTAAGTGCCCTTGCGGGTGATTTTTATCATTAGTAATTTTTTCTGCTGCGCATGGCCCTGACACCTCTTATTCCCCTTCTGTCTATCAGACGTCAAAGACTACGGTGGCTTCTCCCGGCCTAACATAACTCGTAGCGGGCTTACAAAAAATTCTCCCACATTCCTAGTGGGCCTTTGGGGCATCCAGGGTTGCCTACTGCATAAATCCCTACTGACATATATTGCATTGATAATCACCATATGGAGGCATCTCAGAATTTTGTGTCCGGGGTCCCTCGGGGACAAACCGGCTGTGTATAACGTGTGGCTATCCCCGCATTGGTGCTGACAGGACACAGATCTGTGCACCGTGTGCCGAGCGAGTACTGGTCCTGCAACCAGGATCGCCAGGGGCTGCTCCTCGCCTTAACACTCCTATTCCCCCAGGCTTAAATCTCGCTTCTGCTGAGTCGCATACGAGTGGGGAGTTGCAGCCGGCTGCGTCTTCCAGACTGCCTACGGCTGACCAGATTATTACGGGGTCGACAAAGCGCTCGGGCCCTGGTAAGAAACGGTCCTCGACGCCCCCTGTTTCTGCCTTTGCTAAGGGATCGGAGGAGTTCACTACTCCGTGTGCCTGCACCCCTTCTGATGAAGGAGGGCTGTTCTCTGACTCGGGCTCATCTGATGAGGAGCCGAGGAGTCATGACGATTCTGACCATAAAGACTGGAACCAGTTTGACACCATTGGATTGTTGATTAGGATCTTTAAGGCCCTGTCTATCTTTCTCCCTAAGGCGGCTCCCAAGCCGAGAGGGGAGCGTTTCCATACAGCGACAACGCACTTGGAATTCCTAGAGCAGGCTCACTTCCATGCTCTTGTATTCGAGGAATGGGAACACCCCGGTAAACTTCCAGGGGCCCCAGGGGACTGGGATTGGAAATACCCTTTTCCCCCTGAGATGATTGATTGTTGGTCATCGCCCCCTGTGGTAGACGCGCCGGTCGTTGGGGTTCCCAACCCCCCCTTTATCGCAGCTCCTGCTTATAGTACCCTTCGGGATGCCGAGGACCGCCGCATGGATAAACTGGCTTCACACGCCTTTTCTTGTGCAGGAGCGGCGCTGCGCCCGGTCTGTGCCGCGGCCATCACTGCAGTGGCCGCCAGAACCCTCATCAGACAGATGCTTGAGCATCACACTGATGATCTTCCCTGGGAGGTGTTTAATGCGCTCTCCAGTTGTGATGTATTTGTAAGATTTATCCTTTTAGCTATGGATGACACCATTAGTATGTGTGCGAGGACTTCCGCCCTTGTGGTGGCTATGCGTCGCCTGGTCTGGCTGCGAGAGTGGGGTGCTGACTATGCTGCTAAAAGGACTCTTACCAGGTTCCCCTTTAGAGGGCAACGCCTGTTTTTGGCCCGTCTGGACCTGTTTGTAAAAAAGGGCAAATCACCCCAACGCAGGCGCCCGTCCCGGCCCCCTCAGGACAGGGACACCCCTCCCCCTCCATACCATAGCGTTAAACAAGAACCAGGGGTGTCCTTCCGGAGTCTTAGTGCAGACTCCTGCCCCACGAGCAACAGACAACTCTCTGGGCCCTCCGGCGGGGCTAAGCCTAAATCTTCCACCAAATCCCCTCAAGCATGATGGGGCGCCCTCGCCCGCCTGGGTGAGGGGATGACTGCAGCACCTTGCTCCTATCAGGAGGCATTTTGCCTCTTTCTGGTGGATACAGGAGATAGTTTCCTCCGGATGCAGGATAAAGTTTGCTGCGCGGCCTCCCCCATGATTGTCAGGGTACTCCTGGTCCCTGCCTCTGTTCGGGTGCTGGTGCAGGCCATGCACGGCCTGCGGGTTCTGGAGGTCACTTGCAGTTTGTCCTTAACAGGCAGAAGCAGGTGCCGCTACGCCAACCCCTTCACATTCCCCCAAAGGGATGAGTCAGTCTGCCCTTCTGAATTCACAGGTTGTCGGCAATTCTACTATTTTCAGGCAGTTTCTGCATGAAAAATCTGGGATGGGCCACCAGCGCCTTGCGCCTAGTGGGCCCTTGCCGTCTGGGGAGATCAAGGATGCTTATGCTCACATCCCCGTGTCTTCTAGACACAGAAGCTCTTCAGGTTTGTGTTGGAAGTCCAACACTGCTAATCTGTGGCCTTGTTATCTGGCCTCTCTTCTGCCTCCAGAGTGCTCACCAAGGTACTAATGGAGGCTATGTCTCTTATGAGACCAAGGGGCGTCCGTGTGAGACCTGCCAGGTGGTCATTTTCGCTTCCCAATCTGTCAGGTCGAGTTAGCTACTCGGCTGGTGGCGTCCGTTGGGAGTCATTTGGATGGGTGTTCATTCATCTCAAGTCCTCCTTGTCCTCTTGATTGGTATCTCCATTCCTAGGGATGAATCTAGATTTGGTTCAGGCGAGAATCTTCCTTCCTCAACAATAAGGTGGAGTTCAGTCCCTCCTTGCTTTTCCAGTCCCTTCACCAGGCAGGAATGCAGCTGGTGGGCCCGTTTGGTGACTTGCTTAGATGAAGTCCCTTATACTCCTCTACCTGGGGTTTTTCTGCAACTTCTATTGTTAATACTGGACTTGGACCCAGCATCCCTGGAGCAGGGTCATGTGTGCCCTCCCCCTTGGTTAGGAGTCCCTCTTGGAGTGGATTTACTCTAGGAACCTGTCTGGGGGCAGTTCCCTTCTTGCCCTTCCTAGAGACGGTCACCATGGATGCCAACCTGTCAGGTTGATGGGGAGGTTTTCTTCTGTAACCCCATGCGGGTGCGGGGACGGTGGGGCCTTTAGGAGGTCCGTGCACCTATCAGTATTGAAACAGTTTTCAGGTTGACGCTATCTCGCTTGACTTCTCCTCTTCACAGCCTGCCTGTTTGGCCTACCTTAATCATCTGTATGGGACCTGGAGCAGGTTGGTCCCCCAGGAAGGTATATGTTCCTGATCTGGGTGGAGGACAATGTTGCCTGCATATCAGTGTTATTCGCTCCAGTGGAGGTTCCTCTGCGACGGGATGTGCTAATTCTTGTGTCACTATGAAGTTCAACCAGTGTGGCTCTGTTTGGTGCCCCATCACTATTTCAAGCTCTTGCCACTCGTTTCCCTGTCCCTGGATCCTCTGACCGTGGTCATGAGGATTTAGTAATTTTATGACTGGACATTCTGGTCTGTATGTCTTGTCTCCGTTCCCCCTGCTAGGCGGGGTTCTGTGCAGAATTGCTCTGGTAGGGGGACCATTGATACTGGTGGCCTAGTGGAGTGTGGATTCGCAGAAGTGATACCTAGGGTAGTAGTTCTGTACGTTCTGCTAGGGGTGCCGCCCTGTTTCGCTCAGGGCCTCCTTTACGTCACTCCAATCTACAGTCTCTGGCCTAGCCGGCCTGACTGCTGGTTCTTCCGCCCTTATGGAGACAGGCTTCTCTCCTCTGTGTTTGTGACTATTGGAAGTCTAAGAGCAGGGCTCTTCTTCTTCTTCTTCCATTCTTATGAGGTATGGCTTACCCATATGGATTGGTTAGTCTAGGTCTCTTCCCTGTTGGGCATTCTCTGTTCCCAGGGCTCTAGAGTTATTACAGCATGGCTTGGAGTCGGCTCTCCAACTCGGTACTCTGAAGGGTCAGGTTCTGCCCTGTCCGCCTTCCTGCAGAAGTCTTTTGTTTATTTTCCTTGGCTAAGCATTCTTACGGGGTTGCTCATTGCGTTCCCCACTTAATTCTATCGTCCCTGTTGGGATTTGAATTTTTTATTCTGTTTGCCTTGCGGGGCGTTCCTTTTGGACCGATTCAGGAGGCTGTCTGGCTGTCTTTTACCTTCAAAGTTGTCCTTTGGGTCTGCTACTTCAGTCAGACGTGTGTCTGAGCGGGTGGCTCTGTTTCGCTAGTCCTCGTTCCTTGATATGCACCAGGATAAGGTGGTGCTCCGCTTTATGCCGGACCTTCTGCCTATGGTGGTGGCTTAGGCTCATGTATTTAAGACATTGTCTTTCTTCTGTGCTTTATTCCTAGTAACTCTGAGGCAAGGGGATTTACTTTCCTTCATCAGGTGCTGGAATTTTTTTCCTGGATTGTCTCTGGTCCCTTAGGGGGACTGATGCCCCTTGGGGTTTGTGGGCACCTACCTCTTTATGTGCCTGATCTCGTCTGCTTCCAGGGGTTAAGCGGCCCTTGGCCTAGCCTTTACTTGGATGGTTTTCCCTTCTGGTCCTAGGTTTGGCTTCTTCCTGGACTATTGTTAGTGTTTGATCTTGTCAGGCTGTTACTCAGGCCTATTCCTTTGAGGTGATGAGTTTCTCTCAATTTATTCTGATTCTACTGGTGACTCGGTATCCTTGGGCTTTTCAGCACCAGGTTTTGTTGTACAAGTTTGCTAGACCGCTACTTGTTTTTTTGTTCATACCTTTTCAAAGGTTTTTATGATGTTGACGTTGGAGCCTTTGCTCATGTCGCCTTCGGTGGCAAGGTTTGCAGGTGACAGTGTCTCTACTGTCTGCTGTGCCTTTTTTGTTGGGGATTCCACCCTACTTTATGGACACTGCTATTGGATGTCCCATGTGTAAGTATTATATCTGGAGCAGGACGTACTGTATGCTTAGAATAATACAATTCTGTGAAATACTCACCTGTAGAATTGGTATTATTTGTATACAGTACGTCCTGCTCCACCCCACCCTGGTTTTTGCATTATTCTGAATCCCTTGTATGGTGATTGTTATCATTGTCATAAGTTACCAGTTTTTGGGTGGTTAAATTCTCCCGGCTTCTTGTTCACTGCTTTTCAATGCCGGGGATTTGTGGGAGGTTCCCGGGTATATGAAGGGCCGGGAGGAGCCTGTTTTTTGCATGTCTGCAGTGCACAGCGCCATCTGGCGGAGGATAACCCAAGTGTAAGTATTATATCTGGAGCAGGACATACTGTATACGTATAATACCAATTCTACTGGTGAGTATTTCACAGAATTGTATTTTTCCATGGGGTCACTCATGTGCGCCCCCCACGTAAGCCTATGGTGCCTGTTTGGGATTTGAACTTGGTTTTGTCAGCCTTGCAGGGTGCTCCCTTTGAACCTGTGCAGGATGCTGCCTTGGCCATTCTTACGCTTAAGGTTGTCTTTCTGGTGGCTATCACTTCTGTTAGGCGTGTGTCTGAGTTGGCGGCGCTTTCTATTCAAGCCCCCTACTATGAGAGACACCAGGACAAGGTGGTGTTTCGTTTCAAGCCAGACTTTCTGCCTAAGGTAGTATCTGCTTTTCATTTGAATCAGGACATTGTTCTCCCTTCTTTGTGCCCTAATCCTAGTAATGCTAAGGAAAGGGTCTTGCATTCTTTGGATGTGGTTAGGTGTCTGAAGTACTATCTGGTGGCTACCGCACCCTTCAGGAAAACTGCTTTTAGAATCAAGGAAAATGACTACCAGAAAAGTCTGTGCTAAAGTATGGAAGCCTTTAAATTCATTCTTTAATCGAACAGTTTGAAAAGAGACACAGTTGCGACTATATTTGAATTTGAACAGGGGTTAGCAGTAAATACACTAAAGACCCGGGCCTTGGTTTTATCGCTCTTCCTAGACAGAAGACTACAGAACCACTCTTTGATCAACAGATTCTTTATCTCTATAGCTCAGAAGAAACCAGTACTAACCAATAGGGAAATAGGGGCCCATCAGCATCTAAGGCTTTCCTTACCAAATGGATTAAACAGACAATCTCCCTAGCTTCTACGTCTATGAACACCACCCGCCTTACTTCAGAGCCTACTTTACTAAAGCAGTCTCCAAATAATGGACTGAGAAGTCAGGGGCTTCAATTGAGGAAATTTGCAAGGCAGCCACATGATCTTCTCCCCACACCTTCCTCAAACACTACAGGCTAGATTTAAAAAAGGCTAGATGACAAAGACCAGGCCTTGCTGAGGACTGTGGGAAAGGGTGGGGCTTTTAAACATGTTTCAGTTGTGTTTCCTCTATGTGAGGAGGAGATCACGCTCTCCGTGGTTGTCCTGAAAGACTCGTAGAAATACCTGTTAAGGTAAGACTTAACAGGGATTTTTTTTCCCTCCACAATTCAGGAATTTAGCACTTGGTCACATACCATAATGCATTCTGGTGTGTGGTGGTTTTACCCATAATGCAATGCATCAGGAATACATTAAAGTGGTTAATACTTCTACCTCCTGTAAGGGGAGCTGTTGAGCAAAAGCACTGGTTCAAACAAGCTTTGGGATTGCACTTCTCCCCTTCAGTCTGCCCCTTCCTTTGCTTTTTTAGATATGTTATTGAACTTTTTAGCTATAGACCTCCAGCTTTCCTTTTTGCCTGTAAATATGTTTTTATTAAATCTTGAAGTGCCTTTTAGTCTACATTTAATGTATTGTGGAATGTAAACAATCATTAAAAATGTAGTTTATCTGTCTCTCTTGTCATTTCAGTCTGCCCAGAATGGTCTTATTTCTGATAGCAGGTAAGTCAGCCCAAAGACAAAACTGTGGTCCAATATTTGTGTCTATTAGGAAAGTCTTCATGGGCATCTATAACTAGCCTAACGAGTGCTAGAACACAATACTAGACACCAGCCATACAAAAGCAGTTATATGGCCAGAAAGCTATCAATCGCCAAGATCTGCTCTTGGATCTTGCAACGTAGGCTTTCTTTAGCAGCAGACAATATCTGGTGACATGTTTAAGAAATTACTGACATCACTGCATGATAAAGAAGTCTTTGACATGCTGCCCTTATCTTTTATCCCACACAGACCAGTGCTGCTAGACTGGTGCTCTGACACTTACCGGATAACCCACCATCTTCACAGCAACTATGACATGCCCCCCCCCCCCCCCCCCATTCACTGCAATGGAGTGATGTGTACCTACACGTCCCCTTTCCATTGCAATAAATGCAGGGTGTGCCATATTTGCTGTGGCAAATCGTGCGGGGTGGTCCATATCAGGTGCTGCATGAAGGAGATCACTTTGACGATGTTGCTGGCAATTCAGGGCGTGAATTAGAGCCCCATACTAGCATCACTGGTCTGTGGGGGGATAAAGGGTAAGTGTAGCGTTTTGGATTTTTGACTGTAGAATGACTTGTCAATCATTTCCTCTAGGATTTTGATCATCAGACATAGTAGTTGCCCTCAATGCTTTTGCGTGACAGGAACACTTCAAAAAGCTGGATTTGAATAATGGGCTCTTCATTTTAAATGTTAACTGAATCATGCTGTCAATGAAGGTTACATTTTAATTGCCTTCATGACCATCCTAAGTAATTACTGCGGTTGCTTTGGTTTCTTTGTCGTCTTGCAGTGTTCTCCTTTAGAAGGCAAATTGACTAATGAAATAAGACAACATAAAATGTTTTTCCTTCCTCTTAATATAACCAACAGAGTCTACAGAGAAGCCTTTTCCACACTCTCACACAAAAGGAGGCAGTTGTTTAGGTATCTTCTGTGTTGTGTATTTTAGTATTCTCTGTCCAGGTCATGATTACCCACACCTCCCTCGCATGGCTACTTGTGAGGTGATTCTTTACATGTGCAGTGTCCTGACTTGTGGGGTAGGTGGCTAGAAGTGTTTCTCTTTTAGACTCCTTATTCATGGCTGCTTCATTTTCCATCATTTATGTTTATTTAACTATTGAAATGAGCCATGGATATCCAGCTGCTTCTATCAAAATGAAAGTAAAGCAGCTGAGCTTGTAGCACTTTGCCATTCTGTAGCAGCTGAATAACCAAGGTTTGCCTACCTTTGTATTTGATTTGGTTGCTGAAATGCTTTTAAATGTTATGTGTTATTGGAAGCTGATAACGTTTTGCAAATGTAAATCTTTAAATTATAGAAGTTCTTTGCTCTACAGAGGCCCCCTTTTTGGCCTTTGACAGAGTCTCTTTACTGAGTGATTTATCTGTGGGAGAGGTATGTCTTGTTAGTCACCCATCTGGTTTTACACAAAGGCTGCATGATTATTCCAAGTATGTCACACACCCCGCTTCCACTATTCATGACATATGGGTTATGGTCCAGTAGAGGGCGAACTTCTGCAGAGATGAAAGCAAAAAAGAAGCCCTTCCCGGTACATAAATACCTGGGACCTCCCACATTCCCCAGTTCCTTCTCTGCAGGACGGCAAGCAAGTCAGAAGATGTATGCTGCTCTTCCTTGCAGGTAAGCCGGGCTTACACCCGGCCATGTTGTGCTCTATTTTTGCCCGGACCATTATGCATTAAGCCCAATTCTAGCCTCCCAGCCTTGGCTGCAGGGCCGGGTGATGGTAGGCTTCACCTCAATAGGTGTTTAGGGAGCCATGCTCCCCCGTGAGACCCCATGCAAGGGGGTAGGCGGTATCTGGGTTGGTGATCCTGGTTTGGGATGCCCTGTCTCCATTTACTTCCCTTACACCTTATGGTGAGGGATTCTCCCCCTTCCGGGTCCCCTCTGTTAACCCTCTGGGGGGGATGGCATTGCTCTGCTATCTCTCATTTATTCTTAGTATACAGTACGTCCTGCTCCAGATAGATTACTTAAACTTGGGTTATCCTCCGCCAGATGGCGCTGCACTGCAGAGACATGTAAAACAGGCTCCTCCCGGCCCCTCGAATACCCGGGGACCTCCCACAAATCCCCAGATTTCTCTGCAGTGCTTACTGTGAAGGCATGAAATTATCACTCTGTCGCAGGTGAGCGGGGCTATTAATGCCTGCGGCCCTGTTGGACTATTCCCACCCGTCCTTTGTGTGATGTGCCTCCCAGCCTGGGCTGCGCTGGTCGGGTGAAGGTAAGCAGCACCATGTGTGCTTAAGGAGCGCTGCTCCACCGCAGTCCCCCACCAGAGGGTAGGCTGTATAGGCTGATGGTGAGCCTTTATGGGATGCCCCTCCCGCATTATTGTCCCATGCCCCGGTAGCGGTGGGCCCTGTACAAAGGGCTGCCATCCTCCCTCATTCTCCCTGTAGCCTTCGGGGGGAAAAGAAAGGGGGGGGGGGGGTGTGTGGATGTCAGTGTATTGTGATTACGTGCATATGGCCTTTTGTAATGTCTGCTTGGACTAGTATATGTGGTGTCAACCGCCGCGCTGACTTGTCTTTTTACACTGCAAATGACGCCGCCGCGCGCGCCTTTTCCTTCATCATGGATGTTCCGCGCCAGGCGGCGTTACCTCAGACGCTTCTGCGTCCTTATTGGCTGCTTGCCGGTGGGACTTTGCGCTCTTTGGGGGGCCGAGGCCTGTCGCGCCCTGCGTCACGGCTCGCTCTGGCCCTCCCTTCGAGGTACTCGGCGCCATGTTGTCAGGTCGCGCGCGCGTGTGACGTTCTTACTTACCGTGGTCCGTAAGTGCCCTGGCGGCGGCTTTATACTCATTGTAGTGTGTTTGGTTCTGACACCCCTTCTTCTCCTTGTGTCTTTCAGACGGGTGAATCCATTGGCTTCTCCCGGCCCGGTGTAATTGATAGTCGGGCCTTGTAAAATTACTCCCACTTCCCTAGCGGGTCATTGGGACATCCAGGGTTGCTTTATAGCGTCAATCCTTACTGGCATATTGTGCCTAATAATCACCATATGGAGGCATCTCAGCATAATGTGACCGGGGTCCCCTTGGGACAAGACCGGCTGTGTATAGCGTGTGGACAGCCTCATGCTGATGCCGACAAGGCATGGGTCTGCGTACCCTGTGCTGAGCAAGCGCTGGCTTTGCAATCTGGCCTGCCAGTGGCTGCACCTCATTTCATTACTCCCCCCAGCGTAAATCTCTCTCCTGTTGAGTTGCATACTTGTGGGGATTCTCAGCCTGATGTGTCTTCTAGACTACCTACTGCTGAACAGATTATTGCGAGGTCTTTAGCGTGTAAGGGCCCTGCTAAGAAGCGGCACTTGACGCCTTATGTTACTGTTTTTCCTATGGGATCTCAGGAGTTTATGAATTGTGTGGCTATACCCCTTCTGATGAAGGAGAGCTCTTTTCTGACTCAGGCTCATCTGATGAGAGACCAAGGGGTCAGGACGATTCTGGCTCTGACCCCTGGGCCCCGGATTACACTGACAGATTATTGATCCAGATCTTTGAGGTTCTGTCTATCTCTCTCCCTGGTGAGGCTCCCAGGCAAAGAGGGGATCGTTTCCATACAGCAACATCACGTTTGGAATTTCTAGAGCAGGCACGTTTCCATACCCTTGTGCTCAAGGAATGGGAGTGCCCCAGTGAACTTCCTGGGGTTCCAAGGGGATTGGGATAGGAAGTATCCTTTTCCACCTGAGGTGGTTAAATGTTGGTCACCCCCCCCCCCCCCCCCCCCCCCTGAGGTGGATGTCCCGATCATAGGACTGTCTAACACCCCTGTCATGCATCCCCCTGATTCTACTACCCTGCAGGATGCTGAGGACCGGTGCATTGACCTGCTGGCCTCCCACGCCTTTGCATGTGCGGGGACGGCGCTGTGCCCGGTCTGTGCCTCTGCCATTACTGCTGTGACCACTAGAACCCTTATCAGAAATATGCTTGATAGTGCCCCTGATGATCTCCCTTGTGATGTGTTTAATGATCTCTCCAGTTGCGATGTGTTTGTAAATTTTGTCCTAGTAGCATTGGATGACACCGTCAGAATGTGTGAAAGAACTTCTGCCCTCCTGGTAGCTATGTGTCGCTTGGTCTGGCTGCGACAGTGGGGTGCTGACAATGCTGCGAAGAAGGCCTTCACTGGGCTTCCTTTTAAGGGGCTATGCCTGTTTGGGGCCCGTCTAGACCTGTTTGGTAAGAGAGGTAAGTTACCCCAGCGCAGACGGCTGTCTCGACCCCTTCAGGGCCAGGGCCCCCCTCCTACCCCCTACCATGGTGTTAAACAGGAACCAGGGGTGTCCTACGCGGGGGCTCGCGCAGATTCCTGTCCCAGGAGCAGAAGACAACACCCTGGCTCCTCCGGGGGGGCTAAGCTCAAATCCTCTCCCAAGTCCCCTCAAGCATGTTGGGGCGCCCTCGCCCATCTGGGTGAGGGGACGGCTGCGGCACCTTGCTCAAGTCTGGAGGCATCACGCCTCAGACCGGTGGATTCAGGAGGTAGTTTCCTCCGTCTACAAGATAGTTTGCTGTGCGGCCTCTCCCAAGATTATCAGGTCCCGGGTACTCCTGGTCCCTGCTTCTGCTCAGGTGTTGGTGCAGGCCGTCCAAGGCCTGCTGGGTCTGGGGGTCATTTGCAGATTTCCCTTAACAGACAGAGGCAAGGGACTCTACACCAACCTTTTCACAGTTCCCAAAAAAGATGGGTCAGTCAGGCCCATTCTGGATTTACAGATCTTCAGCAAATTGTCAAGTACAGACGCTTTCCTCATGGAAACTCTGCGCTCGGCCATCTGCTCCTTGCGCCCCGGGGACTTTGTGTCGTCTGTGGATATCAAAGATGCTTACTTTCACATCCTTGTGTTTTCAGGACACCAAGATTCTTCAGATTCACGTTGGAAGATCAACACTGCCAATTTGTGGCCTTGTCATCTGCCCTCTCTTCAGCTCCCAGAGTGCTCACCAAGGTGCTGGCGGGGGTGATGTCTCTGATGAGGCCAAGGGGCGTCCGCGTGCTGCCACTACCTGGACGTCCTCATCACTTCCCAGTCTCTACATCTGGCAGAGTTGGATACTCAGCTGGTGGTGTCCATTCTGGAGTCATCTGGATGGGTGATCAGCCACCCCAAGTCCTCACTGTCCCCTTCCTTGGTAACTTAATTCCTAGAAATGAATCTGGACACAGTTCAGGCAAGGATATTCCTTCCTCGGCAGAAGGTGGACAATCTGCTTGCACAAGTTCAGTTCCTCCTAGCTGTCCCCGTCCCTTCACCAGGCAGGGGATGCAGCTGGTGGGTCTGATGGTGGCGTGCTTCGAAGCGACCCCTTGTGCTCAGTCCATCTTCTGCAAATTCTCCTATTGTCTGTATGGGACAAGGACCCAGCATCCCTGAACAGGGTCTGTGTGTCTTCCCCCCTGGTGAGGAGGTCCCTCTTGTAGTGGATGGACTCAAGGAACCTATTGGGGGGCGGAACCTTCTTGCTCCTTCCTGGGAGACGGTCAGCACGGATGCCAGTCTATCAGGTTGGGGGGGTTCTTCTGGAGGTCCCTGCGGTTCCAGGGGAGGTGGGGCCCTTAGGAGGCCCATTTACCTATCAATGTCTTGAAGCTGTGAGCGATCAGGTTAGTTCTGGTTCGCTTGACTACTCATCTTTAGGGCCTGCCTGTTCAGGGGCGCACGGTCACTCTGATGGCAGTTGCCTACTTCAATCATCAGGGAGGGACCCGGAGCAAGAGGGTCCTCCAGGAAGTATCTCTGATTCTGATCTGGCTGGAGGTCAATGTGCCCTGCATTTCAGCGGTATACATTCCGGGGGGGGTCCCTCTGCAACAGGGTGTTCCAATCTCTGTATCAACGTTGGGGCCAACCTGATGTGGATCTGTTTGCGTTCCGTCAAAATCACAAGCTCTCAGCCTTTGTCTCCCTGTCCCAGGATCCTCTGGCCGTGCCCATGGATGCCTTAGTAATGTCATGGCAGGACATTCAGTTTTCTGTATGTCTTTCCTACATTCCCCCTGCAAGGCAGGGTTCTGCGCAAGATAGCTTTGGAAGGGGTGCCAGGGATTCTGGTGGCCAAGAAGAGTGTGGTTTGCAGACGTGGTGCAGATGGCAGTAGATCAGTGCTTTCTGCCTTGAGTGCCAGATCTGCTCACTTAGGACCCCTTACGCCATCCCAATTACAAACTCTGGCTTTGGAGGCCTGGATGCTGAAACCTCCGTCTTGATGGAGAGAGGTTTGTCTACCTTGATGGTTGAGTCCATGGTGAAGGCTAGGAAGAGGACTTCTTCTTCCATCTGTTATAAGGTATGGCGTACCTACATTGACTGGTTAAGTCTTGGTCTCTTCCCTGTTGGGTGTTCTCAGTTCCCAGGGTTCTGGAGTTTTACTGCATGGGTTGGAGTCGGGTCTCTAACTCAGTACTTTGAAGGGTCAGGTTTCTACTCTGTCTGTCTTCTTTCAGTAGTCTTTTGTTCAGCATTCCTTGATTAAGACTGCTTTTAGGGGGTTACTCATGTGCGTTCCCCACGACAACCTATGGTCCCTGTTTTGGGATTTGGACTTGGTTTTGCCTGCCTCGCAGGGTGCTCCCTTTGAACCTGTGCAGGATGCTGCCTTGGCCATTCTTACGCTCAAGGTTGTGTTTCTGGTAGCTATAACTTCTGTCAGGCGTGTGTCTGAGTTGGCGGCGCTGCCCATTCAGCCCCCCTACTATGAGAGGCACCAGGACAAGGTGACGTTTCGTTTCAAACCTGATTTTCTGCCTAAGGTAGTGTCTGCCTTTCATTTGAATCAGGATATTGTTCTTCCCTCTTTGTGCCCTAACCCTAGCAATGCTAAGGAGAGTGTTTTGCACTCTTTGGATGTGGTTAGGTGTCTGAAGTACTATCTGGTGGCTACTGCACCTTTCAGGAAAACTGATGCTCTTTTTGTGGTCCCTTCTGGTCCTAGGAAGGGTTTGGCTCCTGCCAAGTCTACTATCAGCAAGTGGATTCGTCAGGCTGTGATTCAGGCCTACTCTGCTAAGGGGAAGAATACTCCCTTCCGCCCACCCTGGTTTTTGCATTATTCTGGATCCCCTGTATGGTGATTGTTATCATTGTTATGGTTACCAGTTTTTGGGTGGTTAAATTCTCCCGGCTTCTTGTTCACTGCTTTTCAATGCTGGGGATTTGTGGGAGGTCCCCGGGTATTTGAGGGGCCGGGAGGAGCCTGTTTTACATGTCTCTGCAGTGCAGTGCCATCTGGCGGAGGATAACCCAAGTGTAAGTAATCTATCTGGAGCAGGACGTACTGTATACTTATAATGCCAATTCTACAGGTGAGTATTTCACAGAATTGTATTTTTGTGTGTGTGTGTGTGCGCGCGCTTGATTCACGTTTGCCGCTTTGCGCTCTGCCTGCAGCATGGGGAGCTTCTTCCCCTCAGGCTGAGTCTGTAAGGGGGCGGGGCCGGGCGCTCGCGCGTTGCCGTGGCCTGCCCCCTTCTGTTTTTGGCACCATTGCGCGCCCATCCCTTTGCTGGGAACCGCATTGCTGGATTCTCTCTCAGCCGCTGCTGGCTGAATAGGAAACCATTTTCTGCGGTGTGTGAGTGCCCTGCTGGGCTCCCCCCTCTTCTTATTATGCTTGGCCAATATGCCTCAGTCGCCGCTTGGGGCAGCGCTGGCCCCTCTGCTAATTGTGTTCTTATGACATGTATTTATTATGCAGTTGCTGTGTGTGCATGTGCTTATGGCCCATATCTTGTGTCTTTCAGGAGGACTCCCTGTGCCTTGTTTAAAAAAGGGGTTTCTCCCGGTCCTAGGGTCCCTAGCAGTAATTTGGGGCACTTATAAATCCTCCCACTCGGGACTTAAAGGGACATCCCGGGTCCTTACCAGCGTAATTCCCTCTGGTCATTGCTACTACCTTAAAATCACCATATGGAGGCTCCACAGGATACCGTGCTCGGGCTCCCTTCGGGACAATCCCAGCTATGTGTGGGTTGTGGGGTACCCCTTACGGGGGAGAATGTACTAATTTGCATACCATGTGCGCAACAGGCCATAACGCGGCAGTCGGTATCCCAGGCGTCTGGGTCAGTGCCTCCCGTCTCATCTACCCCACCCGCATCATCCGTACCCCAAGTGACACCTTCATTAGTGGGGAGTCGCACTCGGATGTATGTGTTAGGGTGGCCAACCTCGAGAAAATTATTTCTAGCTCAGTGGGCAGAAAGGCCCCTGCTAAGAAAAGGCATCTGTCACCGCCTATGCCGGTAATTGATTTTGATTATTATGACCTGACTGGGCTGATTATTCCCCGCTTGAGGAGGGGGAATTGTTTGAGGAATCTGAGACTGAGGAACTGCAGTTCTTTGATTCTGATGCCGAGGTCCTGACCCATCTATCAGAGGTTCTGGATATTTCCACACCAGCGGAGGCCCCTCCGAAGAAGGGGGAATTCTTTGGGTTCTCTAAGCCCCGCTTGGAGTTTCGAAACCAGGATCGTTTTGACAGCATGATTCTTAAAGAATGGTAGAAGCAGAGTCACCTTCACGGTGTTCCTCAGGGATGGGATAGAAAGTATCCCTTTCCGGTGGACGCGGTGAAGCGCTGGTCTTCCCCTCCCGAGGTTGATGCGCCCATCTTAGGATTGTCCAACACCTCCGTTGTACATACTCCTGACGCCACTACCCTTAAGGATGGCGAGGACAAGCGCATTGATCAGATGGCTTGTCATGCCATATCAATTTTTCCAGAGATTTGTGGTCGGAGATAAGCATTTTCAGTTTGTTGCCCTCCCGTTCGGGCTGACCTCGGCACCGAGAGTGTTTACCAAGGTTCTGGCTGGCATAATGGCCCTGCTCAGAGCCCAGGGCATTCGCATTGCGCCGTATCTGGACGACCTGCTCATTACAGCTTCTTCCCTCTGCCAGGCGGAGCTGGACACCAGGACGGTGGTGACGACGCTGGAGAGGTTCGGATGGGTGATCAACCACCCCAAGTCTTCTCTCTCCCCATCAAGGGAGATTTCTTTTCTGGGCATGAATCTGGATACCAGTCAGGCCAGAGTGTACCTACCTCAGCCAAAGGTGCAGAGGGTTCAGGATCTGATACGTGTTCTCCTGACCAATCCTCGCCCTTCTATCCGGCTAGGGATGGCTCTGGTAGGTTTGATGGTGGCCTCCTTCGAGGCAGTCCCCTTTGCTCAGTTCCACATGAGGTCGCTCCAACTCCATCTATTGCTGAAATGGGACAGATATCCACAGTCCTTGGATCAGTCTTTTCTGATGTCTCCCAGGGCACGGCAGTCCCTTCAGTGGTGGCTGGAACCAAGCAATCTGATGAGGGGCAGATCCTTTCTGGCCCCTTGTTGGGAGACTGTTACCACGGATGCCAGCCTGTCGGGCTGGGGAGGTTTCTGGAAGGATCATCAGTTTCAGGGGTTGTGGGGTCCTCAGGAGGCTCACACCCCCATCAATGTCTTGGAGCTCAGAGCTATCCGTGGTTCTGTCACGTCTGACACTCCAACTACAGGGCTTACCGGTTCAGGTTCGATCAGACAATCGAACTGCGGTAGCTTACATCAATCACCAAGGAGGGACTCACAGCAGGAGTGCCCTCAGGGAAGTCTCTCTGATTCTGACATGGGCGGAGAGCAATTTTCCTTGCATCTCAGCGGTGTACATTCCGGGAGTGGAGAACATGGAGGCGGACTCCCTGAGCAGGGGATTCTTTTGCTGAGGGGAATGGTCTCTCAACCTCAGGGTATTTCGGTCCCTGTGTCACAGGTGGGGGACTCCGGAGGTGGATCTCTTTGCCTCTCGGCACAATCACAAGCTCCCAACCTTTGTATCTCTGTCTCGGGATCCTCTGGCCCTGGCAGTGGATGCCTTGTCCCTTGCCTGGAGGGATCTGGGATTTCTGTACCTGTTTCCCCCCTTCTCCATGGTAGGCAAGGTAGAGCGCAAGCTGGCTCTAGAGGGGGCACCAGCAATTCTGGTGGCCCCAAGGTGGCCAAGACAGGTTTGTTTCGCAGACGTCGTAAGACTGGCGGTAGATCAGGACAGGCTGCCCCTGTTTCTGGATCTGATCTCTCAGGGTCAGTTACGTTACCCTAATTTTGAAACGCTTGCTTTGACGGCGTGGCTTCTGAAACCTTGATCCTGAGAGAGGAAGGTTTGTCGGAGGCAGTTATTCAGACATTGATTAGAGCTAGGAAGAGGTCTTCCTCTAACATTTACTATAGGACTTGGCAGTCCTATATTGACTGGTGTGAGGCTAGGGCCTTACCTTGTAGGGTGTTTTCGATTCCTAGGATTTTGGAGTTTCTACAACACGGTCTGGATCTGGGGTTCCAGCTCATTACTTTGAAGGGTCAGGTTTCTGCCCTGGCTGTCTTTTTTTTTTAAAGGTCTTTTGCTTTGCATCATCTGATCAATACTTTTTTCCAAGGGGTCACTCATGTTCGGCCCCCTAGAAAGCCTTTGGTTCCCGTTTGGGACCTAAATTTGGTTTTCTCGGCCCTCCAGGGGCCTCCTTTTGAGCCGGTGCAGGATGTGGCACTTTCTGTGCTCACTCAAAAGGTTTCCTTTTTGGTGGCTATTACCTCTGTTTGGCGTGTCTCTGAGTTGGCGGCTCTGTCTATTCAGGCCCTTTACTTTGAGAGACACCAGGACAAGGTGGTTTTTCGCTTTAAACCAGATTTCCTTCCAAAGGTGGTTTCTGCTTTCCATCTTAATCAGGATGTAGTTCTCCCTTCCTTATGTCCTAGGCCTAGCAATGCAAGGAGAGGGTTTTGCACTCTTTGGATGTGGTTCGTTGTGTGAAGTACTATTTGATTGCTACTACTCCGGGCCCAGGAAAGGTTTGGCACCTGCCAAGTCTACCATTAGTAAATGGATACATCAGGCCACTGTTGGGGCCTATTCCGCTAAGGGGAGGGTTCCTCCTTTTAAGATCACTGCTCATTCTGCTCGTGCTGTTGGAGCTTCCTGGGCCTTTCAGCACCAGGCTTCTGTTAAACAAGTTTGTAAGGCTGCTACTTGGTCTTCTGTTCATACTTTTTCCAAGTTTTATAAGGTTGATGTGCGGGCCTCAGCGGATGCTGTTTTTGGCCGCAAGGTACTGCAAGCTGCAGTGGTTTAAATTGGTGCATTTTTTGCTGTATTTGGATCCCCACCCATGACGGACACTGCTATTGGATGTCTCATATGTCATGAATAGTGGAAGCGGGGTGTGTGACATACTTGGAATAATACCATTTTGTGATTACTCACCTGTAAAATGGGTATATAAGTATGTCACACACCCCGCTTCATCCCGCCCTTTGGTATTTTGGATCCTTTTTATGGTGAACCTTTTATTGTTAAGAATGTTTTATTGTCTCTTCCTGGTCCCCTTACGGCTGTCATATACTGGGGAATGTGTGGGAGGTCCCAGGTATTTATGGACTGGGAGGGGCTTCTTTTTTGCTTTCATCTCTGCAGAAGTTCGCCCCCTTTATTTCAGCCAATAGAATACTCACATTAAAAAAATTAAAATACTAGCATCACACATTGTGGCACAAAGCCAACTCACGCTGCTCAATTCTAAATAAGATACCGCCGGCTCCCAACGCGTTACGTCGCCTCCCGCGACTTTCGCTAGGTGACTAGTGGGGTAATCCGCCACAAGGTGAAAATCGAAGCTCCTCCCGACTCTATATAAGGTAGCTGTCTCCCAAAATCCCCCAGAATTCTTCTTGCAGTCTGACTGCGAAGATCGTGCTATTTCTCTCTCTGGATATCGCAGGCGAGCGGGGCAGCCCAAGCCTGTCGGCCACTGCAGCCCTATTCCCACCTTCTTGTGGGGACCCATACTGCCTCCCAGCCTCGGCTACGGAACAGGTGATGGTAGGGGAATGCCGAGGGTCAGGCGTTTGGCAGAGCTTTTCTCTGGGCCGCAGACCCTCTCCCGAAAGGTAGCCGGCCATAGGCAATGGTGAGCCTATATGGGGGGGGGGGGAACCACTTAGGGACCCTTATTTTCCCGTATGTCTCCCACAAGCTTTATTGTTATTGTATGTGTGCGTTTTGTTCACCGTGTTACCTTGGCTTGTACTCACCTTCCTCGTTCCTTCTTCTCCTCTCCTCCCGTCGAAGCTGTGGGGGGGGGGTGCCGGCCCCCCGTGGGAGCCGACGGGCTGCGGGTGCGTTATGCGCTCTAGGGAGGGGAGGGGCATCGCCGCCTGTCTCCCCTCTGTCTTTGTCCGGGCACCATTTTGCCTCTCTCTGGCGCCCGGAGTTCATGCCGTTGGGGCCTCACTGGCGCGCTGCGCGTGGGGGGGGGGTGCTTGGCCCTTCAACGGTGCTTCAACGGCCTCTGCTGCAGAGCGCCCGGGCGGTGCCATCTCCATTGTGGCCTGCTTGCACCCGTACACGGTGCGCTGGTACCTTCTCCCGCCTGACGTGTGTGGAGTCCATCCCTCGACCTTGGTGCAAGGCTCTCGCAGGATCAGACGCGGCGTTCGGCTCCTCTGTCCCACTTGGTCCGTGAGTCCTGTGTTTTTTCCTTGTCTCTGTGCATGTGCTGTGGGATGCTCATTGTGTTTTTCTCTTGTGTCTTCCAGACAGGTCCCATATTGTCTATCAGTACTGTGGTTCCTCCCGGTCTCTACCACCCCCTCCCTCCCCACCCCTCGTTCTCAACGTAAGGTTTTTTTTTAGAGGGACTAAATTGGGGATTGCCGGGTTTGGGCCGTCAGTGCCCTGTAACCCGATTCTTTTACTAATAATCACCATAATGGAGGCTTCTGCGGATAGCGAGCGTGGGGCCCCCTCAGGGCAGGTTAAGCTCTGTCTCATGTGTGGTACATGCCCTCCGAGCGGTCTCAGCGCAGTTTGTGTGCCTTGCACCAAGAGCGTTCTTCTGGAACAGGCATTTAGCTCCCAGTGAGGGGGAAGCCAGCAGGGGGTCTCAAACGGACTTGGCACTCCGAGTGGCCAGCCTAGAGAGACAGTTATCGCACTCTACCGCCGGCAAGGCCGCGAGCCGGGTTATCCGCTTTTTGCTGACGATGATGATGATGATTATGAGGCATTTGTTGGCCGAGACTCCATGGAGGAGGGTGAGTTGTTTCATGACTCCGACTCCTCAGGGGATCGGCCGGGTGGCTATGACAGCGACCTCAGGTCCTCCTCAAATGAGGACATGTGGCTCCCTGATGACACGGAAAAGTTATCAGCGGTTTTTGAGACCTTGCACATTGTACCCCCGAAGGCGGCCAAGAAGAAGCAGAAGGGGTGATTTGCCCTGTGCCTCACCAGGAATGAGGTCGAGGCTTCTATTCCAATCTGTTCACGGTACCCAGAAGGACAGTACTCTGAGGCCTATCTTGGACCTGAAGGGTCTCAACAAGTTTGTCAGATTCAGACACTTTCGCATGGAGACCTTATGGTCCGCGGTGAGCTTGCTTCAGCCAGGCGACTTCATGACCACGGTGGACATCAGGGATGCCTACCTGCACATCCTTATATTCCAGGGACATCAGAAGTTCCACATTGTACCCCCGAAGGCGGGCAAGAAGAAGCAGGGGGACTTATTTCGGCCTGAGAGACAGTGCCTTGTTTTTCCTGAGCAGGGCCACTTCTCCAAGAATAATAAGTGCCTACGGGCCTGGACAGACGGTATCCTTTTCCTGAGGAGTTGATTCGCCTGGTGGATGCTCCTGCGGGCAGAGGAGTATAAGGACCTCTTAGCCTGCGCAGATTTTATTGCCTTTGTAATTTCGACTATGGACAATACTGTCCGGCTGGGCGGCAGGGCTTCGGCCCTGCTGGTTGCTCTTCGTCGCTCTATTTGGCTGCGACAGTGGGCAGCCGATGCCGCCGCCAAGAACTCACCCACTGGTATCCCCTTTTTGGGGTTCCGGCTAAAATAGAGCTGGCAGCCTGGCCGCCCCCAAGATTTCTTCAGTCGCGGATTTCCCAGAACCCATTGACGGCGCAGGGCCTAAGAATGGCCGTTCAACGCCTTCTGTTGTCCGGGGTGATTTGTCCTGTGCCTCACCAGGAACGGGGTTGAGGCTTCTATTCCAATGTGTTCATGGCACCCAAGGACGATACTCTGAGGCCTATCTTGGACCTGAAGGGTCTCAACAAGTTTGTCAGATTCAGACACTTTCGCATGGAGACCTTACGGTCTGAGGTGAGCTTGCTTCGGCCAGGCGACTTCATGACCACGGTGGACATCAGGGATGCCTTCCTGCACATCCCTATATTCCAGGGACATCAGAAGTTCCTGAGGTTAGAGCTGGAGGATCAACACTACCAATTCGTGGCACTGCCGTTTGGTATTTCTTCAGCCCCCCGGGTGTTCACGAAGGTGCTGGCGGGTGTTATGGCCCTGCTGAGGAGCCAGGGCATTCGTGCCTATCTGGATGACTTGCTGATTGCTGCTCAATCTCTTCAGCAGGCCAAGAGCAACACCCAGACGGTGTTGTCCACTCTCGAGGACTTCGGCTGGGTGATCAATTACCCCAAATCCTCGATCACTCCTTCATGGTGAGGTCCTTACTGGGCATTACGCTGGACACCTCTCAGGTCAAGGTGTTCCTCCCCCAGCTGAAGGTGGAGGGCCTTCAGGCGCAGACGTGGGCCTTACTTTCGTGTCAATGTCCATCCATCCATCTGGGGATGAAGTTGGTGGGTCTCATGGTGTCTTGTGTCGAGGCTGTGCCCTTTGCCCAGTTCCACATGAGACCTCTTCAGTTGAATCTCTTGACCGTTTGGGACCGGACACAGGAGTCCCTGGAGCAGGAATTCTCTGTCTCCTCCGGCCAGGCGGTCCCTCTCGTGGTGGTTGGACCCCAGAAATCTTCTAGCGGGCAGGTCCTTCCTGACTCCCCTTTGGGAGATTGTTACCACGGACGCCAGTCTCTCCAGCCGTGGAGGTTTTTGGCAATCACTGAAGTTCCAGGGTCAGTGGGGTCCGCAGGAGGCTCACTTGCCGATCAATCTCTTGGAGTTGCGAGCGATCCGGTTGGTCCTGCTGAATTTGACTCCCCATCTGCGGGGTCGCGCGGTCCAGTTCCGCTCAGACAATCAGACGGCTGTCGCCTACATCAATCACCAGGGTGGGTCTCGGAGCAAACGAGCCCTCAAGGAGGTGACCCAGTTCCCTGCATCTCGGCGGTTTACATCCCCGGGGTGGAAAACCAGGAAGCGGACTCCCTGAGCAGGGGACCTCTCATCTGGGGGAATGGTCTCTCAGCAACAAGATCTTTCACGCTCTGTGTCGCCGTTGGGGTCTGCCGTACGTGGACCTGTTTGCGTCCCGACACAATCACAAGCTGCCAAGGTTCGTCTCCCTGTCAAGAGATCCTCTGCCCTTCGCCACAGACGCCCTGGCAATTCCTTGGTCGGAGTTATGCCTTTCCTCCATTTCCACTCCTGGGTCGTGTGCTACGCAAGATAGCCCAGGAGGGGGTGCCAACCATTCTAGTGGCCCCTCGTTGGCCGAGGTGGTGTTGGTTCGCGGACATAGTTCAGATGTCAATGGACCGCTTCGTCATGCTTCTCACTCAGGGGCTGCTCCGTCACCCCAATTTACAAACAATGGCTTTGACGGCTTGGCTGCTGAAACCTCCATCTTGATGGAAAAGGGGCTGTCTGCCTCGGTCGTGCGTACCATGAATCAGGCTCGGAAGAAATCCTCCTCCTTGATTTATTACAGGTCTGGCACGCTTACATTGCCTGGTGTGAGTCTAGGTGTTTCCTCTGTTGCACGTTCTCCTTATCTAGGATTTTGGAGTTCTTACAACATGGATTGGATTCGGCTCTCCAGCTGAGTACCCTCAAGGGTCAGGTTTCGGCCTTGGCTACTTTTTTTCCAAAGATCCTTCGCCAATCATAGACTTATCAAGACTTTTTTCCAAGGGGTTACTCATGTACGTCCACCGCATAAGCCTATGTTAACCGGTTTGGGATCTGAACTTGGTGCTTTCTGCTCTCCGATGCTGCTTTATCCATTTTGACTCTAAAGGTGGTCTTTTTGATAGCTATCAATTCGGTGTGTTGCGTTTCAGAGCTGGCAGCGCTTTGTATGAAACCTCCTTACTTTGAGCGGCATCAGGATAAGGTGGTTTTTCGCCTTAAACCGGATTTTCTTCCTAAGGTTGTGTCTGCTTTTCATCTCAACGAGGACATTGTCTTGCCTTCTTTGTGTCCCGTGCCATCTAATTCTAAGTTAGGCCGTTTGTGAATGGTTGCGTCCGTCTGTGGTGAGGTACGGTAGGTATGTTTTTGGGGGCTTTCTGGGGGGTTTCACACAGCGGGGCACCCCCGATTGGTCCACTGTAAGTCCACTTTAAGTACTATCTGGTTGCCACGGAACCTTTCAGGAAATCTTTTTTTGTCCTCTTGACGGGCCTAGGAAGGGCTTGCCTCCAGCCAAATCCACTCTTGGTAGATGGATCAGGCAGGCGGTGGTGCAAGCATACTCTGCCAAGAGGAAGGAACCCCCTTTTCGGATCACAGTTCACTCTACCAAAGCTATTGGTGCCTCTTGGGCTTTTCAGCACCAGGCTTCGGTCGAACAGGTTTGTAGGGCCGCTACCTGGTCTTCAGTTCATACTTTTACTAAGTTTTACGAGGTTGATGTTAGGGCCTCAGCGGATGCTGTTTTTGGCCGTAAGGTGCTTCAGGCAGTAGTGTCATGAACTACATGCTGTTGCTCTTTGGGTATCCCACCCTTCTTTTGGACACTGCTTTTGGACGTCCCACTTGTCAGAAATGGAGCAACCTGAACAGGACACTAGGAAAAATACAATTCTGTGAGTACTCACCTGTAGAATTGTTTTTGGTAGTGTCCTGTTCAGGTCGCTCCATCCCACCCTTGTTCCGTTATCTTCTTTTGCCTGTTATGGTGTTTACTTGTTTTGTTTAGTTTTGGGTTTTTTTTCTTTTCTATTGAGAGACTTAATGCTGAGCTATGTGATGTAACATGGTCTCCGGGCCTCCCGGCATGTCTCCTTTTTACTGCTTTTGAACCACTAGGGGATTTTGGGAGACAGCTGCCTTATATAGAGCCGGGAGGAGCTTAGATTTTCATCTTGCAATCACTGCGCCACCTTGTGGCGGATTACCCCACTTGTCAGAAATGGAGCGACCTGAACAGTACACTACCAAAAACTAGCTTCCTTCCTATTCTAAGCATACAGCACGTCCTGCTCCAGATGTATTAATTACATGTGGGTAATCCTCCGCCTGAGGCGCTGTTCACTGCAGACATGTAGAAAACAGGCTCCTCCCGGCCCTACATATACCGAGGGACCTCCCACAAATCCCCAGATTTCTCTGCAGTGCTCACTGCGAAGACATGAAGTATCACGCTCTCGCAGGCGAGCAGGGGGCTTTACAGCCCGAGGCCCTGCGGGACTATTTCCACCCGTCCTCTTTATGAAAGAATATGCCTCCCAGCCTGGGCTGCGTCGGTCAGGTGAAGGTAGGCAGCACCTTAGGTGCTTACGGAGCTAGACTCCACCGCAATCCCCCACCATAGGGTAGGCGGTTAAGGCTAATGGTGAGCCTTCAGAGGATGACCCTCCCGCATCAGCGCCCCATATCCCGTGTAGCGGTGAACCCCGAGTATTGGGTCACCTTCCTTCCTAGTTCCCCCCGCTATTGGGGGGAAAAGAGGGGCCCCATTACACTGTAAGTTATAGCCCTTGACGGTTACTGGGTGTCAGAGCCGCTTTTCAACACTTATCTTAACCTTAGCCGCAGCGCCCTTAATGTAGTTTACTTTGGCGCGTACGGTGGCTCCGATCGCGGATGCAATGGGTTGATTTCTCTATTCTTTCCGGTCATGTCAGTCTCTGAGGTGATTCACTCTGTAGGGGCTCAGTTTCTAACTACTCGTTTTCTATTGGCACGTGCTCCGAGCTTCGCGCTCTCCGGGGGGGCGTGGTCTGATGTGGCGCGTTCCACGTCATCTTCAGCTCTGGCCCGCCCTTCGAGGTTCGCTGGTGCCATTCCTTTTCACGTGCGCGTGGTGAAGACTGTCTTCCCCTCACTGTTCTGTAAGTGCCCCCATGGGCGACCTTTCTTTAGCTTTCGGTTCTCCTCGCTTGGCTCTGACATCCCTCTTCCCCTTGTGTCTTTCAGACCGTGAGCTTCGGTGGCTTCTCCCTGCCCGGCATAACGCCCGGTCCTGACTTCTAAAAAATCACTCCTCACTTCCCAGCGGGTCATTGGGGCATCCAGGGTTGCTTTATAGCGTCAATCCCTACTGGCATATTGCACATAATAATCACCATATGGAAGCATCTCAGGATATTGTGAACGGGGTTCCCTCGGGACAAGCCCGCCTGTGTGTAGCTTGTGGGGTCTTACCTAGCAGCGGTGACAATGCACGGGTCTGCGTCCCTTGTGCACAGCAGGCGCTAGCCGGTCTTCCCACCTCTTCTGAGGCTGGGCCCGCACCTCACCTCGCTTCACCTACTCCCCCAAGTCTGAGCCTAACCCCCAATACCAGTGGGGATTCTCATTCCGATTTGGCCACTAGGCTGGCTAGTGTGGAAAACTTAATTGCTGGCTCCTTGGCGCGTAAGGCCACCACCAAGAGGCGACATTTGAATCCTGAATCTACTATATTTCCTATAGAATCTGATGATTTACTTCTTTCCTACGCTCATTCCCCCTCAGACGAAGGGGAATTGCTCTCTGACTCAGGGTCATACGATGACGAGTCCAGGTGACAGGAAGAGTCTGGTTCTGATCATTGGTGCTCGGACGACATGGATAGACTGTTGACCCAGATCTTCGACGTATTGTCCCTCTCTCCCCCTGCCGCGGCTCCCCGGCAAAGGGGTGATCTGTTCCACACCGCTAGGGCGCGGTTGGAGTTTCCCGAACAAACCCATTTTAATAGCCTCGTGCTGAAAGTATGGGAACACCCCAGCAAACTTCATGGGGTTCCTAAAAGTGTGAATAAGAAATATCCCTTTCCTGCTGACCTGGTCAAGTGTTGGACATCGCCACCAGAGGTTGATGCCCCAATCCTAAGTCTGTCCAACACCTCTATTATGCACTCCCCCGACACCACTATGCTGCGGGATTCGGAGGATCGGCGTGTTGACCAACTGGCATGTCATGCCTTTGCATTTGGGGGAGCGTCACTCCGCCCAGTGTGCGCCTTGGCCATCACGGCGGTGGCGCTCAGGACCGTGGTTAAGACTGCTCTTGAAGGGGCGGATGACTTGCCCTCTGATGCTGCCAATGCTCTGGCCACCTGTGAAACTTTTGTGAACTATATCCTATCTGCATCGGACGATGCTATTAAGTTGAGTGCTAGGGCTTCTGCTCTGGTGGTAGCTATACGCCGAGCGGTCTGGTTGCGCCAGTGGGCCGCTGATAACGCCGCCAAGAAGGCCCTTACGGGGCTTCCATTTAAGGGATTGCGCCTGTTTGGAGAAAGGTTAGATATCTTTGCCAAGGGTGGCAAGTTACCCCAGCACAAGCGTCAGATTCGGCCCTTTCGTGGCCCAAGCTCCCTATCGACCCCCTACCGTGGGGCTAAGCAAGGCAGAGGAGTGTCCTTCGCTGGGTCTCGGGCAGAGCCCTGGAACAAGAATAAAGGACGCCATCCCGGTGCCTCCTGGGGGCCCAAGCCCAAGACCCCTCCCAAGACCCCTCAAGCATGAAGGGGCGCCCTCGCCCGTCAGGGTGGGGGGACGTCTACAGCACTTCAAACATGTCTGGAGTCGCCACGTCTCAGACCTGTGGATTCAGGAGGTAGTGTCCTCCGGTTACAAGATAGAATTTGCTGTACGGCCCCCTACCAGGTTCGTTGGGTCCCGGATCCCTCAGGACCCTGTGTCAGCACGGGTCTTGATGCTGGCTGTGCAGGACCTTCTGGATCTAGGGGTCATTTGCAAGGTCCCCTTAAGAGACAGGGGCAGGGGATTCTATTCCAACCTTTTCACGGTATCCAAAAAGGACGGGGCAGTCAGACCCATTCTGGATTTAAAAAACCTCAACAGATTTGTCAGAAACAAGCACTTTCGTATGGAAACTTTGCGCTCGGCCATCGCCTCGCTGCGCCCAGGGGACTTCATGACATCTGTGGACATCAAGGATGCTTACCTGCACGTTCCGGTGTTTCCAGGACACCAAAGGTTTCTCAGATTTGCGCTGCTGGATCAGCATTACCAGTTCGTGGCCCTGCCATTCGGCCTCACGTCGGCTCCCAGGGTGTTCACCAAGGTGCTGGCAGGGGTGATGTCCCTGTTAAGACTAAAGGGCATACGCGTGTTGCCCTACCTGGACGACATACTCATCACCTCTCGGTCTCTGCGGCAGGCAGAGCTGGACACTCAGTAGTGTCCACCCTGGAGTCATTCGGCTGGGTGATCAATTACCCCAAGTCCTCTCTGTCCCCCTCCTCAGTAACCCCGTTCCTGGGGATGATTCTGGATACGGTTCAGTCAAGGATATTCCTTCCTCAGCAGAAGGTGGAAGCTCTGACAACGCAGGCGATGTCCCTGCTTTCGAGCCCTCATCCCTCCATCCGGCAGGGAATGCAGTTGGTGGGCTCGATGGTGGCAAGCTTTGAAGCGGTGCCCTTTGCCCAGTTTCATTTGAGAACCCTACAGCTTCACCTTCTGTCAATTTGGAACAAGAACCCAGCGTCCTTGGACGGGATATGGGTGGTTCCCCCCTCGGTCAGACAATCCCTTGCGTGGTGGTTGGACCACAGGAACTTGACAAGGGGCAGATCCTTCCTGGCTCCCTCCTGGGAGACGGTCACAACGGATGCCAGTCTGTCGGGTTGGGAGGGATTCTGGAAGTCCCTGCACTTTCAGGGGAGGTGGGGCCCTCAGGAGGCCCATCTGCCTATCAATGTCTTGGAACTCAGGGCGGTCAGATTGGTGCTGGAACAATTGACCCATCACCTGAGGGGTCTGGCGGTTCAGGTACGTTCAGACAACAGAATGGTGGTTGCCTACATCAACCATCAGGGAGGGACCCGGAGCAAGGGGGCTCTTCAGGAAGTTTCTCTGATCCTAACATGGGCGGAGGCCAATGCCCAATGCATCTCGGCTGTCTACATTCCGGGGGCGGAGAACCTGCTGGCGGATGCTCTGAGCAGGGGGTCGTCCCGTCTTGGGGAATGGTCCCTCTGCAACAGGGTATTTCAGTCCCTGTGTCACCGTTGGGGTGTGCCAGATGTGGATCTGTTTGCGTCCCGTCACAAGCCAAATCTTCTAACTCAGGGGTCTCTACGCCATCCCAATTTACTAACTCTGGCTTTGACGGCTTGGCTGCTGAAACCTCCATCCTGATGGAAAAGGGTTTGTCTGCATCTGTATTGGCTACTATGGTGCAAGCCAGGAAAAAGACTTCCTCTGCTATCTATTATAGAGTCTGGCGTTCTTACATTGACTGGTGTGAGTCCAGGTCTCTTCCCTGCCGGGAATTTTTAGTCTCTAGGGTGCTGGAGTTTTTACAACATGATCTAGACTTAGGTCTTCAGCTTAGTACTCTGAAGGGCCAGGTTTCGGTCCTGTCTATCTTCTTTCAGAAGACCTTTGCCCAGCATCCTCTTATCAAGACCTTCTTTCAGGGGTCACTCACGTTGGTCCCCCCCTGCAAGCCTATGGTACCTGTTTGGGATTTAAACTTGGTTTTATCGGCCCTGCAGGGTGCTCCCTTTGAGCCTATTCAGGAGGCTGCTCTCGCTGTTCTCACGCTCAAGGTTGTCTTCTTAGTAGCTATCACCTCTGTTAGGCGTGTGTCTGAGTTGGCTGCCTTATATATTCAGCCTCCCTACTATGAGAGACACCAGGATAAGGTGGTGTTCCGCTTCAAACCAGACTTTCTACCTAAAGTGGTGTCTCCCTTTCATTTGAATCAAGATATTGTGCTTCCTTTTCTGTGCCCTAATCCTAGTAACCCTAAGGAAAGGGTTTTGTATTCCTTGGACGTGGTTAGGTGCGTCAAGTATTACCTAGTTATCACTAAGGCCTTCAGGAAGACTGATGCTCTCTTCGTTGTGCCTCACGGGCCTAGGAAGGGTTTGGCTCCCGCCAAGTCTACCATCAGTAAATGGATTTGTCAGGCTGTGGTTCAAGCCTATACTACTAAGGGGAAGTCTCCCCCCTTCCGTCTTACTGCTCATTCTACTCGAGCTGTTGGGGCTTCTTGGGCTTTTCAACACCAGGCCTCTGTGGAACAAGTTTGCAAGGCCGCTACTTGGTCTTCTGTTCATACCTTTACTAAGTTTTACAAGGTTGATGTTAGGGCCTCAGCTGATGCTGTGTTTGGCCACAAGGTTTTGCAGGCAGCAGTAGTTTAAACTGCTTGCTATTGCCTTTTCTGTTGGGGATCCCACCCTACTTTACGGACACTGCTATTGGATGTCCCACATGTAATTACTACATCTGGAGCAGGACGTGCTGTATGCTTAGAATAATACAATTCTGTGAAGTACTCACCTGTAGAATTGGTAGTGAACAGCGCCTCAGGCGGAGGATTACCCTCATGTAATAACTACATCTGGAGCAGGACGTGCTTTATGCATCTAATACCAATTCTACAGGTGAGTACTTCACAGAATTGTATTTTTGCCCACTGCAGATCTGTGGCCGTGACCCTTTGTTTATGCGCTTGTTGATAAAGAAATGTAGTGTGCCCACTATAAAAATGTGGTGTTCTCTCTTTTCTGGTCCAACAGCACATTCGCAACAGTGGCTGCGTCCCCGCTATCTCTTTAGCTGGGTGTGTGCCTGCGCCAGGCATTTGTGAATGGCAGACACGGGCATGCTCCCGGTTAACATCTAGTGGGGGATGCGGCCGTCAACGCACTTGGATCCTTTTGGTTTAGGCGAGCTCTTGAACGAAGTGTGGACGAAAGGTTGCTCATGCGCCATAGGACCGAGGATGGTTGAGCGAGATCGGGCGATTTGGGTGTCATGGGACTTTAAAGATAAAAGCGGTCTTCCCCTACGCCTCCCCTCATTTCCTCCAACTCGCCTTTTATACTAATGTCTCCCCACTGCATGTTGAGATTGCAATGCAAAGCTAGAGGTGCGCAATTAGGACAGATGGGCAAACTACAATTCCCATCATGTCTTTCTCTGTGCCTGCCAATGCTGGATCGGCTGAGTCTTTTTCTGAAGCATACTACAAAGTTGCAAGCAGCTGAGTTGAGGATGTGCTGTGTGCAAGGTACATGGTTTTCCATTTTTCCTTCAGTTTCCCCGTGTCACCACAGCTGAACGCAATGCAAGCTAGGTGATTATCTTCCAGCTTGCATTTCAATAGACAAAGAACCTCTTCCTTTTTCCCCGGCGGCAAGTCCTGGAAACGGGAAAGGCTGCAGATGCCAGAAGTGGCCTTTTTTAAAAGGTAAAAAAAAAATTACCAATCAGGTGGGCATTTTGCTTTCGTTTGAAGGTGTACTTGTAATAAAGGGTGATTCAATACGTCCCCCTTGCTATTTCACCCCCTTTGCTATCTAAAATGTATGTGCCACTCTCCTATTTGAGATAAGTTACCCCCCACTAAAGTTCATAATATGCCAGTGTTTGCCATTTCACGTTGTTAAATACCTTTTTATTCAATTACTGTTATTTCTGTGAGACGTAGCCTGGGATCGAAATAATATCCAATTTGTCTCTCTTGGTATCCAGCATTGTAGTGTCCTTGGTAGATAGTAATATAAATGTGTTTTCCCTTTGCCCTGCTTAGGCATGGGTTACGTGGCTTGCTCCCTTGTCACATAACTGCCCTACTCACATGATTACTAGGCAGGTATTCTTGTTGGAGGGAAGGAGGTGCCTTTTTAGAGGTAGAACGTGATAGGACTGATGCCACATTTTAGGGCATAAAGATTATCGATTTTAAAAAAAGAACACATTTGCAGTGGGTTTTAAACTTTCCTTGCTTCTGTTCCGTAATAAAATGTGTTGTCTATTTTGTGTATTGACTGTAAAGCTAATTACGATGAAATGTTTTAAATTGTATGGTGGTAGTGGAACATGCACCCACAGTGTTTATTCTAAGTGTGCCATACACTCTACTTCGATCTTCATGACATGTGGGTAATCTCCAGTAGAGGGTGAACTTCTGCAGAGATGAATATGCAAAAAAGAGAGCCCCTCCCGGTCCATATATACCTGCGACCTCCCACCAATTTCGCAGTTCCTTCTCTGCAGGTAAGCCGCGCCCGCGCCCGGCTGTTTATTGTCCCTATTGCTGCCAGGACCCTTTCTAAATTGTCCCTATCTGAGCCTCCCAGCTTAGGCTGCGGGTCCTGGTGAGGGTAGGAGCACCCGAGCACCCTATGGGTGCGGAAGGAGCATTGCTCCACCGTGAGACCTCATTATGGGGTAGGCGGTCACCCAGGTTTTGGTGATCCTGGTGTGGGATGCTCCGTCCCTACATGCCTGTGGCCCTATTCGGGACGGGTTCCCCCCCCCTTCCGGGTCCCTTACTTCCCTCTGGGCGGGGTCTGGCGGGCCGTAATCCTCGGCCTCTCCCTTTTACTTTATGTATATATGTGTATGTGTGTTGGTGTTACCACTGTAAGTTGTGTGTGTGTTGGTGTGGATCACCTGGAAGTTATTCCTTGATGAATTGGTGCTGTTGCTTGGCCTAGCCTGCTGTGGTTTCTCCTGTCAGCCTGGGGAGCTTCTCTCCCTCAGGCTGTGTGTGTTTAGATAAGGGGCCTGGCCGGGCGCTCGTCGCGTTTTCTGAAGGGCCTCCCTGGCCAGATCCGCGCTGCTGGGAGGGGGGTGGGGCCTGGAAAAGCACGCCTTCGGCGCTGGCCCGCCCCCCTTCTTCTCCTGCTTCTTCCTGATCACCTCAGAGACGGGGGCCATCTTGCTGCATTGCTGCTGCTGTCGTTTCTGGGGGACTTAATTAGTTATTTGGGGGTCCCTCTCTGGTGGGGGGGGGGGGGGGGGGGGGGCTTTGGGACAGGCTTATGCTTTTTTTTGTCATTTTGGTATTTGTGTATATATATATATATATATATATATATATATATATATATATATATATATATATATATATATATATATATATATATATTGAATGATGTTGTTACGCTGTATAGTAACTGATATGCCTTATTGTGTGTTGCATAATAGTGCATATTAAGGGGTTCCTCCTGGTCCTGGGGTCCCTAGTGTTAAATTGATCACCTTAAATCCTCCCACCGGGACTTTTAAGGGGCATCCCGGGTTGCTT
Source organism: Gastrophryne carolinensis (assembly GCA_027917425.1). Lineage (NCBI taxonomy): Eukaryota > Metazoa > Chordata > Amphibia > Anura > Microhylidae > Gastrophryne > Gastrophryne carolinensis. Next base: position 121,576,322 of record CM051236.1, read on the forward strand.
AGGCATAATTCCCTGCGGTCTTGCGACTGATCACAAAAATCACCTTATGGAGGCTCCGCAGGATACTGGGCTCGGGCTCCCTCTGGGACAATCCGGGCCATGTGTGGGGTGGGGGGTATCCCTTACGGGGGAGAATGTGCGGATTTGTATACCATGTGCACAAAAGGCCATAACGCGGCAGTCCGGTACCCAACCTTCTGGGTCGGCACCTCCTGCTTCATCGCCTTCCCCTCCCCGCCTTATCCGTACCCCAAGTGTCATTGGTGCCAGCGGGGAGTTGCACTCTGATGTTTGTGCTAGGTTGGCAGCATCGAGAAATTTATTGTTAGCACGGTGGGCAAGAAGGCCCAGGCTAAAAAGAGACAGTTGTCGTCGGCCCAGCCCTTGTGGGATGTTGACGATGATTCCATTGATTTGTCGGATTATTCCCCTTTACAGGAGGGGGAATTGTATGAGGAAACGGAGACTGACTATGTACAGTCTGGTGATGCTGATGTTGGGCAGGCGCTGGGGGATGCCGTTGATACGGCCGCTGTTTTGTCACATCTATTGGAGGTTTTGGATTTTGACCCGCCTGAGGCGCCTCCTCTCAAGAAGGGGGAATTTTTGGGGGCCCGCAAGCCCCGTCTGGAATTCCCTACCCAGGGTCATTTTGATGCGCTGATCCTGAAAGAAGGGTAAAGGCTCAGTCGGCTTCCTGGTGCGCCTCAGGGATGGGGTAAGAAGTTTCCTTTCCCGGTGGAGGCGGTTAAGCGATGGTCTTCTCCTCCCAAGGTCGATGCGCCAGTTTTGGGTTTGACTAACTCTTCTGTGCTGAACACCCCTGACGCCACTTCCCTTAAGGATGGCGAGGGCAAGCGCCTTGATCAGATGGCGTGTCACGCATTTGCCAGCGTGGGCTCGGCCCTGCGGCCTGTTTGTGCATCTGCCCTAGTGTCGCTTGCTACCAGGTCTCTTATCAGGGACTGGTTGAATGACGCTCAGTTTGATCCGGCTAGCGATGACTTCGCTACCCTTAAGAGATGTGAATTGTTCATGGGTTTTGTCTTTGCTGCTATGGAAGATTCTATTGTCATGTGTAGCAGGACTTCAGCCCTATTGGTGGCTATGCGCAGATCGGTCTGGCTCCGACAATGGAAGGCGGATTTTGGGGCCAAGAAGTCGCTTACAGCTCTTTCCTTCCTGGGTGCGTGGCTGTTTGGAGATAAATTGGATGCTGTTGCTAAGGGAGGTAAGTTACCTCAGCGGAAGATACAGCACTGTCCCTTTCAGGGGGCTGGCTCGTTCACTCCTTCCTTTCGTGGGGCCAGAGCGGCTAGAGGTTTGGCCTTCTCGGGTGGCAGGGGCGCGTCCTGGAACAGAGGCAGAGGTCGGGCACGTCCCGCAGCTGCCTGGGGTTCCAAGTCCAAGCCCGCCGTTAAACCGGCTCAGCAATGAAGGGGCGCCCTCACTCGCACGGGTGGGGGGACGGCTGCGGCTCTTCTTCCAGGTCTGGGCCCAGGAGGTCACAGACAATTGGATTTTGGAAGTGGTCTTCTCCGGGTACAAACTGGAGTTCGAGTACTGGCCGCCTCCAAGATTCTTAAGGTCTCGGGTGCCCTCGGACCCTCAGGCTGCACAGGGGCTCCTGTTAGCAGTGAAAAACACACATGGACATGGGGGTTATATGCCCGGTGCCTCCGTCAGAGAGAGGCAGGGGTTACTACTCCAACCTTTTCACGGTTCCCAAGAAGGAGGGTTCGGTGAGACCCATTCTAGATCTCAAGGTTCTCAACAGGTTGATCAGAGCCAAAAAGTTACGCATGGAGACTCTGCGCTCGGCTATCAATTCCCTTCGCCAAGGGGATTTTATGACATCCATAGACATCAAGGATGCGTATCTGCATGTTCCGATTTTTCAGGCACATCAGAGATCCTCAGTTTGTAGCTCTTCCCTTCGGACTGACCTCAGCGCCGAGGGTCTTCACCAAGGTCTTGGCGGGAATAATGGCTCTGCTCAGAGCTCAGGGCATTCGCATTGTGCCTTATCTGTTGATCTCCGCTTCTTCCCTCCGTCAGGCGGAGCTGGACACCCACCAGGTGGTGTCGACCCTGGAGAGGTTCGGGTGGGTGATCAACCGCCCCAAGTCTTCTCTCTCTCCGTCTCGTGTGATTTCGTTTCTGGGCATGAATCTGGATACCATTCTGGCCAGAGTGTTTCTGCCCCAGACCAAGGTGCAGGGGATTCATGGTCTGATCCGCCTTCTTCTGGCCAACCCTTGTCCCTCTATCCGACAGGGGATGAAACTGGTGGGCTTGATGGTATCCTCCTTCGAGGCGGTACCGTTTGCACAGTTTCACATGGGATCTCTTCAACTTCACCTATTGACGCATTGGGACAGGTGTCCGCAGTCATTGGATCAACCTTTCAGGATGTCTCCCAGGGTTCGGCAGTCCCTTCGGTGGTGGCTGGAATCGAGCAACCTGTTGAAGGGCAGATCCTTTCTGGTCCCTTGTTGGGAGACTGTTACCACGGATGCCAGCGTGTCGGGCTGGGGAAGTTATTGGAAAACTCATCAGTTCTGCGGGGTGTGGGGTCCTCAGGAGGCTCACACCCCCATCAATGTCTTGGAGCTCAGAGCCATCCGACTGGTTCTGGCTCGGCTGACCTCACATTTACAGGGTCTACCGGTTCAGGTTCGTGTAGAAAACCGAACGGCGGTAGCTTACATCAATCACCAAGGAGGGACTCGCAGCAGGAGTGCCCTCAGGGAAGTGTCTCTGATCCTGCACTGGGCGGAGAGCAATGTTCCTTGCATTTCGGCAATCTACATTCTGGGAGTGGAGAACACGGAGGCGGATTCCCTGAGCAGGGGATCCTCTCGCCAAGGAGAGTGGTCTCTCAACCCCGAGGTTTTTCTGGATCTTTGCCGCAAGTGGGGGACTCCGGAGGTGGATCTCTTTGCCTCGAGGCACAATCACAAACTTCGGCCTTTGTGTCTTTCTCAGGATCCTCTATCTCTGGCAGTGGATGCCTTGTCCCTTGCTTGGAAGGAGCTGGGTTTTCTGTACCTGTTTCTGCCCGTCTCCATGCTGGGCAAGGTAGTGTTTGGTACGCAGACGTTGTAAGGATGGCCGTAGATCAGTACCGGCTTCCCTTGTTGCCGGATCTGCTATCTCATGCTCAACTACTTTACCCCACTTACAAACGCTGGCTTTGACGGCTTGGCTGCTGAAACCTTCATTTTGAAAGAGGAAGGTTTGTCTGAGGCTTGTTCAGACCTTGATTAGGGCTAGGAAGCGGTCCTCTTCTGGCATTTACTATAGGACTTGGAGGTCCTATATTGATTGGTGTGAGGCTAGGGCCTTGCCTTGCAGGGTGTTTTCGATTCCCAGGATTTTGAAGTTTCTTCAGCATAATTTGGATCTTGGGTTCCAGCTTAGTACTTTGAAAGGACAGGTCTCTGCTCTGTCGGTTTTCTTCCAGAAGTCTTTTGCCTTACACCCGCTGGTTAAGACCTTCTTTCAAGGGGTCGCATGTGCAGCCCCCTCGGAAGGCTGTGGTTCCTGTTTGGGATTTGAATTTGGTTCTTTCGGCTCTCCAGGGTCCTCCTTTTGAGCCGCTACAGGATATTGCTCTTTCGGTTCTCATACAGAAGGTTGCTTTCTTGGTGGCTATTACCTCTGTTCGGCGTGTCTCTGAGTTGGCGGCTCTGTCGATTCAGGCCCCTTACTTTGAGAGACGCCAGGATAAGGTGGTTTTTCGTTTTAAGCCGGATTTCCTTCCTAAGGTGGTGTCTGCTTTCCACCTCAATCAGGATATTGTTTTCCCTTCCTTGTGTCCTAAGCCTAACAATGACAAAGAGAGGGTTCTGCGCAATTTGGATGATGTTCCCTCTGTGAAGTAATATTTGGTGACTACTTCTTCCTTCCGCAAGACGGGTGCTTTTTTCGTGGTGACCTGCGGGCCCAGGAAAGGTTTGGCGCCTGCTAAGTCTACGATTAGCAAATGGATTCGTCAGGCCATTGTTGGGACCTATTCTGCTAAGGGGAGGACTCCACCATTTTGGGTCACTGCACACTCTACTCGTGCGGTTGATGCGTCCTGGGCTTTTCAGCACCAGGCTTCTGTTGAACAAGTTTTGTAAGGCTACTTGGTCTTCCGTTCATACTTTTTCCAAGTTTTACAAGGTTGATGTGCGTGCTTCAGCGGATGCTGTTTTTGGCCGCAAGGTTCTGCAGGCTGCAGTGGTTTAAATTGGTACATTCTTTACTGTTTCTGGTTCCCACCCATGACGGACACTGCTATTGGATGTCCCACATGTCATGAAGATCGAAGTGGAGTGTATGGCACACTTAGAATAATACCGTTTTGTGAGTACTCGCCTTTAAAACGGGTATTATGAGTGTGCCATACACTCCACTTCGCCCCACCCCCTTTTTTCAGGTGTTCTGGGGTTTTTATATGGTGAACCATTGGTTTTGATAAAGTTTTATATTTGGTTCTTCCTGGTCCCCTTACTGCTTTTTTACACTGGGAAATTGGTGGGAGGTCCCAGGTATATATGGACCGGGCGGGGCTTTCTATTTTGCATATTCATCTCTGCAGAAGTTCGCCATCTACTGGAGATTACCCACATGTCATGAAGATCGAAGTGAAGTGAATGGCACACTCATAATGCCCGTTTAAAGGTGAGTACTCACAAAACGGTATTTTTTTCCCCATTGAGTAGTGCAGAAGTTAATTTCTCAGTCCATTAACCCTTTAAACGCTGTGGCTGCCTCTCCAACCGTTAAACGCCAGCCACGTAAAATTTACGTGCCTGACTTTGCCCCCTGCTAGCGCCTGACCCCTCATTAGATCTGGCAGGGTCTCCTCTTCACCCTGGGGGGCTCCGATCCCCCGTCGGGCTCCTCTGGAGGAAGGGGAGAGCCTGGAGTAAGACCCCCCCCCCCCCCCCGTTTTTACGGCCGCTGGCTTTTCCTGTTAAAAAAAAAAAAAAGACATTTACTCACCTCCATGCGCGCTCGATCTCGCCGGCCCTCCTCTTCACCCGGGGGGCCTCCGATCCCCCCCCCCCCCAGGGCTCTCTATCTTCAGGAGAGAGCCTGTCAGGCTCTCTCCCCTCTTCCTTCGACGGGCGCCGACATCTTAGGGGCGTCGCTTATGACGTCACTCGGCCGGCGTCATGACGGCTCTAGGCCTCTCAGCTGTCAGATGCCGGTAATCGGTGGCCTGAGAAGGAGGGGACAGGAGATCCTCTGATCTCTCCTTCCCTCCTCCTCTGGCTGCCGATCACCGGCATCTGTCATCAGATAAGCGAGGGACAGAGGAGCTGACGATCGGAGGTGAGTAAAGAAAATAAAGTTTTTTTTTTTTTTCAATAAAATAATTTTTACTCTGTGTTTTACTCTTAACCCTTTGTGAACTGGTAAGGGGTCCATGAGACCCCTGTACCAGTTCACAGGGCTGGGGGCTGGCAAGTCACTTGCGGCTAGTGGGTGACTTGCCATTAACCCCTGCACCCCCAATTAGCTGCCTCCCCAAAGCCCGGGGGGGGGGGGCAGAAGAGCCCCGGCCCACACAGGCTATGTGGGCTTGTAGGCTGCAGGGTGGGGGGCCACAAAAGCTGGCCCCTCCACTCTGTTCCTTTAAGCCCCCATAGCTGGTTATGACGGGTATGGGGGACCTTACGTCATTTTATTTTTAATTTTAAGGGTTAGGGTTAGCCTAGCCCGCTCTGGCCCGCCCTTCGAGGTCCGCTTGGCGCCATTTCGATGCTCATCGCGCGCGAGCGTGGTAACGGTCCTCCTCCTCCCTCGATCTGTAAGTGCCCTCGCGGGCGATTTTCATTTGTCTTGCTTACTGCGCATGGCTCTGACATCCCTATTCCCATTATGTCTTTCAGACGGTCGAATCCAGTGGCTTCTCCCGGCCCTGTGTAATTCCCAGTTGGACCTAGTATAATTACTCCCACTTCCATGCGGGTCTTTGGGGCATCCAGGGTAGCTTATAGCATCAATCCCTACTGGCCTATTGTGCCTATTAATCACTATATGGAGGCATCCCAGAATATTGTTAACAGGGTTCCCTCGGGTCCCTTGTGCACAGCAGGCACTAATGGTACTTCCTGCCCCTTCTGGGGCTGGGTCTGCACCTCGCCTCTCTTCACCTACCCCCCCAAGCCTGAGTCTAACCCCCAATACAAGCGGGGATTCTCATCCTGATGTGGCTACTAGACTGGCCAGTGTTGAAAAATTGCTTGCTAGTACTCTAGCACGCAAGGCTACCGCAAAAAAGCGGCACATTATCCCTGACTCTGCTCCTTTCCCTACGGAGTCTGATGAGTTTACGCATCTATATGACCATACCCTTTCGGACGAAGGGGAGCTGATCTCTGACTCAGAGTCATCTGATGAGAAGTCTAAGGGTCATGACGATTCTAGTTCTGATCACTGGACCCCGGATGATACTGATAAGCTATTGCTTCAGATTTTTGAGGTTTTGTCCATCTCTCCCCCTGTTGCGGCTCCCAGGCAAAGGGGTGAGCTATTCCATACTGCTAAGGCTCGATTGGAGTTTCCTGAGCAGACCCATTTCAATAACCTTGTGCTTAAGGAGTGGGAACATCCCAGTAGACTTCCCGGGGTCCCTAAGAGTCTGGACAGGAAGTATCCATTTCCTGCTGACATGGTCAAGTGCTGGTCATCGCCCCCCGAGGTCGATGCTCCTATTCTAGGGCTGTCTAACACCTCTATTATGCACTCCCCTGACACTACTACGCTGCGGGATTCTGAGGACCGGCGCATTGACCAGTTGGCGTGCCATGCCTTTGCGTTTGAAGGGGCGGCGCTGTGCCCGGTCTGCGCTCTGGCCATTACTGCCGTGGCGCTCAGGGCCATGGTCAGGAATGCACTTGACCGCCCAGACGAGTTGCCTACTGATACTATTAATGCACTGTCTAACTGTGATGTATTTGTGAACTTTATCCTGTCTGCATCGGGCGATGCTATTAAGCTGTGTGCCAGATCTTCCGCCTTGGCGGTGGCTATACGCCGCGCGGTATGGCTGAGACAGTGGGCGGCCGACAATGCTGCTAAGAAAGCCCTTACTGGGCTCCCTTTCAAGGGACTACGCCTGTTTGGGAACCGCCTAGACCTCTTTGCTAAAGGAGGCAAGTTACCACAGCGCAGGCGGCAGCCTCAGCCCTTTCGCAACCAGGGCCCCCTTTCAGCCCCCTACAGAGGCGCTAAGCAGGGAAAATGGGTGTCCTTCGCGGGGGCTCGCACAGACTCCTGGCATAGGAGCAGGGGGCGACCTTCCTGGGGGACCAAACCCAAAGCCCCTCCCAAGACCCCTCAGGCATGATGGGGCGCCCTCGCCCGCCAGGGTGGGGGGACGACTACAGCACTTCGCGCACGTCTGGAGGCGTCAAGTCTCAGACCGGTGGATTCAGGAGGTAGTTACCTCCTGCTACAAGATAGTTTGCTGTGCGGCCCCCCTCAAGATTCATCAGGTCCCGGATACCCCAGGACTCTGTATCAGCTCAGGTCCTGATGCAGGCAGTACAAGGACTTCTGGAGCTGGGAGTTATTTGCAAAGTTCCCTTCAGAGAATTGGGAGAAGGTTTCTACTCCAACCTTTTCACAGTACCCAGAAGAGATGGGTCAGTCAGGCCTATTCTGGATTTAAAGATCCTCAACAAATTTGTCAAGAACAAGCGCTTTGGCATGGAAACCCTGCGCTCGGCCGTTGGCTCTCTACGACCAGGGGATTTTATGACGTCTGTGGACATCAAAGATGCTTACCTTCACATCCCTGTGTTCCCAGGGCATCAAAGGTTTCTGAGATTCGAGTTGAAGGATCAACACTACCAATTTGTGGCTCTAACCTTTGACCTCACTTCAGCTCCCAGAGTGTTCACCAAGGTATTGGCGGGGGTGATGTCCTTGCTAAGGTCAGGGGGAATTCGAGTGCTGCCCTACCTGGACGACATTCTCATCGCCTCATGGCCTCTACAGCAGGCGGAGCTGGACACTCAGCTGGTGGTGTCCACCTTGGAGTCCTTCGGCTGGGTGATCAATCATCCCAAGTCCTCCCTGTCCCTTTCACCGGTGACCCCATTCCTGGGGATGATTCTGGATACGGTTCAGTCACGAATATTCCTTCCCCAACAGAAGGTTGAAGCTCTGACTGCACAGGTGCGGTCCCTGCTCTCCCTCAGACACGGAATGCGGCTGGTGGGTCTGATGGTGGCGAGCTTCGAGGCGGTGCCCTTTGCTCAGTTCCATTCGAGGCCTCTGCAGCTTCACCTCCTATCAGTATGGGACAAGGACCCTGCGTCCTTGGACGGGGTTTGTGTGCTTCCCCCATTGGTCAGAAGGTCCCTCTCGTGGTGGCTGGACCACAAGAACTTGCTAAAGGGCAGGTCCTTTCTAGCCCCCTCCTGGGAGACGGCCACCACGGATGCCAGTCTGTCAGGTTGGGGGGGGATTCTGGAAATCCCTGAGGTTCCAGGGGCGGTGGGGCCCTCAGGAGGCCCATTTACCCATCAACATTCTGGAACTATGGGCGGTCAGGTTGGTTTTGGAGCAGTTGACCGATCACCTGCAGGGTTTGTCTGTGCAAGTGCGCTCAGACAACAGGACAGCGGTTGCCTACATCAACCATCAGGGAGGGACCCGGAGCAAGGGTGCCCTCCAGGAAGTGTCACGGATTCTGACATGGGCGGAGGCCAGTGTTCAGTGCATCTCGGCTGTTTATATCCCGGGGGTAGAGAATCTTCTAGCAGACTCTCTGAGCAGGGGGACTTCCCGTCAGGGGGAGTGGTCCCTCTGCAACAGGGTATTCCAGTCCCTGTGTTACCGGTGGGGCCTACCGGATGTGGATCTGTTTGCATCCCGTGACAATCACAAGCTCCCGGCCTTTGTCTCCCTGTCGCAGGATCCTCTGGTCTTGGCCACGGATGCTCTGTCACTGTCATGGAAGAAATTCCGGCTCCTGTATGCCTCCCCCCCCCCCCCGTTCCCCCTGCTGGGCAGGGTTCTGCGCAAGATTGCCCTGGAAAGGGTGCCAGTGATTCTGGTGGCCCCAAGGTGGCCAAGAAGAGTGTGGTTCGCAGACGTGGTACAAATGGCAGTAGACCAGTACGTCCTGCCAGAGGAGCCAGATCTACTCACTCAGGGCTCCTTACGCCATCCCAGTTTACAAACTCTGGCTTTGGTGGCCTGGCTGCTGAAACCTCATCTTGATGGAGAAAGGCTTGTCTGCCTCAGTGGTGGATACAATGATACAGGCTAGGAAGAAAACTTCTTCTGCCATCTATTATAGGGTATGGCGTTCCTACATTGACTGGTGTCAACATGGATTGGAGTTGGGTTTAAAACTCAGTACTCTGAAGGGTCAGGTTTCTGCCCTGTCTGTCTTCTTTCAGAAGTCTTTTGCTCAGCATCCCTTGGTTAAGACCTTCTTTCAGGGGGTCACTCACGTGCGTCCCCCACGTAAGCCTACGGTCCCTGTTTGGGACTTGAACCTGGTTTTGTCTGCCTTACAGGGTGCTCCCTTTGAGCCTATTCAGGATGCTGCTCTGGCTGTACTTACCCTCAAAGTTGTTTTTCTGGTGGCTATTACTTCGGTCAGGCGCGTGTCTGAGCTGGCGTCTGTCTATTCAGCCCCCATGCTACGAGAGACACCAGGACAAGATGGTGGTCCGCTTTAAGCCAGATTTTCTGCCAAAGGTGGTGTCTGCCTTTCATTTGAATCAGGATATTGTTCTTTCTTCATTGTGTCCTAATCCTAGCAACGCTAAGGAAAGGGTTTTGCAATCATTGGATGTGGTCAGGTGTCTGAAGTATTACCTGGTAGTCACTGCGGCTTTCAGGAAGACTGATGCTCTTTTTGTGGTCCCTTCTGGTCCTAGGAAGGGTTTGGCTCCTGCCAAGTCTACTATTAGCAAATGGATTCGTCAGGCTGTGATTCAGGCCTATTCTGCTAAGGGGAAGAATCCTCCCTTCCGCCCTACTGCTCATTCTACTCGTGCTATTGGTGCCTCTTGGGCCTTCCAGCACCAGGCTTCTGTTGAACAAGTTTGCAAGGCTGCTACTTGGTCTTCTGTTCATACCTTTTCAAAGTTTTACAAGGTTGATGTTAGGGCCTCAGCTGATGCTGTTTTTGGCCGCAAGGTTTTGCAAGCGGCAGTAGTTTAACCCTTCTAGTGCCAGCTACGTGAGTCTCACGTAGCAGTCTCTACTCCACTTAAGTGCCTTTAAGTGAATTTAAACTCTCACAGTAAAAAAATATAACAGTAAAATACTCACCTGACCCCTCGTTGGATCCAGTTGGGTTCTCCTCTTTAATTTGGTGCCATCCGATCCCCCGTGGGGGGTCAGATGGCTCCAGGAGAGCCCCTGGAATAGGCTGCCCCCTCCCCCTGCTTCGGCAGCAGCAGCTGCTAACTGTAAAAAAAATAAAAATGACATTCACTTACCTCCGTGTGCGCTGGCTCCCGCTGTCCCTCCTCTTCACCTGGGGGGCCTCCGACCCCCCCCCCCCAGGACTTACAGATCTTCAGGAGAGAGCCCGGGAGGCTCTCTCCCCTTTCCTCCTCGATGGCGGCCGCCATCTTGCCGCCAAGCCCCACCCCCTTGGGGGCGGGGCTAATGACGTCATCCCGGCCCCGATCACCGGCTTCAGCCTTCTCAGCTGTCAGATGCCGGTGATTGGTGTCCGGGGAAGGAGGTGGCAGGAGATCCTCTGATCTCCTGCCTCCCCCCTTCTCTGGATGCCGATCACCGGCATCTGTCATCAGAGCGGCGAGGGACAAGAGCTTAAAATTGATGGTAAGTACAGTAATTTTTTTTTTTTAATAAAATACTTTTGTCTGGTGTCGTGTTTTTTTTTTTTTTTTTCACAGTTAACCCTTTGTGAACTGGTAAGGGGTCCATGAGACCCCTTATACCAGTCCACAAGGCTCTGGGTCTGGCAAGTCACCTGCGGCTAGCGGGTGACTTGCCATTAACCCCCAGCCCCCCCCCCCCCATTACCTGCCTCCCCAACGGCCAGGGGGGGCAGAAGGGCCCCGGCCACTTAGTGGCTATGTGGGCTAGTAGCCTGCAGGGCCAGGGGCCACCAACGCTGGCCCCTGCGCCCTGTTCTACAAGCCCCCATAGCTGGCCTGGGTCGGTAATGCTGGGTAGGGGGGACCCTACATCATTTTTTGGGGAGGATTTTTAAGGGTTTTTAACCCTTAAAATTCCAAAAAAAATGCCCCCGGGAGGAGGGACCCTATGTCAATTTTTTTTGTGGTGTGTTTGGGTTTTTTTTTTACATTTAAAGTGGACCAACGCCCAGGATTTTGACTATCCTGGGTATTGGTCCTTTCCCCCGGGGCATCCTGATCGGGGATGCCCCGCTCTGTGAAACCCCCACAATAACTCATCTCACCCCGATCCTATGGTGCATGCACGGCCGCTCGTCCAATCAGTGCGCTCAGAGCGGCTGAGTTATGGACGTCTAAGAGACGTCTAAGCTCAGCCACTCTGAGCGTGCTGGAGACCGCATCCCCCACTTCCCTCTAACAGGGAGCGTGCCCGCGCCAGCCATTCATAAATAGCCAGCGCGGGCACGCGGCCTGCTAGAGGGATAGCGGGGATGCGGCCCGCGCATGCGCCGTAGGACCGGGATTCAGGTAAGTGGTAGCGGGTGTTCCGGGGGGTTTCACACAGAGGGACACCCCGGTTTTGGATGCCCCGGGGGGAGGGAATAGAACGGTCTGGGAATCTTATAGATTCCCGGGCCGATCAGCCCTGGGTGTTGGTCCACTTTAACCCATTGTGAACTTGTAAGGAGTCCATGAAACCCCTATACCAGTTCACAAGGCTGGGGGGCTGTCAAGTCACCTGCGGCTAGCGGGTGACTTGCCATTAACCCCGGCCCCCCTATTACCTGCCTCCCCGAAGCCCAGGGGGGTCAGAAGGGCCCGGGCTGATTTAGGTGGTGCGGGCTTGTACTTGGCAGGGCGGGGGGCCACCAAAGCTGGCCCCTGCGCCCTGTTCTACAAGCTCTGCATAGCTGATCCACAGGCTGGGTATGCTGGGTAGGGGGGACCCCATGTAATTTTTATGGGAATTTTTAAGGGTTTTTAACCCTTAAAATAAAAAAAAAAGGGGATTAGCCACCCCCCCCCCCCCCCCCCCCCCCTTGGAAGGAGAACCCATGCCAATTTTTTTCTTGATTTAACCCTTTATAGTGTGGATTGTAGTTGTATTTTATTTTTACATGTTATATAGTGTTCTTTTCAGTTTGGGGGGGTCTTCTGAACAGTAACGGGCTTTCACATGCAATATGGTTTTCTTTAAAAAAAAAAAAAGGTTTTATTTGAAATAAAGGAGACAATTTTTTGTTTAATTTACTCAAAAATATTTAAAAAAAACTGTAAAAAAAATTACAAACAAGACATTTCATGTTAAAGCCTAAACTCTGCCGCAAAAATAAAATATATAATTTTCCTGGAAATACCTGCAAAAATCACAGTTAAGCATAGCACAAAATGGTTAAAAATGACCTGTCAAGAGAGGGTGACAAAACCTCAAGTAGGCTGGCAGTTAAAAGGCTTAGTAGTACCTATGCATGTTGGGTATCGTTCTGCTCAGGGGACCTTGCGCTTTTAGATTTAGCTTGTTTTTTTCTTGTTTGCATATTGATATTTTAGGAAAAAATTTTTTCTGCTTTATTATACATTTTTTAACCCTGTGCAACCAAAGAATTCTTTGAGGGATTACTTTCAGAAAGATGGGCCCACTACAACATGCTGGGTACGCTTAGAAAGCTTATGTGTACTTTCAAGGAATGTATGGTTTGTGGGGGGTATTCCAAATGTAAAGGGTTGTTTGGGTAGAAAAAGCGCAAGGTGCGCACTTTGCCTGCAGAGCTGAAATTTTCAAGCAAAATTACCATTGTGCACATGCTTTACTTTTTGGTGTTTGTCAACTCTTCTTTTGACAGTAGCTATGCCTGTTGGGTATCGTTCGGTTCGGCGGATGTTGCTTTTTCAGATTAACTTGTTTTTTCTTGTTTGCATATAGTTTTTTTTTTTAGGAAAATGTGGCTTTGATCCTGCTTTTTTTTATCATTTTTTAGGGAAGCTCTGTGTAACCAAAGAATACATTGAGGGAGAACTTCCAGAAAACTGTGGCAACATCAACAAGCCTGGTACGCCTAGAAAGCTTGAAGTGTGTATTTCCAGAGAATATATAGTTTGTGGGGGGTATTTCAAATGTAAAGGGTTGTTTTTATTAAAAAACTGCAAGGTGCACATAGCGCTTAGCATAGCTGTATTTGATCTAAAAATCTCTTAATGTGCTGTTTGTTTGGGGGAGTCTCCTGGGCAAAAAAGGGTGTCTACCAATACATATGTGGTACCGTTGTAACCGGGAGAAATTGGGATTTCACACGCAATAAGATTTTGACAAACTTACATTTTTTATTACAAAAAAACACTACAAATTGTAAAAAATAGATTTTTTTTTCACATATTTCACCCCGAAATATTAATAATGCACTTGACAAATGACAAACAAGACATTTTATGTTAAGCCCAGACTCTGCTGAAAAAAACAATATATAATTTTCCTGGGAAATCCCTTCAAAAATCACAGTTGAACATGCATAGTGCAAAATAGTGAAAAATGGTCTGGCAACAAAGCGTAACAAAAACTCCAGGTAGGCTGGCACTTAAAGGGTTAAACTGCCTGTTGTCGCCTTTTGTTGGGGGATCCCACCCTACTTTATGGACACTGCTATTGGATGTCCCAAGCGTAAGTATTATATCTGGAGCAGGACGTACTGTATTATAAGAATAATACAATTCTGTGAAGTACTCACCTGTAGAATTGATATTATATGTATACAGTACGTCCTGCTCCACCCCACCCTGTTGTTGCATTGTTCTGGATCCCCTGTATGGTGATTGTTATCATTGTTATCATTACCAGTTGTTCTGGGTGGTTTAATTCTCCCGGCTTCTTGTTCACTGCTTTTCAATGCTGGGAATTTGTGGGAGGTCCCTGGGTATTTGAAGGGCCGGGAGGAGCCTGTTTTTCCATGTCTCTGCAGTGCAGCGCCATCTGGCGGAGGATAACCCAAATGTAAGTATTATATCTGGAGCAGGGCGTACTGTATACAAATATCAATTCTACAGGTGAGTACTTCACAGAATTGTATTTATTCTTGGTGTGCCACACACCCCGCTTCACTTTTTAAATATTCATCTATTAATGGGTTAATCCACCGCCAGGTGACGCAGTGCAGAGAGGAAGTCTTGTAACAAGCCCCCTTCCGGCCTATATATACCTGGTACCTCCCTTCAATCACCAGTATTTTTTCTCTCTGCTTGCTGACAAGTCAGAAGATGTAAGTCTCCTGCTTACAGGTAGGCCGGGGTATTCTTACCCCGCCACCCCCCTTTTGGTGTATTTCTGTCCGGTTTGAGTTTGTATACCTTTATGGTGGAATGGAAGCCTCCCAGCCTAGGCTGCTCACCGGGCAAATGGTAGATGGCACTTTAAGTGCCTAGGAGCTTATCTCCTACCGCTCAACCTCATGCGTGGGGCAATGCGGCTATCCGGCATGGTGATCCGGAAATGGGATGCCCCTGTCCCGAGGGTCCCCGTAGCCCCTTTCTCTCCCGTTACGGTCCCTTCTCCCTTCACTATGGGGGGGGGGGGGTGTGATGGTGTGCTTTAAGTATGTGTGTTTCACTTGTATCACTTCATTTCAACATGTGTGTGTGTGTTCATGATTATGCATTCACTGTATTCAGCATGTGTATATTTTTGGTTTTGGTCTGCTTGAAGGGCAGGCTGCGCTGGGTAGGGGCTGGCCACTTTTCTTTGCAGACTGTTGCTTTATGGCCCCCTCCCCTCTTCCCCGCCTGGCATTTTATGTATTCTTTAGGCTGCGCCATGCGGTCTTTATCCTCCCCCCTCCGCCGCCTGGGCGCACGTGTAGTGGCCCAGCTGAGAGTGATTTCCAGCTGATCGGCATAGGGGGGGGCGGGTCCCGCTGACGTCATGCGGCGTCTTGCGGCGGGCCCAGCGTTTACTGGCTGCACTCAGTCTTCCGTGCTGGCTGCAGTCTTGCTCCGGCTGCTGCCTTCGCTGACCAGGTAAGCGGCCCCACCTGTTGGGGCCGTTATGTGGGGAATGCATTTCCTTGCAGTGATCTAGTGGGGAATCACTTTGTATTAAGGGGGCGTGATTTGGCTCTTATTTAAAGGCACTTTGGTGCCATGCTTATATGTTTTTTATACACATGTGAGGATCTGATGGTTTTTCTTTCCTTGCAGATCCTGGGATCCCTGCTTATGGTGGCCCTCGGGCTCTATGTGCCTGGCTAATTATTGGGATATCTATTTAAAGTATATATACATAGACTATATATAAATATATATATATATATATATATATATATATATATATATAGTTTATTATAGGGGATCTTAACTTAAAAAAAAGAAAAAAAATCCTCCCTTCCGGGACATTACTAATAAAGGGGCATCCCGGGTTGGCTTATGCCTGAAAAGTCCCAGTATTGCGAATACCATAAATCACCATATGGAGGCTTCCGTAATTTCCGGAAACGGTTCTGCTGAGCCGTTCGGGGGGTGCGTAGGTTGTGGGGTTCCACTCCCAGCTGATGATGTCTTTATTTGCATCCCTTGTGCAAAACAGACTATTGCGCGCCAGTCCGTTGCTTCGGCTGCGGGTCCATCGCATCCTTCATCATCTCCTACCTCTCCCTCCCTATTCCGGACCCCGCATGACACTGTCAAAAGTGGGGATTCGCATTCCGAGGCGGCAGCACAGCCCAGCCCCCGGAAAGTAATGCCCGTTAAAGCAGCGTTAAGGCCGCTGCAAAACAAAGGCACCTGACTCCGGTACCTTCGGCTCCACAGGACCAGTTTTGTGAACCTGTGGAATGGTCCGATGGATCCCCGGACGAGGATGAACTCCCGTCGGAGTCAGATGAGCCGACAGGTCAGCTTGTGGCTGATGAGATCGGCGATTGGTCAGAGGGTTGTTTTTGACACCCCCTCCATTCTGGCTCAAATGTTTAAAATTTTGAGTTTAGATACGCCTGAGGCGGCCGCCCCGCCAAAGGGTCAGTTGTTTAAAGAGCCTCAGCCGCGTTTGGTTTTTCCCAGACAACACCACTTTGAGAGGGTGATTCTTAAGGAATGGGAACATCCCGCGTGGTTATCTGGAATTCCTTCCAGTTGGGAAAAGCGTTATCCTTTTCCACCAGAATTGGTGAAGCTTTGGTCTGTCCCTCCTGACGTCGATACCCCGTACTAGGGCTCTCCAGCTCGGCTATGGTACAATCTGCTGAGACCACTGTCCCTAAAGATGGGGAAGATCGTCGGATTGACCAATACGCTCGACATGGTTTTATCTATTCCGGGTCAGCGTTGCGCCCGGTATGTGCTTCAGCCCTTCTTCTATTGGCAATTAAGTCCTTAATTCAGGGGCTATATGAGGATCTTAATCCCGCTTGCAAACAGTTCACTGCGCTTAAGCAGTGTGAATGTTTTGTGGCTTATGTCCTGGCTGCTCAGGACGATGCGCTGACGATGAGTAGCAAGGCAGCAGCTATGCTGGTGGCTATTCGCAGGTCAGTATGGCTGCGTCAGTGGTCAGCGGACGCGGCTTCCAAAAAGGTGCTCACAGCTCTCCCCTTTTTGGGGTTGCGTCTGTTCGGGGAGAAAATTGATTCTGTCCCAAAGGGTGGTAAGATGCCACAACGCAAGAGGCCCCGTGGCCCCTTTAGGGGGGCAAGTTCCGGTAGGCCTTCCTTTCGAGGATTCAGAGCGGGCAGGGGTGCGTCCTTTCCCGCTACCAGTGGCGCAGGTTGGACTCGGGGGAGGGACCGTGGCCGGCCCACTCAGTCCTGGGGCACCAAGCCCTAACCTGCTGATAAGCTCACTCAGCAATGAGGGGCTGCCCTCACCCTTGCGGGTGGGGGGACTATTGCGACACTTCTACCATTGGAACCTAGTGGTTCCAGGCAGATGGATCCAGGAGGTAGTGTCGCCCGGTTACGACCTGGAATTCGAGTCTCATCCTTCACGGTCCGTTCATGGGTCGGTTCATCCCGGCCTGAACTCTCATCAAGACGGAGTGTGCCTTTCTTTTGCCCAAATTCACACGAGAACGCTTCAGCTATTTCTGTTAGCGTGTTAGGACCAGCAACCTCAGTCGCTGGATCAGTCCTTCCAGTTGTCCTCCCGTGTACGGCAGTCCCTCCTGTGGTGCTTGGTCTCGACCAATCTTGTGTAGGGCAGGCCTTTCCTGACCCCCCTTTGGAAAATTGTCACCACGGACGCCAGTCTGTCGGGATGGGGCAGATTCTGGAAGGAGCTGCGGTTTCAGGGGCAGTGGAGACCTTAAGGGCCCCACTTACCCATCAATATTCTGAATCTGAGAACCATCCGTCAGGTGCTTGCTCTCCTGACTCAGTACGTTCTGGGCCTTCTGGTCCAGAGGTGTTCAGACAATCGATCAGCAGTTGCTTACGTCGGTCTTCAGGGAAGGACGCGCAGTCTGAGTACTCTCAGAGAAGTGGCCCTGATCCGGACATGGGCAGTGTTCCATGTTCCCTGTCTCTCGGCGGTTTACATTCCAGAGGTGATGAAACAGGTAGCGGGCCGGTTGAGCAAGGGCTCTCACCGTCTGGAAGAATAGGCTCTCCATCCTCGGGTGGTTCGCTTACTGTGTCTCCAATGGGAGACCCCGGAGGTGGACCTGTTGGCCCCTCATCACTATCACAGGCTCCCGAACTTCGTGTCGCTCTCCCAGGATCCTCTGGCTCTGGCAGTGGACGCCATGTCCCTGAACTGGGGAGTTCTGGGATTTCTATACCTGTTTCCTCCGATGCCCATGCTGGGCAGGGTTCTTTAGAAGTTGGCTCTGGAAAAGGTGTATGCCGTTCTCGTGGCCCCAAGGTGGCCAAAACGAGTGAGGTTCGCAGACATCTTTCGGCTGGCAGTGGACCAGTTCGTTCTGCCTCTTCGGCCCGATCCGCTCACTCGGGGTCAATTGTGTTACCCCAATTTACCAGCGCTGGGTTTGATGGCCTGGCTGCTGAAACCTCCATCCTGAAGGAGGAGGGTCTTTCGGATTCAGTCATTAAGACTCTGATCAGTGCCCGAAAGAGGTCTTCTTCCATCACCTACTATAGGACTTGGAAAGCCTATATCGCTTGGTGTGAGATAAGATCTTTTCCTTGTAGGGTCTTTTCGGTCTCCAGGATTCTGGAGTTTTTACAATCAGGGCTGGGCTCTGGTCTCCAGCTTAGTACGTTGAAAGGGCAGGTCTCTGCCTTATCTATCTTTTTTCAGAAGCGTGTTGCGCTTAAACCTTTAGTTAAGACTTTTTTCCAGGGGGTTACGCATGTGCGGCCTCCCAGGAAACCATTACTCCCTGTTTGGGATTTGAATTTGGTTCTTTCTGCTCTTCAGGCTCCTCCTTTTGAGCCTTTGCAAGATATTGCTTTGTCTACCCTGACTCAGAAGATTGTCTTCTTGGTAGCTATCACTTCTGTCCGGCGTGTCTCAGAGTTGGCGGCCTTGTCTATCCAGGCGCCTTACTTTGAGAGGCATCAGGATAAAGTGGTCTTTCGGTTCAAGCCAGACTTTCTTCCTAAGGTTGTTTCTGCTTTTCATTTGAATCAAGATATTGTTCTTCCCTCCTTGTGTCCTAATCCTAAGAATGACAAAGAGAGGGTTTT
Organism: Gastrophryne carolinensis; assembly: GCA_027917425.1. NCBI lineage: Eukaryota > Metazoa > Chordata > Amphibia > Anura > Microhylidae > Gastrophryne > Gastrophryne carolinensis. Next base: position 121,595,085 of record CM051236.1, read on the forward strand.
GCATTGTTTGGATGTAGTACGCTGTGTTAAGTACTACTTGATTATCACGTCTCCTTTTCGTAGGACGGATTCCTTTTTTGTTGTGCCCCATGGGCCTAAGAAGGGTTTGGCACCAGGCAAATCTGCCATTAGTAAGTGGATACGTCAGGCCGTTACTGCGGCCTATTCTGCTAAGGGAAGAGTTCCCCCTTTTCGTATCACTGCTCATTCTACTCGCGCCGTTGGGGCGTCTTGGGCATTTCAGCACCAAGCTTCTGTTGAACAGGTTTGTAAGGCCGCCACTTGGTCTTCTGTTCACACTTTTTCTAAGTTTTACAGAGTTGATGTGCGGGCCTCAGCGGATGCTGTTTTTGGCCGCAAAGTTCTGCAGACTGCAGTCATTTAAGTTATGCTTCACCTGGCCTTGAGATGCCCTTCCCTTGTGGACACTGCTTTTGGATGTCCCATTAATAGATGAATATTTAAGAAGTGAAGCGGGGTGTGTGGCACACCAAGAATAATACCATTTTGTGAGTACTCACCTGAAAAATGGATATTGTTGGTGTGCCACACACCCCGCTTCACCCCCACCCTTGGCCGGAAGGGGGCTCGTTACAAGACTTCCTCTCTGCACTACGTCACCTGGCGGTGGATTAACCCATTAATAGATGAATATTTAAGAAGTGAAGCGGGGTGTGTGGCACACCAACAATATCCATTTTTCAGGTGAGTACTCACAAAATGGTATTTTTTACACTTAACCCCTTGTGAACTGGTAAGGGGTCCATGAGACCCCTATACCAGTTCACAAGGCTGGGGGCTGGCAAGTCACCTGCGCTAACAGGAGACTTGCCATTAACCCCCGGCACACCAATTACCTGCCTCCCCCAAAGTCCGGGGGGGGGGGGGAAGAAGAGCCCGCGCCCACACAGGGTATGTGGGCTTGTAGGCTGCAGGGTGAGGGGACCACCAGAGCTGGCCCCTGCACCCTGTTCTACAAGCCCCCATAGCTGGTCCCGGGATGGTTATTTCGGGTAGGGTGGACCCTACGTAATTTTTTTTTTTTAAAAGGGTTTTTAACCCTTAAAATTCCAAAAAAAAGGGGGGACCCTATGTCATTTTCTTTTTAAATTAACCCCTTATGTTTATAGTGTGGATAGTAGTATTTTATTTGTAAATGTTATAAAGTGCTCTTTTCAGTTTGGGGGGTCTCCTGTGCAAGAATGGGGGGGCTACCGATACATGTGGTACCGTTGTAATCGGGAGAAATGGGGCTTTTACATGCAATATGGTTTTCATTAATAAAACAAATGTTTTATTTAAAATAAAGGAGACAATTGTCTAAAAAATATTTTTTTTTTGTTTTTTTACGCAAAAATATTTAAAAAACTGTAGAAAAATTACAAACAAGACATTTCATGTTAAAGCCTAAACTCTGCTGCAAATATATATATATATATATATATATATATATATATATATATATATATTTTGCTGGAAATTCCGGCAAAAATCACGGTTAAACATGGCGCAAAATGGGGAAAAATGACCTCTCAACAGAGGGTGACAAAACTTCAAGTAGGCTGGCAATTAAAAGGGTTAATAGTACCTATGCATGTTGGGTATTGTTCTGCTCGGGGGACCTTGCGCTTTCAGATTTAGCTTGTTTTTTTCTTATTTGCATATTGATATTTTAGGAAAAGGTGTTTTTTATTCTGCTTTTTTATACATTTTTTTGTGAAACCCTGTGCAACCTAAGAATTCTTCAAGGGATTACTCCCAGAAAGATGAGCCCACTACAACAAGCTGGGTATGCTTAGAAAGCTTAAATTGTGTACTTTCAGGGAATATGTGATTTATGGGGGATATTTCAAATGTAAATGCTTGTTTTGGTAGAAAATGCACAAGGTGCGCACTTTGTCTGCAGAGCTGAAATTTTGGAAGTAAAATTAACGTTACGCACATGCTTTACTTTGGTGTGTTTGGCAACTCTTCCCTTGACAGTAGCTATGCATGCTGGGTATTCTGTTCGGGGCATGTTGCTTTTTCAGATTTTCAGTTTTTTTCTTGTTTGCATATCGTTTTTTTTAGGAAAATGTGGTTTTGATTCTGCTTTATTATTCTTTTTATAGGGAAACCCTGTGCAACCAAAGAATACATTGAAGGATTACTTCCAGAAAACTGCACCCATGTCAACAAGCCTGGTGCGCCTAGAAAGCTTGTGGTGTGTACTTCCAGAAAATATATAGTTTGTCGGGGGTATTTCAAATGTAAAGGGGTGTTACTACAAATTGTAAACATTTTTTTTTTTTTTTTGCACATATTTCATCCAAAAATATTGAGAATACACCTAAAAAATGACAAACAAGACATTTCATGTTAAAGCCCAGACTCTGCTGAAAAAAAACAATATATTCTTGGTGTGCCACACACCCCGCTTCACTTTTAAATATTCTTCACTTAATGGGTTAACTCACCGCCAGGTGACGCAGTGCAGAGAGGAAGTCTTGTAACGAGCCCCCTTCCGGCCTATATATACCTGGTACCTCCCTTCAATCACCAGTATTTTTCTCTCTGCTTGACGACAAGACAGAAGATTGAAGTCTCCTGCTTACAGGGTCTTACCCCGGCACCCCCCTTTTGGTCTATTTCTGCCCGGTTTGAGTGTTTATACCTTGATGGTGGAATGGAAGCCTCCCAGCCTAGGCTGCTCACTGGGCAAATGGTAGATGGCACTTTAAGTGCCTAGGAGCTTATCTCCTCCGCTCGACCTCATGCGTGGGGCAATGCGGCTATCCGGTATGGTGATCCGGAAATGGGATGCCCCTGTCCCGAGGGTCCCCTTAGCCCCTTACTCTCCCGTTACGGTCCCTTCTCCCTTCACTATGGGGGGGGGGGGGGGTAGAGGGATGTGTATTGTGTGTGTGGTTTACTGTATGTTCATGTGTTTTGCTTATTTCAACGTTGTCAGGCTGCACTGCAAGTGAGTGTGCATATGGCCTGACTTTGATTCCTCCTTATATGGCAGTCTCTGTTTTGTGGGCTGCTGCTGCTGGCCTGTAGAGCCAGAGCTTTGGGTCAGCTTTAGGGGTGACCGGGGCAGGCTGTATGGTGTCAGGCTTGCGTTTGGCTGCCTGCGCTGTTCTCACCTTATCCAGCTCCCCTCCCCCCTCCGCTTTTCTCCTTTGTTTTAATCGGCCACTCCCGCCTTCGCTGACATTTTCTGCCTGTCTCCACCACCTCTTTGGTTGGGTGCTGGGCTTTTGTAAGCCTTACTGGGGCAGGTAAGCGGCCTCACCTGGTGGGGCCGTCTATATTTTTATGGGTTTGACTGTTTATTAAAAAGTAATATATTTAATGGAAATATACTTTTGTTTTGAAAAAAAAAAAAAAGGGGGAAAAATATATAAGGAGGAAAATCAGAGGCCAGTTTTATTGCCTCTTCAAAGCACTTGGTGCTGTGTATGTATGTTATATTGCATGTTGCCATTGGTTTCTGGGGGTTTTTACTGTTGGTTGTTTTTTTCCCCACAGATCCTGGGATTCCTTCAATTAGTAGCCTCCCAGTTCTTGTGGGGTTCTACTCCCAGCTGACCCAGCAGTCTTTATTTGCATCCCTTGTGCAAAGCAGAGCATTGCGCGCCAGTCTGTTGCTTCGGCTGCTGGCCCATCGCAACCTTCATCATCGCCTACCTCGCCCTCCCTGTTCCGGACCCCGCATGACACTGTCAAAAGTGGGGATTCGCAGTCCGAGGTGGCGGCACGGTCGGCCAGCCCCCGGAAAGTAGTGCCCGTTAAAGCAGGGTTAAAGGCCGCTGCAAAACGGAGGCACCTGACTCCGGTACCTTCGGCTCCACAGGACGAGTTATGTGAGCCTGTGGAATGGTCCGATGGATCCCCGAACGAGGAAGAATTCCTGTTGGAGTCATATGAGTCTGCAGATCAGCTTGAGGCTGATGCGATTGGCGATTGGTCGGAGGGGGTTGTTTTTGACACCCCCTCCATTCTGGCTCAAATGTTTAAAATTTTGAATTTAGATCCACCTGAGGCTGTCACCCTGCCAAAGGGTCAGTTGTTTAAGGAGCCTCAGCCGCGTTGGGTTTTTCCCAGACAACACCACTTTGAGAGGGTGGTCCTTAAGGAATGGGAACATCCCACGCAGTTATCTGGAATCCCTTCCAGTTGGGAAAAGCATTATCCTTTTCCGCCAGAGTTGGTAAAGCTTTGGTCTGTCCCTCCTGATGTCGATACCCCTGTGCTAGGGCTCTCCAGCACGGCTATGGTACAGTCTGCTGAGACCACTGTCCCTAAAGATGGGGAAGATCGTCGGATTGACCAATACGCGCGCCATGGTTTTATTTATTCCGGGTCAGCGTTGCGCCCGGTGTGTGCTTCAGCCCTTCTTCTATTGGCGATTAGGTCTATAATTCAGGGGCTATATGAGGATCTCAATCCCGCTTGTAAACAGTTTACTGCGCTTAAGCAGTGTGAATCTTTTGTGTCCTATGTCCTATCCGCTCCGGACGATGCGCTGGCTATGAGTAGCAAGGCAGCGGCTATGCTGGTGGCTATTCGCCGGTCAGTATGGCTGCGTCAGTGGTCGGCGGACGCAGTTTCTAAGAAGGTGCTCACAGCTCTCCCCTTTTTGGGGTTGCGTCTGTTTAGGGAAGAAAATTGATTCAGTCGCAAAGGGTGGTAAGATGCCACAACGCAAGAGGCCTCGTGGCCCCTTTAGGGGGGCAGGTTCCGGTAGGCCTTCCTTTCGAGGATTCAGAGCGGGCAGGGGGGCTTCCTTTCCCGCTACCAGAGGTGCAGGTTGGACTCGGGGGAGGGGCCGTGGCCGGCCCACTCAGTCCTGGGGCACCAAGCCCAAACCTGCTGATAAGCCCTCTCAGCAATGAGGGGCTGCCCTCACCCATGCGGGTGGGGGGGACTATTGCGACACTTCTCCCAGGTTTGGAACCAAGTGGTTCCAGGCAGGTGGATCCAGGAGGTAGTGTCGGCCGGTTACGACCTGGAATTCGAGTCCCCGAGAAAGATGGGTCGGTTTGTCCCGGCCTGGACTCTCATCAACACAGAGTGTTTCTTCCTTTTGCCCAAATTCACACGAGAACGCTTCAGCTTTTTCTGTTAGCGTCTTGGGACCAGCAGCCTCGGTCGCTGGATCAGTCCTTCCAGTTGTCCTCCCGGGTCCGGCAGTCCCTCCTACACCAGATTGGTCGAGACCAACCACCACAGGGCAGGTTTTTCCTGACCCTCCTTTGGAAAATTGTCACCGCGGACGCCAGTCTGTCGGGATGGGGCGGATTCTGGAAGGAGCTGCAGTTTCAGGGGCAGTGGGGACCTCAAGAGGCCCACTTACCCACCAATATTCTGAAACTGAGAACCATCCGTCGAGTGCTTGCTCTCCTGACTCAGCACGTTCTGGGCCTTCCGGTCCAGGTGCGTTCAGACAATCAAACAGCGGTTGCTTACATCGGTCATCAGGGAGGGACTCGCAGTCTGAGTGCTCTCAGAGAAGTGTCCCTGATCCTGACCTGGGCGGTGTCCCATGTTCCTTGTCTCTCGGCGGTTTACATTCCAGAGGTGAAGAACCAGGTAGCGGACCGGTTGAGCAGGGGCTCTCCCCGTCTGGGAGAATGGGCTCTCCATCCTCGGGTGTTTCGCTCACTGTGTCTCCGATGGGGGACCCCGGAGGTGGATACGTTTGCCTCTCGCAGGCTCCCGAACTTCGTGTCGCTCTCCCAGGATCCTCTGGCTCTGGCAGTGGACGCCATGTCCCTGAGCTGGGGAGTTCTGGGATTTCTATACCTGTTTCCTCCGATGCCCATGCTGGGCAGGGTGCTTCAGAAGTTGGCTCTGGAAAAGGTGTCCGCCGTTCTCATGGCCCCACGGTGGCCAAGGCGAGTGAGGTTCGCAGACATTGTTCGGCTGGCAGTGGACCAGTTCGTTCTGCCTCTTCGGCCCGATCTGCTCACTCGGGGTCAATTGTGTTACCCCAATTTACCAGCGCTGGGTTTGATGGCCTGGCTGCTGAAACCTCCATCCTGAAGGAGGAGGGTCTTTCGGATTCAGTCATTAAGACTCTGATCAGTGCCCGGAAGAGGTCTTCTTCCATCACCTACTATAGGACTTGGAAAGCCTGTATCGCTTGGTGTGAGATAAGATCTTTTCCTTGTAGGGTCTTTTCGGTCTCCAGGATTCTGGAGTTTTTACAATCAGGGCTGGACTCTGGTCTCCAGCTAAGTACGTTGAAAGGGCAGGTCTCTGCCTTATCTATCTTTTTTCAGAAGCGTGTTGCGCTTAAGCCTTTAGTTAAAACTTTTTTCCAGGGGGTTACGCATGTGCGGCCTCCCAGGAAACCATTACTCCCGGTTTGGGATTTGAATTCCGTTCTTTCTGCTCTTCAGGCTCCTCCTTTTGAGCCTTTGCAAGATATTGCTTTGTCTACCCTGACTCAGAAGATTGTCTTCTTGGTAGCGATCACTTCGGTCCGGCGTGTCTCGGAGTTGGCGGCCTTGTCTATCCAGGCGCCTTACTTTGAGAGGCATCAGGATAAAGTGGTATTTCGGTTCAAGCCAGACTTTCTTCCTAAGGTTGTTTCTGCTTTTCATTTGAACCAAGATATTGTTCTTCCCTCCTTGTGTCCTAATCCTAAGAATGACAAAGAGAGGGTTTTTGCATTGTTTGGATGTAGTACGCTGTGTTAAGTACTACTTGATTATCACGTCTCCTTTTCGTAGGACGGATTCCTTTTTTGTTGTGCCCCATGGGCCTAAGAAGGGTTTGGCACCAGCCAAATCTTCCATTAGCAAGTGGATACGTCAGGCCGTTACTGCGGCCTATTCTGCTAAGGGAAGAGTTCCCCCTTTTCGTATCACTGCTCATTCTACTCGCGCCGTTGGGGCATGTTGGGCTTTTCAGCACCAAGCTTCTGTTGAACAAGTTTGTAAGGCCGCCACTTGGTCTTCTGTTCATACTTTTTCTAAGTTTTACAAAGTTGATGTGCGAGCCTCAGCGGATGCTGTTTTTGGCCGCAAAGTTCTGCAGGCTGCAGTCATTTAAGTTATGCTTCACCTGGCCTTGAGATTCCCATCCCTTGTGGACACTGCTTTTGGATGTCCCATTAAGTGAAGAATATTTAAAAGTGAAGCGGGGTGTGTGGCACACCAAGAATAATACCATTTTGTGAGTACTCACCTGAAAAATGGATATTGTTGGTGTGCCACACACCCCGCTTCACTCCCACCATTTTTGGTATTTCCGAAGCCTTTATATGGCGAAGCTTTTTATTTATATCAAATTGATTTTGCGGTTGCCGTTGGAATACTGGTACCTTGTCTTTCTGCTTTGTAATATACTGGTGATTGAAGGGAGGTACCAGGTATATATAGGCCGGAAGGGGGCTCGTTACAAGACTTCCTCTCTGCACTGCGTCACCTGGCGGTGAGTTAACCCATTAAGTGAAGAATATTTAAAAGTGAAGCGGGGTGTGTGGCACACCAACAATATCCATTTTTCAGGTGAGTACTCACAAAATGGTATTATCACTTTCCTGGGAAATCCCAGGAAATCCCTTCAAAAATCACAGTTGAACATGGGGAGCGCAAAATAGTGCAAAATGGTGCAAAATGGTCCGGCAACAAAGGGTAACAAAATCTCAAGGTAGGCTGGCGGTTAAAGAGGAAGTCTGGTCAAAAATGACTTCCTTGTTCGAATGCAGCATTGGGGCAGCCTGGTAAATGGGACCCCTCGGATACTCGCCTCTTTCAAGATCCTTCCATGGCGGCCATGACACATAGGGGTGAACCTAGTCTCTCTGCTGCCTAATGGGAACTATAGAAAGCCAGAAACGTAGTAAAAATAATTATTAAAAAAAAAAGCATTTGCCACCCTCTTCAGATGACACCTGAAGCAGCTGCCTTACATAGCGTCATTATAGGTGCACTCCTGCCTATCAGGCCGGCAGTTGCACAATGATGTGCATGACCGCTCATGAACCAGATAGGCTGCTCATGGTCACATGGGACATGCAACCGAGAAGGAAGGGGGGGATATTTGGGCAGCCCTTTAGCTGCATATTAAAGAGGGAGTGTGTTCCTAAAACCACCATGCTAAATGATTTTTAGCTCCTTATCTGGGAAACCTGGAGCTTGAAATGTGTAACATACAGTTTTTGGGCACAAACTTTTTACATGCAAGACTTTTCTGATGTTGAAAGATTGTGGCAGTGTTTTCATTTTTATGTATGGACTGCTTCAAAAAATAAATACAGATGGTAATTATTGCTTTTGATGACCAAAAACTTTTCATTTACATATTCTTCAATAGTCTTATTGCACCCTAATGAAGAAGTGAATGAAGTAATCTATTTTAAAGGAGTGATTATATTTAATTGATAACCTGCATTCTGTTTCCCCATAGGGGCAACAGGGACTTTCTGAATCTAGGCTCTGGTAGCCGTCAAAGCAGCACTGAAAGTGAGCTGAAGTCTCTGGATCCAAGGCCTTGGAGCAGCACCGATTCAGACGGATCCTGTCGCAATATGCGTCCTCCGGTAACCAAAGCCAGCAGCTTTAGTGGCATCTCTATCCTGACCAGAGGAGATAGCATTGGCAGCAATAAGGGTACGGCCAACCGCACAGGCCGCCCTGGTAAGATAGCTTAAATATTATCTATTTGTTTTAATTAGGATGTATATTGTTATTGCATCACGTGTACATTCCTGTAACCAGAGAACATAGTTTATCTAATTTTGTAGCTGAGAAAAAAGGGAGCTCCTTGTTGAAATTTAGCAGTTAAATTTAAAGCGGTCCTTCACTCTGAATAAGAGCATATCTTATATGTTTCCCACACCCTGTACATACAGATTGCTCACGTTAAAAATCATCCTACCTGCATCTACTGCATGTTATGAGCCTTTAAACATCCAAGATGGCGGCTCATGGAACGTCAGGCAGCCTGCAAACAGGAAGTGCCTTCTGTCTGTGCTGCTCTGCATTCTGGGATTGCTGACCTTTTCCTGACCCCAGCTCTGCTCTGCCTAAGCAAAGCACAGCTATAACCCGCCCCCGCTGTCCTCTCCTCAGTAAGTGTGATGCTTCTGAGGCAAGATGGCGGCGCCCGTATCCTAAAGTCTGAACAGAGTTGCAGCCCAGTGGGGGAAAGAATAATAAGTGAGTGACTAAAAACTTAAAATATCTTAACTTTAGATGCTGGGAAATAGTTTTTTAAGGGTTTGGGCTTTTCAATAAATCATGGTGAAGGTCCGTTTTAACTGCTAACTATTAAACTGGACCTAATTAATACAAAGAGAAAATGGCCGCATCAACCTATAAATGGGGCGTGCTAACCTGGTCGTACATGCAAAAGTTCCACCAACAAGAGACCCCACAGTCCCTTAAAACAAAACCAGGATGAAACGGCACCGCCCAATGATAATCAAAAATATCCTATTTATTATTACACAAAAGCCACATGTATACAGACGGGGGGGTGGGGGTGACAGGCGGTGATGCAGGCTATAGTATGGGTAACACATTAATTTGATTGGCACATATGATTATGTTGTATATGTTTTTTATGAGCTGTTTTTCTTTTTCTGCTTCTGGCGGTCCTCACAGATAGGCCATTTGGCCTTGCCTATTAGCACTTTATATGCATTACTTTTGCACTGATAAATGTGTTTGATGCACATTTATATGACACTAATTGGGAAAGGAATCTGTATGATAATGATAATGTTGTGAGATAGAACATTGGTTGATAATTTATAAGAGGATTAGCTTGCTCACAGTGCTCCCTGGTGGTCACAAACGTTTTAATTGTGTTTTAAATGCCTGTATACATGTGGCTTTTGTGTAATAGGATATATTCTTAGTATACAGTACGTCCTGCTCCAAATCTAATACTTACACTTGGGATATACTCCGCCAGATGGCGCTGGACTGCAGAGACATCGAAAATAGGCTCCTCCCGGCCCCTCAAATACCCGGGGACCTCCCACAAATCCCCCAGAATTTCTCTGCAGTCTGGCTGCGAAGAACGAGAAATGGCTCTCTACTCGCAGGTGAGCGGGGCTATTAGCCTGCGGCCCTGTAGGACTATTCCCACCCGTTCCACTAGTAATATGCCTCCCAGCTTTGGCTGCGCTGGTCTGGTGAAGGTAGGCGGCACCGCTGTTAGGTGCTTAGGAGCGCTGCTCCACCGCAATCCCCCACCAAAGGGTAGGCGGTTCAGGCTTATGGTGAGCCTCTATGGGATGCCCCTCCCGCACTATTGTCCCTGCCTATCGGTGGGCCCTATTTAAGTGGCCGCCGTCCTCCCTCATCCTCCTTGTAGTCTTCGGGGGAAAAGAGGGGTGTGTGTGTGTATGTGTATAGATATGTATGTTATGCATTCTGTGCTTTACACTCTCTTTTCACGTGCCTTTTATTCTTGTGTCAGCCGCCGCGCTGACTTGTCTTTACTGCATCTTTAAATTTGCCGCCGCGCTGACTTGGTTCCGCGCTTGGCGGCGGCATTACCTCAGGCGCTGGTGAGCCATCATTGGCTGCTTGCTGTTCTGGCTTCTCGCTCTTTGGGGGGGCGGGGCCCGTCTTTGGCGCATTCCGCGTCATCGCTGTTATCGGCCCGCCCCTCGAGGTATACCGACACCATCTTTCCTGCTTGGTTGGCCTATGCGCGACGGACTCCTACCTACCGCGGTCCGTAATTGCCCTCGCGGGCGGCTTTGTATCTTTCACTTTTGTTACGATGTACTTAAGGTCTTGTCTGCTTATGTCTTTCAGGCGGGACGAACCCTTCTTGGCTTCTCCCGGCCCTGTTTTAGTATATTACTTGTAGGCCTTGTAAAAATTATACTCCCACTTCCCTAGCGGGTTATTGGGGCATCCAGGGTTGCTACATAGCATTATTCCATATCGGCGTATAGCGCCGCTATAATCATCATATGGAGGCATCCCAGGATAATGTGACCGGGGTCCCTTCGGGACAAGACCGGCTGTGTGTAGCGTGTGGGCAGCCTCATGCTGACAAGGCGCGGGTCTGTGTACCCTGTGCTGAGCAGGTGCTTGCATTGCAATCTGGCCTGCCAGTGGCTGCACCTCGTTTCACTTCGCCTACTCCCCCAAGCTTAAACCTTACTCCTACTGAGTTGCATACAAGTGGGGATTCTCAGCCTGATGTGTCTTCTAGACTGGCTACTGTTGGAACAGTTGATTGCGAAGTCCTTAGCGCGTAAGGCCCCTGCTAAGAAGCGGCACTTGACGCCTAATGTTACTGTTTTCCCTATGGGAACTGAGGAGTTTTTGAATCTGTGTGGCTATACCCCGTCTGACGAAGGGGAGCTCTTTTCTGATTCAGGCTCATCTGATGAGAGACCAAGGGGTCACGACGATTCTGGCTCTGACCCCTGGGCCCCGGATGACACTGACAGATTGACACAGATTTTTGAGGTTCTGTCTATCTCTCTCCCTGTTGAGGCTCCCAGGCAAAGAGGGGAGCTTTTCCATACAGCAAGATCACATTTGGAATTTCCAGAGCAGGGACATTTCCATAACCTTGTGCTCAAGGAATGGGAGCGCCCCAGTAAACTTCCCGGGGTTCCAAAAAGTTGGGATAGGAAGTATCCCTTTCCTGCTGAGGTGGTTAAATGTTGGTCATCCCCCCCCCCCCCGAGGTGGATGCCCCGATCCTAGGGCTATCTAACACCTCTGTCATGCATTCCCCTGATTCTACTACCCAGCGGGATGCTGAAGACCGGCGTATTGTGCAGCTGGCATCCCACGCCTTTGGATGTGCGGGGACGGCGCTGCACCCGGTCTGTGCCTCTGCCATTACTGCTGTGGCCACTAGAACCTTTATCAGAAATATGCTTGATGGTGCCCTGATGATTTGCCTTGTGAGGTGTTTAATGCACTCTCCAGTTGTGATGTTTTTGTAAATTTTATCCTATCAGCATTGGATGACACCATCAGAATGTGTGCCAGAACTTCTGCTCTCGTGGTGGCTATACGCCGCTCGGTTTGGCTGCGCCAGTGGGCTGCTGACAATGCTGCCAAGAAGGCCCTCACTGGTTTTCTCTTTAAAGGACTGCACCTGTTTGGGGACCGCCTGGACCTTTTTGCTAAGGGAGGCAGGTTACCCAAGCGCAGGCGGCAATCTCGGCCCTTTCGGGGTCAGGTTTCCTTATCCTTCCCTTACCGTGGTGCAAGACAGGGAAGGGGGGTTTCTTTCCCTGGGGCCCGGGGAGATTTCTGGGGTAGAGGCAGAGGACATTGACGTCCTGGCTCCTCCTGGGGTCCCAAAGATAAATCCTCTCCCAAGCCCCCTCAGGCATGATGGGGCACCCTCACTCATCTGGGTGAGGGGACGGCTGCAGCACTTCGCTCACGTCTGGAGGCCTCATGTCTCAGACCGGTGGATTCAGGAGGTAGTGTCCCCCTTCAAGATTCATCAGATCCCGGATTCCCCAGGACCCTGTGTCAGCTCAGGAGCTAGTGCAAGCAGTGCAGGGCCTCCTGGATCTGGGGGTCATCTGCCAGGTCCCCTTAAGAGAAAAGGGCAAGGGCTTTTATTCCAACCTATTCACAGTACCCAAAAAAGATGGTTCTGTCAGGCCCATCCTGGACCTGAAGATCCTCAACAAGTTTGTCAGGGGCAGGCGCTTTCGCATGGAATCTCTGCGCTCTGCCATCAGTTCCCTGCGCCAAGGGGATTTCATGACTTCTGTGGACATCAAAGATGGTGGCCTTGCCCTTCGGTCTCACTTCAGCTCCCAGGGTGTTCACCAACGTGCTGGCTGGCGTGATGTCTTTGCTCAGATGTCAGGGCGTACGCGTGCTTCCCTATCTGGACGACATCCTCATCACTTCCCAGTCTCTACATCAGGCAGAGTTGGATACTGAGCTGGTGGTGTCCACTCTGGAGTCATTTGGGTGGGTGATCAACCACCCCAAGTCCTCACTGTCCCCTTCCTTGGTAACTCCATTCCTATTAATGAGTCTGGATACAGTTCAGGCAAGGACCTTCCTTCCTCAGCAGAAGGTGGACAGTCTGATTGCACAGGCTCAGTCCCTCCTAGCTTGTCCCCATCCCTCCATCAGGCAGGGGATGCAGCTGGTGGGCCTGATGGTGGCATGCTTCGAAGGGGTCCCTTATGCTCCGTTCCACTTGAGGCCTCTGCAACTTCACCTATTGTCAGTATGGGACAAGGACCCAGCGTCCTTGGACAGGGTCTGTGTGCTCTCCCCCCTGGTCAGGAGGTCCCTCTTGTGGTGGATGGACCCAAGGAGCCTGTTGGGGGGCAGATCCTTTCTTGCCCCTTCCTGGAAGACGGTCACCACGGATGCCAGTCTGTCAGTTTGGGGGGGTTTCTGGAAGTCCCTGCGGTTCCAGGGGAGGTGGGGCCCTCAGGAGGCCCACACACCTATCAATGTCTTGGAGCAGCGGGCGATCAGGTTAGTTCTGGCTCACTTGACTATTCATCTTCGGGGCCTGCCTGTTCAGGTGCGCTCGGACAACCAGACGGCAGTTGCCTACATCAATCATCAGGGAGGGACCCGGAGCAAGGGGGCCCTCCAGGAAGCGTCTCTGATCCTGACTTGGGCGGAGGCCAATGTCCCCTGCATTTCAGCTGTGTACATCCCGGGGGGGGGGGGGGGGGGAATCGCCTGGCGGACTCTGAGCAGGGGGACCTCTCGCCAGGGAGAATGGTCCCTATGCAGCATGGTTTTTCAATCTCTGTGTCACAGTTGGGGCCAACCAGATGTGGATCTGTTTGCGCCCCACCACAATCACAAGCTCCCAGCTTTTGTCTCTCTGTCAAGGGATCCTGTGGTCCTGACCTCGGATGCGCTAGCAATGTCATGGAAGGACTTTCAGTTCCTGTATGTCTTCCCTCCAATCCCCCTGCTAGGCAGGGTTCTGCGCAAGATTGCTCTGGAAGGGGTGACCAAGAAGAGTGTGGTTCGCAGACGTGGTACAGCTGGCAGTAGATCAGTACGCTCTGCCCTTGGTGCCAGATCTGCTCACTCAGGGCTCACTACGCCATCCCAATTTACAAACTCTGGCTTTGACGGCTTGGCTGCTGAAACCTCCATCTTGATGGAGAAGGGGCTGTCTTCCTCGTTTGTGGATACTTTGATTAAAGCTAGGAAGAAGTCTTCCTCTTCCATTTATTACAGGGTTTGGCGTGCCTACATTGACTGGTGTGAGTCTAGGTTTCTTCCCTGTCCTGTGTTCTCTATCCCCAGGATTCTGGAGTTCCTGCAGCATGGGTTGGAGATGGGGCTCCAACTCAGTACTCTGAAGGGTCAGGTTTCTGCCCTGGCTATTTTCTTCCAGAAGTCCTTTGCTCAGCACCCTCTGATCAGGACTTTTTTCCAGGGGGTCACTCATGTACGTCCCCCACGTAAGCCTATGGTGCCTATTTGGGATCTGAACTTGTTCCTGTCAGCCTTGCAGGGTGCTCCCTTTGAACCTATGCAGGATGCTGCCTTGGCCATTCTTACGCTCAAGGTTGTGTTTTTGGTGGCTATCACTTCTGTCAGGCGTGTGTCTGAGTTGGCGGCGCTGTCCATTCAGCCCCCCTACTATGAGACACACCAGGACAAGGTGGTGTTTCGTTTCAAACCTGACTTTCTGCCTAAGGTAGTGTCTGCTTTTCATTTGAATCAGGATATTGTTCTTCCTTCTTTGTGCCCTAATCCTAGCAATGCTAAGGAGAGAGTTTTGCACTCTTTGGATGTGGTTAGGTGTCTGAAGTACTATCTGGTGGCTACTGCACTTCTGGTCCTAGGGAGGGAAGGGAAGAATCTTCTCTTTTCCGCCTTACTGCTCATTCCACTCGTGCTATTGGTGCCTCTTGGGCTTTTCAGCACCAGGCTTCTGTTGACCAAGTTTTACAAGGTTGATGTTAGGGCCTCAGCTGATGCTGCTTTTGGCCGAAAGGTTCTGCAGGCGGCAGTGGTTTAAACTGTCTGCTGCTGATTTTTCTTGGGGATCCCACCCTACTTTATGGACACTGCTATTGGATGTCCCAACTGTAAGTATTAGATTTGGAGCAGGACGTACTGTATACTAAGAATAATAAAATTCTGTGATTACTCACCTGCAGAATTGGTATTATGAGTATACAGTACGTCCTGCTCCAACCCACCGTTGGTTTGCATATCTTGGATCCCCTGTATGGTGATTGTTGTCATTGTTATAGTTGATAGTTTGGATTAATTCTCCCGGCTTCTCCTTAACTGCTTTTCAATGCTGGGGATTTCTGGGAAGTCCCCGGGTATTTGAGGGGCCGGGAGGAACCTATTTTCGATGTCTCTGCAGTCCAGCGCCATCTGGCGCAGTATATCCCAAGTGTAAGTATTAGATTTGGAGCAGGACGTACTGTATACTCATAATACCAGTTCTACAGGTGAGTAATCACAGAATTGTATATTCTTAGTATACAGTACGTCCTGCTCCAGATATATTACTTACACTTGGGTTATCCTCCGCCAGATGGCGCTGCACTGCAGAGATATGTAAAACAGGCTCCTCCCGGCCCCTCAAATACCCGGGGACCTCCCACAAATCCCCAGATTTCTCTGCAGTGCTTACTGCGAAGACATGAAATTATCACTGTCGCAGCTGAGCGGGGCTATTAAAGCCTGCGGCCCTGTTGGGACTATTCCCACCCGTCCTTGATGTGATGTGCCTCCCAGCATGGGCTGCGCTGGTCGGGTGAAGGTAGGTAGCACCATGTGTGCTTAAGGAGCGTCGCTCCACCTCCCCCACCAAAGGGTAGGCGGTATAGGCTGATGGTGAGCCTTATGGGATGCCCCTCCCCTCCCGAATTATTGTCCCATTCCCCCAGTAGCGGTGGCCCTGTACAAAGGGCCGCCATCCTCCCTCATTCTCCCAGTAGTCCTCGGGAGGAAGAGAAGGGGGGGGGTTGTGTGGATGTCCGTGTACTGTGATTACATGCTTATGGCCCTCTTTGTAATGTCTGCTTGGACTGGTATATGTGGTGTCAACCGCCGCGCTGACTTGTCTTTTTACACTGTCAAGGCCGCCGCGTGCGCCTTATACTTAGTATACAGTACGTCCTGCTCCAGATATAATACTTACACTTGGGTTATCCTCTGCCAGATGGCGCTGCACTGCAGAGACATGGAAAAACAGGCTCCTTCCGGCCCTTCAAATACCCAGGGACCTCCCACAAAACCCCAGATTTCTCTGTAGTGCTGACTGCGAAGACATGATGTATCACTCTCTAGCATGTGAGCGGGGCTATTAAAGCCTGCGGCCCTGTTGGACTACTCCCACTCGTCCTCTTCGTGATGTGCCTCCCAGCCTGGGCTGCGCTGGTCGGGTTAAGGTAGGCAGCACTACGCGTGCTCATGGAGCCATGCTCCTCCGCAGTCCCCCACCAAAGGGTAGGCGGTTTAGGCTGATGGTGAGCCTCTAGTGGATGCCCCTCCCGCATTATTGCCCCATACCCCGTTTAGCGGTGGACCCTGTTCAAAGGGTCGCCATCCTCCCTCGTTCCCCCCGTAGTTCGGGGGGGAAAGAAAGGGGGGGGGGTGTGTGGTGGTCTTAGTGTATTCAGTACACGTTATGGCCTTAGTATTGTCCTTGACTCATACACCTGGTGTCAGAGCCGCGCTGTTTGTTTTTTTTTTATTGCCTATCGGCATGCGAACAGGCGGCGGCGTCGCCTTCATTGGTAAACGTTGTCGGCGCATCTGGAAGTAATCCCCGTTTTCCTTCTATAGTGTGTCATACACTCGCTTGTTACTGTCTGCACTGACTACTGTCTTCAGAGCTTCGGGGGGGCGGAGACCTGGCTTGGCGCGCCCCGCGTCACAGCCCGCTCTGGCCCGCCCTTCGAGGTTCGCTTGGCGCCATTTAGATGCTCATTGCGCGCGTGGTAACAGTCGTCCTCCCTCGTTCTGTAAGTGCCCTTGCGGGCGATTTTCATGTTTCTTGCTTACTGCGCATGGCTCTGACATCCCTATCCCCATTATGTCTTTCAGATGGTTGAATCCAGTGGCTTAATTACTCCCACTACTCTGCAGGTCTTTGGGGCATCCAGGGTAGCTTATAGCGTCAATCCCTACTGGCCTATTGTGCCTATTAATCACCATATAGAGGCATCCCAGGATATTGTGAACGGGGTTCCCTCGGGACAAGCCTGGCTGTGTGTAGCTTGTGGGGTCTCGTCTATCAACGGTGACAATGCATGGGTCTGCGTCCCTTGTGCACAGCAGGCGCTAATGGTACTTCCCGCCCCTCCTGTGGCTGGGCCTGCACCTCGCCTCACTTCACCTACCCCCCCCCCCCCCACAAGCCTGAGTCTAACCCCCAGTACAAGCGGGGATTCTCATCCTGATGTGGCTACTAGACTGGCCAGTGTTGAAAAATTGCTTGCTAGTACTCTAGCGTGGAAGGCCACCGCGAAAAAGCGGCACATAATCCCTGACTCTGCTCCTTTCCCTACGGAGTCTGATGAGTTTACGCATCTATATGACCATACCCTTTCGGACGAAAGGGGAGCTGATCTCTGACTCAGAGTCATCTGATGAGAAGTCTAGGGGTCATGACGATTCTGGTTCTGATCACTGGACCCCGGATGATACTGATAAGCTAATGCTTCATATTTTTGAGGTTTTGTCCATCTCTCCCCCTGTTGCGGCTCCCAGGCAAAGGGGTGAGCTATTCCATACTGCTAAGGCTCAATTGGAATTTCCTGAGCAAACCCATTTCAATAACCTCGTGCTTAAGGAGTGGGAACATCCCAGTAGACTTCCCGGGATCCCTAAGAGTCTGGACAGGAAGTATCCATTTCCTGCTGATATGGTCAAGTGCTGGTCATCGCCCCCCCCCCCCCCCCCCCCCCGAGGTCGATGCTCCTATTCTAGGGCTGTCTAACACCTCTATTATGCACTCCCCTGACACTACTACGCTGCGGGATTCTGAGGACCGGCGCATTGACCAGTTGGCGTGCCATGCCTTTGCGTTTGAAGGGGTGGCGCTACGCCCGGTCTGCGCTCTGGCCATTACTGCCGTGGCGCTCAGGGCCATGGTCAGGAATGCACTTGACGGCCCAGACGAGTTGCCTACTGATACTATTAATGAACTGTCTAACTGTGATGTATTTGTGAACTTTATCCTGTCTGCATCGGATGATGCTATTAGGCTGTGTGCCAGATCTTCCGCCTTGGCGGAGGCTATATGCCGTGCGGTATGGCTGCGCCAGTGGGCAGCCAACAATGCTGCTATGAAAGCCCTTACTGGGCTCCCATTCAAGGGACTACGCCTGTTTGGGGACCGCCTAGACCTCTTTGCTGAAGGAGGTAAGTTACCACAGCGCAGGCGGCAGCCTCGGCCCTTTCGCAGCCAGGGCCCCCTTTCAGCCCCCTACAGAGGCGCTAAGCAGGGAAAAGGGGTGTCCTTCGCGGGGGCTCGCGCAGACTCCTGGCATAGGAGCAGGGGGCGACATCCTGGCTCCTCCTGGGGGACCAAGCCCAAAGCCCCTCCCAAGACCCCTCAGGCATGATGTGGCGCCCTCGCCCGCCAGGGTGGGGGGGACGGCTACAGCACTTTGCGCACGTTTGGAGGCGCCAAGTCTCAGACCGGTGGATTCAGGAGGTAGTTACCTCCGGCTACAAGATAGAGTTTGCTGTGCGGCCCCCCTCAAGATTCATCAGGTCCCGGATCCCCCAGGACCCGGTATCGACTCAGGTCCTGATGCAGGCAGTACAAGGACTTCTGGATCTGGGAGTTATTTGCAAGGTTCCCTTGGGAGAATTGGGAGAAGGGTTCTACTCCAACCTTTTCACAGTACCCAAAAGAGATGGGTCAGTCAGGCCCATTCTGGATTTAAAGATCCTCAACAAATTTGTCAAGAACAAGCGCTTTCGCATGGAAACCCTGCACTCGGCCGTTGGCTCTCTGCGTCCAGGGGATTTTATGACGTCTGTGGACATCAAAGATGCTTACCTTCACATCCCTGTGTTCCTGGGACATCAAAGGTTTCTCAGATTCGAGTTGAAAGATCAACATTACCAATTTGTGGCTCCACCGTTTGGCCTCACTTCAGCTCCCAGAGTGTTCACCAAGGTATTGGCGGGGGTGATGTCCTTGATAAAGTCAGGGGGCATTCGAGTGCTGCCCTACCTGGACAACATCCTCATCGCCTCATGGCCTCTACAGCAGGCGGAGCTGGACACTCAGCTGGTGGTGTCCACCTTGGAGTCCTTCGGCTGGGTGATCAATCATCCCAAGTCCTCCCTGTCCCCTTCACCGGTGACCCCATTCCTGGGGATGATTCTGGATACGGTTCAGTCACGTATATTCCTTCCCCAACAGAAGGTGGAAGCTCTGACTGCGCAGGTGCGGTCCCTGCTCTCGTGCCTCCAGCTCTCCCTCAGACAGGGAATGCAGCTGGTGGGCCTGATGGTGGCGAGCTTCGAGGCGGTGCCCTTTGCTCAGTTCCATTCGAGGCCTCTGCAGCTTCACCTCCTATCAGTATGGGACAAGGACCCCGTGTCCTTGGGCGGGGTTTGTGTGCTTCCCCCATTGGTCAGAAGGTCCCTCTCGTGGTGGCTGGACCACAAGAACTTGCTAAAGGGCAGGTCCTTTCTAGCCCCCTCCTGGGAGACGGTCACCACGGATGCCAGTCTGTCAGGTTGGGGGGGATTTTGGAAGTCCCTGAGGTTCCAGGAGAGGCGGGGCCCTCAGGAGGCCCATTTACCCATCAACATTCTGGAACTACGGGCGGTCAGGTTGGTTTTGGAGCAGTTGACCGATCACCTGCAGGGTTTGTCTGTGCAAGTGCGCTCAGACAACAGGACAGCGGTTGCCTACATCAACCATCAGGGAGGGACCCGGAGCAAAGGTGCCCTCCAGGAAGTATCGCGGATTCTGACATGGGCGGAGGCCAATGTTCAGTGCATCTCGGCTGTTTATATCCCGGGGGTAGAGAATCTTCTAGCAGACTCTCTGAGCAGGGGGCTTCCCGTCAGGGGGAGTGGTCCCTCTGCAACAGGGTATTCCAGTTCCTGTGTTACCGGTGGGGGCTACCGGATGTGGATCTGTTTGCATCCCGTCACAATCACAAGCTCCCGGGCTTTGTCTCCCTGTCTCAGGATCCTTTGGCCTTGGCCACGGACGCTCTGTCACTGTCATGGAAGAAATATTCTAAGCAGACAGCACGTCCTGCTCCAGACATAGTCCTTACATGTGGGTATACCTCCGCCTTCAGCGCCGTGCACTGCAGAATCATGAAGAAAACAAGCTCCTCCCGGCCCTACATATACCGAGGGACCTCCCACAAATCCCCAGATTCCTCTGCAGTGCTGAAACTGCGAAGACATGAAGTATCACGCTCTCGCAGGCGAGCGGGGCTTTATAGCCCGAGGCCCTACGGGACTATTTCCACCCGTCCTCTTTGTGAGTAACATGCCTCCCAGCCTGGGCTGCGTTGGTCGGGTGAAGGTAGGCAGCACCTACTGTGCTTACGGAGCCATGCTCCACCGCAATCCCCATCCTTGGGGTAGGCGGTTTAGGCTAATGGTGAGCCTCATAGTGGATGCCCCTCCCGCACCTTGCCCCACGCCCCATGTAGCGGTGAACCCCTATTGCTGGGTCACCTTCTTCCTTAGTTCCCCCCGTTCGTGGGGGGAAAAAGAGGGGGGGGGGTTGTGTACGTTGGCCTAATCTTGCCATATCACACGCCTTGCCTTAGCCCTATTTGGTTTCCGGGGGTCAGAGCCGTGCATTAAACTTTATTTTTATGTTGGCCACAGCGCCTTTAAAATATGTGACTTGGCGTGTAAGGCGGCTCTGTCTCGCGACGCCATGGCGTTTATTTCTTTTCCTGTCTTGTTCCGTGGAGCTTTGCGCTCTCCGTATGTTGGGAGTTGGCACCCTAGTTGGATGGCTGGGACTAGCTCTCTATTCCCTATGGAATGAGGTCTTACCCATGGGGTAGTAGAGTTCTTATGGCATGCCTGGAGTTGGTCTTCCAACTCAGTTCCTTGAGAGGTTCCAGGGTTCGCCCTGTTTGTCCTCGGTAGAGACTAGCTTCAAGCTTCGGTGTTGAGCTTTCCTCAGGGGTGGCTCAGGCGCATTCCCCAGAGAATTCTAAGCTCCCTTGGGGGGGGGGGGGGGGGGTTGCTTATCCTGTTGCCCTGCTAAGGGTTTCCCTGGGTCTTATTCAGGTTCTTGTCTGAACTGTTCCCTGCCTCAGATGACTCCTTCGGGGCGGGTGCCTCAGTCTGGGGCGTGCCATAGGAGACGGCTTTCTTAGCCTAGTCCTTTTTATATTTTTTACAGCTCTTTATATCTGTACACCGTCTGGTGAGGATGTGTCTGCCTTGCACCAAGCTTGAGTCCAGGCGGAGGGTTGTTATTCTCCTCGATTCCAGAACCTATGGTCTTTGGACTGGTGTTCTGCTTACTCTGAGCTTAAAAGGGATCTGTATCCCTCAATAGGCGTTGGGAACCTCTGGACTGCTTCCTGTCCAGGGTTGGGGCTATGCCCGCTGGGCTTATAGACGTCACCATCCTTCTTGCAGCAGGATCTGGTTACTCCCATGAGTATGGGAGTCTGTTGGACTGGTCTTGCTTGGCTGGTTGCCCTTCTGAGCTCCTGATTATCATGTTGGCTCTTGAGGAGCCTTGTTAGCTCGTGTTCAGTATTACGTTGGTCTCGCCGAGACCAGGGTTCGTATTCCCTGACGGGAAAGGTTCTATGGTTGCCATGGCTACCCTGTTATCGTTAGTAGCATGGTTAGGCTGTTACTCTGTCCTGTTTGTTAAGGGAGATTCATTCTTCTCTCTTGGTTTGGATTTCTTCTACCGGTGCTTCATTTGGGCCTTATGCACTTGGTTGTTGAGCAGGCTGACTAATTCTCTGCTCGTGTTTCATTAGCCTTGTAAGGCTTCATAAGTTAAGTAAGAGCTTTGCTCTAGTTGCTCCTGGTAGCAAGGTTACAGGCGATAGCGCTGTTTTGGTTGGCTGTGCCATTTTTCATGGGGATCCCACCCTACTTATGGACACTGCTATTGGATGTCCCACATGTAAGGACTATGTCTGGAGCAGGACGTGCTGTCTGCTTAGAATAATACAACTCTGTGAAGTACTCACCTGTAGAGTTGGTATTATATGCAGACAGCACGTCCTGCTCCACCCCACCGTGATTCACTTTGTTCTGGATCCCCTGTGTGGTGATTATTATCTTGGATATTATTGCCAGTCTCGGGGTGGTTGTTTTCCTCCTGGCTTCTTCTCTCACTGCTTTTCAATGCTGGGGATTTGTGGGAGGTCCCTCGGTATATGTAGGGCCGGGAGGAGATTGTTTTCTTCATGATTCTGCAGTGCATGGCGCTGAAGGCGCATGTAAGGACTATGTCTGGAGCAGGACGTGCTGTCTGCATATAATACCAACTCTACAGGTGAGTACTTCACAGAGTTGTATTTTCGGCTCCTGTATGCCTTTCCCCCGTTCTCCCTGCTGGGCAGGGCACTGCGCAAGATTGCCCTGGAAAGGGTGCCAGTGATTCTGGTGGCCCCAAGGTGGCCAAGAAGAGTGTGGTTCGCAGACGTGGTACAAATGGCAGTAGACCAGTACGTCCTGCCAGAGGAGCCAGATCTACTCACTCAGGGCTCCTTACGCCATCCCAGTTTACAAACTCTGGCTTTGGTGGCCTGGCTGCTGAAACCTCATCTTGATGGAGAAAGGCTTGTCTGCCTCAGTGGTGGATACAATGATACAGGCTAGGAAGAAAACTTCTTCTGCCATCAATTATAGGGTATGGCGTTCCTACATTGACTGGTGTGAGTCCAGGTCTCTTCCCTGCAGGGAATTCTTAATCCCTAGAATTCTGGAGTTTTTACAACATGGATTGGAGTTGGGTTTAAAACTCAGTACTCTGAAGGGTCAGGTTTCTGCCTGGTCTGTCTTCTTTCAGAAGTCTTTTGCTCAGCATCCCTTGGTTAAGACCTTCTTTCAGGGGGTCACTCACGTGCGTCCCCCACGTAAGCCTACGGTCCCTGTTTGAGACTTGAACCTGGTTTTGTCTGCCTTACAGGGTGCTCCCTTTGAGCCTATTCAGGATGCTGCTCTGGCTGTACTTACCCTCAAAGTTGTTTTTCTGGTGGCTATTACTTCGGTCAGGCGTGTGTCTGAGCTGGCGGCTTTGTCTATCCAGCCCCCATACTACGAGATACACCAGGACAAGGTGGTGGTCCGCTTTAAGCCAGATTTTCTGCCAAAGGTGGTGTCTGCCTTTCATTTGAATCAGGATATTGTTCTTCCTTCATTGTGTCCTAACCCTAGCAACGCTAAGGAAAGGGTTTTGCATTCATTGGATGTGGTCAGGTGTCTGAAATATTACCTGGTAGTCACTGCGGCTTTCAGGAAGACTGATGCTCTTTTTGTGGTCCCTTCTGGTCCTAGGAAGGGTTTGGCTCCTGCCAAGTCTACTATTAGCAAATGGATTCGTCAGGCTGTGATTCAGGCCTATTCTGCTAAGGGGAAGAATCCTCCCTTCCGCCTTACTGCTCATTCTACTCGTGCTATTGGTGCCTCTTGGGCCTTCCAGCACCAGGCTTCTGTTGAACAAGTTTGCAAGGCCGCTACTTGGTCTTCGGTTCATACCTTTTCAAAGTTTTACAAGGTTGATGTTAGGGCCTCAGCTGATGCTGTTTTTGGCCGTAAGGTTTTGCAGGCGGCAGTGGTTTAAACAGCTTGTTGTCACCTTTTGTTGGGGGATCCCACCCTACTTTCTGGACACTGCTATTGGATGTCCCAAGTGTAAGTATTATATCTGGAGCAGGACGTACTGTATACTAAGAATAATACAATTCTGTGAAATACTCACCTGTAGAATTGATATTATTTGTATACAGTACGTCCTGCTCCACCCCACCCTGTTTTTTTTGCATTATTCTGGATCCCCTGTATGGTGATTGTTATTGTTATTATTACCAGTTGTTCTGGGTGGTTTAATTCTCCCGGCTTCTTGTTCACTGCTTTTCAATGCTGGGGTTTTGTGGGAGGTCCCTGGGTATTTGAAGGGCCGGGAGGAGCCTGTTTTTCCATGTCTCTGCAGTGCAGCGCCATCTGGCGGAGTATAACCCAAGTGTAAGTATTATATCTGAAGCAGGACGTACTGTATGCAAATAATATCAATTCTACAGGTGAGTATTTCACAGAATTGTATTTTCCTTCATTTGGTTGTTCCGCGCCGGGCAGCGGCATTACCTCAGACGCTTCTGCGTCCTCATTGGCTGCTTGTCTGTTGGACTTCGCACTCTTCGGGGAGGCGGTGCCTGGCATGGCGCGCCTCGTGTCACGGCTAGCTCTGGCCCGCGCTTCGAGGTTCTCGGCGCCATTTTGTCTGGGCGCGCGCGCGTGTGTGTGTGACGTTCTTACTTACCGTGGTCCATAAGTGCCCTCGCGGGCGGCTTTATAATTCTCTGTAGTGTGTTTCGATTCTGACACCCTTCTTCTCATTGTGTCTTTCAGAGGGTGATATTCCTCAGCAGAAGGTGGAAATCTGCTTGCACAAGTTCAGTTTCTCCTAGCTGTCCCCGTTCTTTCACCAAGGCAGGGGATGCAGCTGATGGGCCTGATGGTGGCGTGCTTTGCAGCGGCCCTTTGTGCTCAGTCCCTCTTGGGGCTTCTGCAACTTCTCCTATTGTCTGTATGGGACAAGGACCCAGCGTCCTCGGACAGGGTCTGGGTGTCTCCCCCCCCCCCCCCCTGGTAAGGAGGTCCCTCTTTGTAGTGGATGGACTCAAGGAACCTATTGGGGGGCGGAACCTTCTTGCTCCTTCCTGGGAGACGGTCACCACGGATGCCGGTCTATCAGGTTGGGGGGTTTCTCCTGGCCCTGCGGTTCCAGGGGAGGTGGGGTCCTTAGGAGGCCTATTCACCTATCAATGTCCTGCAGCTGTGAGCGATCAGGTTAGTTCTGATTCGTTTGACTGCTCATTTCAGGGCCTGCCTGTTCAGGGGCGCACTGTCACTCTGATGGCGGTTGCCTACATCAATCATCAGGGAGGGACCCGGAAGAAGAGGGTCCTCCAGGAAGTGTCTCTGATTCTGATCCGGTGGAGGCCAATGTTCCTTGCTTTTCAGCGGTATACATTCCGGGGGGGGTCCCTCTGCAACAGGGTGTTCCAATCTCTGTATCACCGTTGGGGCCAACCTATGTGGATCTGTTTGCGTTCTGTCACAATCACAAACTCCCGGCCTTTGTCTCCCCGTACCAGGATCCTCTGACCGTGCCCATGGATGCCTCAGTACTGTCATGGCGGGACATTCAGTTTCTGTATGTCTTTCTACATTTCTGCGCAGGATTGTTCTGGAAGGAGTGCCAGTTGTTCTGGTGGCCAAGAAGAGAGTGGTTCGCAGACGTGGTGCAGATGGCAGTAGATCAGTGCTTTCTGCCTGGAGTGCCAGATCTGCTCACTTAGGACCACTTACGCCATCCCATTTACTAACTCTGGCCTTGACGGCCTGACTGCTGAAACCTCCATCTTGATGGAAAATGGTTTGTCTACCTCGTTGGTTGAGTCCATGGTGAAGGCTAGGAAAATGATTTCTTCTTCTATCTGTTGTATGGTATGGCGTTCCTACATTGACTCGTTGAGTCTTGGTCTCTTCCCTGTTGGGTGTTCTCAGTTCCCAGGGATCTGGAGTTTTACTGCATGGGTTGGAGTTTTTCTCTAACTCAGTACTCTGAAGGGTCAGGTTTCTATCCTGTCTGTCTTCTTTCAGAAGTCTTTTGTTCAGCATTCCTTGATTAAGACTGTCTTTAGGGGGTTGCTCATGTGCGTTCCCCACTACAACCTATGGTCCCTGTTTTTGGGATTTGAAAATGGTCTTGCCTGTTTTGCAGGGTGCTCCCTTTGAACCTGTGCAGGTTGCTGCCTTGGCTATTCTTACACTCAATGTCATGTTTCTGGTAGCTATCACTTCTGTCAGGCGTGTGTCTGAGTTGGCGGTGCTGTCCATTCAGCCCCCCTACTTTGAGAGGCACCAGGACAAGGTGTTTCGTTCAAAGCTGAATTCTGCCTAAAGGTAGTGTCTGCCTTTCATTTGAATCAGGATATTGTTCTTCCTTCTTTGTGCCCTAACCCTAGCAATGCTAAGGAGAGAGTTTTGCACTCTTTGGATGTGGTTAGGTGTCTGAAGTACTCTTCACTCAATCTGGTGGCTACTGCACCTTTCAAGAACACTGATGCTCTTCTTGTGGTCCCTTCTGGTCCCAGTAAGGGTTTTTGGCTCCTGCCAAGTCTACTATCAGCATGTGGATTCGTCAGGCTGTGATTCAGGCCTACTCTAAGGGGAAGAATCCTCCCTTCGCTTTATTGCTCTTTCTTCTCGTGCTATTGGTGCACCTTGGGCCTTCCAGCACCAGGCTTCTATTGCACCAGTGTGCAAGGCCGCTACTTGGTCTTTTGTTCATACCCTTTCAAAGTTTTACAAGGTTGATGTTAAGGCCTCAGCTGTTGATGTTTTTGGCCGCAAGGTTTTGCAGGCGGCAGTGGTTTAAACTGTCTGCTGTTACCTTTTTATTGGGGATCCCACCCTACTTTATGGACACTGCTATTGGATGTCCCCAAGTGTAAGTAATCTTTCTGGAGCAGGACGTACTGTATACTAAGAATAATACAATTCTGTGAAATACTCACCTGTAGAATTGGTATTATAAGTATACAGTACGGCCTGCTCCACCCCACCCTGGTTTTTGCATTATTCTGGATCCCCTGCATGGTGATTGTTATCATTGTTATAAGTTACCAGTTTTTGGGTGGTTAAATTCTCCCGGCTTCTTGTTCACTGCTTTTCAATGCTGGGGATTTGTGGGAGGTCCCCGGGTATTTGAGGGGCCGGGAGGAGCCTGTATTGCATGTCTCTTCAGTGCAGCGCCATCTGGCGGAGGATAACCCAAGTGTAAGTAATCTATCTGGAGCAGGACGTACTGTATACTTATAATACCAATTCTACAGGTGAGTATTTCACAGAATTGTATTATTCTAAGTATGTCACACACCCCGCCTCAGATAGTCATTACACTTGGGTTATACCGACCTGTAGAGGGCGATCTTGCAGAGATGTCATTAAAAAAAAAAAGGGAGCCCCTTCCGGTCCATAAATACCTGGGACCTCCCACTCATTCCCCAGTCTTTCATCTCTGCAGACGGCGAGCAAGTCAGAAGATGGATGTCTCCTCCTTGCAGGTAGCCGGGGTAACTCCCGGCCCTCTCTTTCAGTCTATTTCTGCCTGGACCTACTGTTATCCCCCTTTTTAGTAAAGAGCCTCCCAGCCTAGGCTGCGGGTCCTGGCAAAGGTAGACGGCACCTTAAGGTGCCTTAGGAGCTATGCTCCACCGTGAGACCCCATACTAAGGGGTAGGCGGTATTCCGGGTTGGTGATCCCGGTTGGGATGCCCTGTCCTTACCCTTACACCCTTGGGGTGTTAACTCCCCCTTCCCCGGTCACCCATCGTTCCCTCTTTTGAGTGCATGATTGTGTGATACGTTCTGCATGTGTGTGTGGTGCGCGTGAATTATGCTTCCATGGCCAGGCCGGCGGTTTGCGGCGCCGCCGGCCTTTACTGTCAGTCTTCGGGGGAGCTTCTTCCCCTCTGGTGCGGTTTCGGGGGGCGGGGCCAGGTGCGAGGCGCGATCCTGCGGCCCGCCCCCTCCCTCCCCCCGTGTTGCTGGTGCCGCTGCGGAGCCCGGTCACTGGCCGGGAGCCGCCTGTTGTCAGCAGAGAGGGGCGGGGTCTGGCGCAGCGCGCGATCCATGCTGGCCCGCCCCTCTTCATCCTGGCTGCCTTGTCCCTCCGCCATCGTGCAGGACGCCATTCAGTAAGCGCCCAGTGGGCTCCAGTCTTCATTGCCTGCGCAGCTGCTTGTCAGCGCGATATTGAATTATACATTCCTACTAAGGGTCCCTGGTTCATTTAAGAACTCCCTATAAATCCTCCCACTCGGGACACAGAAGGGGCATCCCGGGTCGCTTATATTGCGTAATTCCCTTGGGTATTGCGACTACCGATAAAATCACCATATGGAGGCTTCCCAGGATACCAGGCTCCCCTCGGGGCAACCCCGGCAGTGTTTGGGGTGTGGGACATCCCTTACAGGGGATGATGTTTTCCTTTGCATACCATGTGCACAGCAGACTATTACGCGGCAGTCCGGTTCCCAGGCGTCTGGTTCTGCACCGCCGGTCCCTTCTCCTACCCCTCCCCGCCTGATCCGTACCCAGTGTGATGTGGTCACGAGTGAGGAGTCGCAATCTGAGGTGTGCCAGACTGTCCAATCTTGAAAAATTATTTTCTAGCGCTGTTGCCAGAAAGGCCCCGGCTAAGAGAAAGCACTTGTTCCCAGCCACGCAGGCTTCTGATTTTGAGGAGTTTGATTCACTGGACTGGTCTGATTACCCCCCGCTAGAGGAAGGGGAGCTATTTGGGGAGTCGGATGGCTCTGACGATCAGCAGTTTGTTGGCACCGATGCCGAGCGGGGTCAGGGGGATTTGGATACCCCTAAGGTCCTGGCTCATATGTTTGAGGTTGGCAATTTCTCCTCCTGAAGTGACTCTTCCGCAGAAGGGGGAGTTCTTTGAGGAGGCTAAGCCGCGCTTAGAATTCCCTAATCAAAGGCATTTCGATGGCATTATTCTTAAGGAATGGGAGAGGCCTACTCGGCTTCCGGGTGTCCCTCCGGGTTGGGATAAGAAATATCCCTTTCCGGTGGATGCGGTGAAGCGCTGGTCGTCCCCTCCCGAGGTGGACGCCCCTATTCTGGGGTTGTCTAGCACCTCTGTTTTGCATTCTCCTGACTGTTCTACTCTCAAGGACGGTGAGGACAAACGCATTGTCCAGATGGCTTGTCACGGTTTTGCCAGTGTCGGGTCGGCCTTGCGGCCTGTTTGTGCTTCGGCGTATTTAATAGTGGCTTATAGGTCTGTTGTCAGGGACCTGTTGTCTACCTCCAGGCTTGACCCGGCTAGTGATGAGTTTACCGCCCTTAAACGGTGCAAATTGTTTGTCATTTGTGCTAGCCGCCCTGGATGACACCATGGTGATGTGTAGTAGAACTTCGGTTTTGCTGGTGGCTATTCGGCGGTCGGTTTGGTTGCGCCAGTGGGCGGCTGATTTTATGTCCAAAAAGTCACTTACGGCTCTTCCCTTTCTGGGCTTGCAGCTCTTTGGAGAAAAATTGGATTCGGTCGCAAAAGGAGGTAGGTTACCTCAGCGAAAGAAGCAACGTCGCCCCTTTGGGGGGGCGACTTCCTTTACCCCTTCCTTTCGTGGGGCCAGAGCTGAACGGGGATTGGCTGTCTTCTCCTCCAGAGGTGATTCCTGGAACAAGGGAAGAGGACGTGCCCATCCAGGTCACAGCTGGGGCTCCAAGCCCAAAGCCGTTGCCAAGCCGGCTCAGCAATGAGGGGGCGTCCTCACCCTTGCGGATGGGGGGGCGGCTGCGACTCTTCTCCCAGGTCTGTGACCAGGAGATCTCGGACAGATGGATTCGGGAAGTGGTGTCTTCCGGTTACAAGCTGGAGTTAGAGATCCGGCCTCCTCCCAGATTCTTCAGGTCTCGGGTGCCCTTGGATCCTCTGGCCGCGCAGGGGCTCCGGGCGGGAGTAAAAGATCTCCTGGACATGGCTGTCATCTGCCCGGTGCCTCCCTCGGACCGGGGCCTGGGATACTATTCCAATCTGTTCACGGTGCCCAAAAAGGATGGCTCCGTTCGTCCCATCCTGGATCTGAAGTTTCTCAACAGGTTTATCCGTCCCAGGAAGTTCCGCATAGAAACTCTGCGTTCAGCCATAATTTTGCTTCGTCAGGAGGACTTCATGACGTCCATAGACATCAAGGATGCTTATCTGCATGTTCCAATCTTCCCGGCACATCAGAGATTTCTCAGGTTCGTGGTGGAAGATCGGCATTTTCAGTTTGTGGCTCTTCCGTTCGGCCTTACCTCGGCTCCAAGGGTTTTCACCAAGGTGCTGGCGGGGGTGATGGCCCTTCTCAGAGCCCAGGGTATCCGCATCGAGCCTTATCTGGACGATCTTCTCATTATGGCATCCTCTCTCCACCAGAGAGGCGGAGCTAGATACCAGGACTGTGGTGGCCACTCTGGAGAGATTCGGCTGGGTGATCAACTATCCCAAGTCCTTCCTCTCTCCATCCAGGGTGGTGTCGTTCCTGGGAATGTCTCTGGATACTTCTCAGTCCAGGGTGTTCCTCCCCCGGCCCAAGGTTCTTTTGATTCAGGAATCTATCCATCCCTCATCCGTCCATCCGGCTGGGGATGAGACTGGTGGGATTGATGGTGGCTTCGTTCGAGGCGGTTCCCTTTGCCCAGTTTCACACAAGGACGCTCCATCTCTTGGCGGCCTGGGACAGGTCTCCGCTGTCATTGGATCAGTCTTTTATGATGTCCCCCCGGGTTTGGCATTCCCTTCGGTGGTGACTGGAGCCAAGCAATCTGATGAGGGGCAGATCCTTTCTGACCCCTTGTTGGGAGACGGTCACCACGGATGCCAGCCTGTCAGGTTGGGGGGGGGGGGGGGTTTGGAAGGATCTTCAGTTTCAGAGACTGTGGGGGCCTCAGGAGGCCCACGATCCCTTCAATGTTCTGGAGCTGAGAGCCATCGGGTTGGTTCTGGGTCGCTTGACTCATCAGTTACAGGGTTTGCCGGTTCAAGTTCGGTTGGACAATCGGACGGCGGTCGCCTACATCAATCACCAGGGAGGGACTCGCAGCAGGCGTGCCCTCAGGGAAGTGTCCTTGATCCTGGCTTGGGCAGAGAGCAATGTCCCATGCATCTCGGCGGTGTACATTCCGGGAGTGGAGAACACGGAGGCGGACTCCCTGAGCAGGTGCTCATCTTGCAGGGGGGAATGGTCTCTCAGCCCCAAGGTGTTTCGGTCGCTTTGCCACCGGTGGGGGACTCCGGAGGTGGACCTCTTTGCCTCTCGTCACAATCACAAGCTTCCGGCGTTTGTGTCTCTCTCGTGGGATCTGCTGGCTCTGGCAGTGGATGCCATGTCTCTGAACTGGAGGGATCTGGGGTTTCTGTACCTGTTCCCTCCGTTTCCCATGGTGGGCAAGGTGGTGCGCAAGCTGGCCCTAGAGGGTGCGTCAGCAATTTTGGTGGCTCCAAGATGGCCAAGACAGGTCTGGTTCGCAGACGTGGTAAGATTGGCAGCGGATCAGTTAGATCTGCCCCTTCTGCCGGATCTGCTCACTCAGGGTCAACTGCTCTACCCCAATTTACCAACGCTGGCTTTGACGGCGTGGCTGCTGAAACCTCCATCTTGAAGGAGGAAGGTCTTTCTGATGCTGTTATTCAGACTCTGGTTAGGGCTAGAAAGAAGTCTTCCTCTGCCATCTACTATAGGATTTGGAGGTCTTATATTGATTGGTGTGAGGTCCGGGCCTTGCCCTGCAGAGTGTTTTCTATCCCTAGGGTTTTGGAATTTCTGCAACATGGTCTGGACCTGGGTTTGCAGCTTAGTACGTTGAAAGGGCACGTTTCTGCCCTGGCGGTTTTCTTCCAAAGTTCTTTTGCTCTTCATCCTCTTGTTAAGACCTTTTTCCAGGGGGTTACGCATGTGCGGCCTCCTAGGAAGCCTTTGCTCCCAGTTTGGGATTTGAATTTGGTTCTTTCTGCCTTTCAGGGTCCTCCTTTTGAACCTTTGCAGGATATTGCTCTTTCTACACTTACTCAGAAGGTTGCGTTTTTGGTTGCCATCACTTCCGTTCGGCGTGTTTCGGAGTTGGCAGCTTTGTCCATTAAGGCCCCGTACTTTGAGAGGCATCAGGACAAGGTTGTTTTCCGCTTCAAGCCAGATTTCCTTCCTAAGGTGGTTTCTGCCTTTCATCTTAATCAGGACATTGTTCTACCCTCCTTGTGTCCTAAGCCCAGCAATGACAAGGAGATGGTCTTGCATTCTCTGGATGTGGTTCGCTGTGTGAAGTACTATTTGGTGGCTACTTCTTCTTTTCGTAGGACTGACGCACTTTTTGTGGTGCCCTCCGGGCCTAGGAAAGGTTTGGCTCCCGCCAAGTCTTCCATTAGTAAATGGATTTGCCAGGCCTATTGTTGGGGCCTATTCTGCCAAGGGGAAGGTTCCCCCTTTTCGTGTTACTGCTCATTCTACTCGTGCCGTTGGGGCGTCATGGGCCTTCCAGAATCAGGCCTCTGTTGAGCAAGTTTGTAAGGCTGCTACTTGGTCTTCCGTTCACACTTTTTCCAAGTTTTACAAGGTTGATGTGCGGGCCTCAGCGGATGCTGTTTTTGGCCGCAAGGTTCTGCAAGCTGCAGTGGTTTAAGTTTGTGCATTATTGCCTTGTTTTGGATCCCCGCCCTTTATGGACACTGCTATTGGATGTCCCAAGTGTAATGACTATCTGAGGCGGGGTGTGTGACATAGAATAATACCATTTTGTGATTACTCACCTGTCAAATGGGTATTGTAAGATTGTCACACACCCCGCTTCACCCCGCCGTTTGGTATTCTGGATCCTTTCTATGGTGAACCTTTTTACTGTTACTAGTTATTTTGGCTCTTCCTGGTCCCTTTTCTGCTGTCTTAATACTGGGGAATGAGTGGGAGGTCCCAGGTATTTATGGACTGGGTATTTTTTTAATGACATCTCTGCAAGATCGCCCTCTACAGGTCGGTATAACCCAAGTGTAATGACTATCTGAGGCGGGGTGTGTGACATACTTACAATACCCATTTTACAGGTGAGTAATCACAAAATGGTATTTTTTTGATTATCATTGGGTGGTGCTGTTTCATCTTTGTTTTGTTTTAAGGGACTGTGGGGTCTCTTGTTGATGGAAGTATTTAACTGGACCTGTTACGGGAAAAAAGGGTGTTGGATCCGCTGACAGCACATAAAAACAAGCTCGCACATACCACCCCAGAACGCCTGATCTGCTAACCTTCAACTTGAGCTTGTGCCAGAAAATAAGTCCCGTGTGTGCACTGGCGGTCACTCGTGAGACTCCCTTTCCGGGGCAAGCTTGAGGTAAAGGTAAGCATATTGGGTGTTCTGGGAGGGGGGGGGTATGTATTCTGGATGCCCCTGAGCTTGATTTTATGTGGTGTCAGTGGTACCAACACCCTAGCTACCTTAAACCAGATCAACACCCGCTTTTTCTGTTTTTTATGAACTCAGATTAGACTTCGTGCCATCTCCCATAGTATGCAGCTCAATAAAAGCTCAGTTTACCTTCGTATGTGCAGATAGTACAGAAAACTGTGGAACATCCCTGGCATCTCAACAATGTCATATAAAGTGTGTGTGGGGAGTGGGAATGCTGAGAATCAGACCAGTTTGTGCCCTGGCTGCTTTTGGTCAAGTCTTTCTACCAGGAAACGTAATATCCCATATTTTACCTGGTTGATTCCCCCCTTTCTTCAATGTCTGTGATCTGGAAGCTCCTATTTATTTAAACTATTAGAACAATTCTCCCTGCTAAGTGGACAACATGACTGGGGAATGGAGACTGGATCGCAAGCTGTGGGACTCTAGCTTTCCCAGGGGGTATTTTTTTTGCAGCCTGATCAGGACAGAATAGCTGGGGGGGCTTTTTTAAATTCCCTGTCTGGGCAGAACATAGAAAAAGCAAACACCTTTTCTCCCCCTCAGAAAACTCTGTGGTCTCTGGTGCTGGATAAGTAGTAAACAATCTTGAACATACCACCTCGTGCAGGTAGGACTAAGAGGCAGTGCATACCCCCTCTGTTAAATGGAGTCACACACTCCAGTTTGATCACCTGTATTGGATGTTGGGGCTGGTGTCCTGCCACCTGCAGTGTTCCTAATAGTCCCCAAATGTGTGCATGCTGTGGATCCCGACTTTAAAAAGTAAAGTAATTGGAGCTGTTTTAGTGGACCAACCTAAATTGTTTACAAAATGGGTGTCGATCATGATTGTACTAAATGCATGGGGTGTCCAATTGTGGTTCTTCTTACCTGCACTTCACTCCGCTCAGTGGGTCAGATTTGGCTGAGGGAGCACATGTAAAAAATACCTTTGCAGCTGGGTATATGTGTGGGCAGTCAAGGTGTCCTGAGCACACTATTAAAAAAAAAAAAGTGATTGCTTTTAGGAGTCAAGGTACCGCATGCAATTTGTCAGCTGTCTACTTTGTACTCCAATCTGTGCTGCTATATTGAAATCATTTCAACTGGTTCTATTGCACTTGTTTTGCTGATGACATTAAAGTGATCAGAATATTTGTGGACTATTTCATTTGTAATTTAGTTTTTTTGCTTGTTTTTTGTTAGGCTTGCAGATCACTACCCCTGAAGCTTGCAGCCAAGCTTCCTCCTCTCAGCAGTCCACGCGAAGCATCATACATTGCACTGCACAGCAACAAAATCCTCATCCTCACCAGGCACTTCCACCCACTCCCCAGCAACAATCCATGAGTAACCACTTAATGTCACAGGTGAGTCACCAGACGGTGCCATTGGTTCAGCAAGTACATCCTGTCACTCTGCGTACATATGCGTCTTTCATTCTCAGTTCTTTTTATTTTCACTGCTTTACAGTCTTTGAGTATCTTTTGCTTAGCAGTCTTTTGTGAACAATTTATCTTAGATAAATAAATGTTTTGTAAACCCTTAAAAAGCATGAGACTTAAAACCTCTGTTTGCAATTGTTCATTGAAAATGGAGAACCATTCAGTGCTGCTGCGTGCCACTTAATAGGTAGAAAGAGTGGTTGTATTGGCATCCTCCTAGTCTTGAATGATCTGTGGTGATTTGTAAAATGCATAGCTTCCAAGCTGGGACGCTATGGGCAAAAAATGTCTAAAGATACAAAGGAGCGGTGGCAGCCTCTCAGATCAGTTTATAACTAATCTAGGCGGTGCACGTGAGCAGGGCAATTAGTATACAAACTGGGTCTCTGTGGGGTTAATGCCCACTTTCATTTACTCAGATGCACAGCTTCAGCACTGATGACAGATAAAGCCATTCTTAATTCTTGATATTTAGTGTCCTTTTGTGACAATTTCTATAATCCTTCATAAACTAATTTTTTCTTCCAATCCATTCCAGACACTCCTTACACTTGGGATTACCTTCTTGCCGATTGGATGTGACTGCAAGACAAAAAAGGTGTGGCCCCTCCCGGCCCATTAAGTAGCAGCTGCCTCCTAACCTATATCAGTTTTCTTTCTTGCAGTTGCAAGTGACTGTGAAGGTTGTTCAGGAATTTGCTCTCAAGGATTGGCAGCAAGCGGGGGATTGGCTTCCTGCGTAGCCTTATTCTCACGGATCCCCCACACCCAATTGTGCCTCCCACAGCTTCTGGCTGTTCTGGGGTTTGTGAAGGTAAGGTGGAAGCGCCGGGGTCTTGGGGCGCTTACAGAGTATATAAGCTCTTGGCTGCAGGTTTTTTGAAATGTAAAACAGCCGTAGGTTTCTCTCTGGTGTACCTGCTGAGGAACATTTTTTAGTTTCAACCCGTCCTTCTAAGTTAGGTAGGTTTTTTATTTTCAAAAAATTAAAAGAAAAGAAAAAATGATGGTATGCCTTTAAGGGGCGTGGCTGACGTCACGCAGGGGGCAGAGCTTAACATGGAACCACGAGGCCGTGTTACTTCAGTGTGTCTCTCTCCGGGCTGGAGGGAGGTTGTGTTCAGGCTCATCTTTATTTTTATCAATTTTAGTTTAATGTGTATTTATTAGTTATATTCCCAAGAGTTTAAAAAAAAAAATATATATATATATATCAATAGAATTATTTATATATTGATTTTTATGAGTTGGGAAATGTTTTTTGTCTAATGGATTTTTTTCTATTTGTTTTATTTTTAGTATTGGAAGAAGGATAAAAAAGGGTTGTGGTTCCTCCCAGTCTCTTTGGGATTGGTTCAGGCTTAGGACCTTAGGTCTGTTTGCCAAATGGCCAAATGTTAAAAAAAAAAAAAAAAAAAAAAAACATGAGGGAGGCATCAGGGGATAGTGATTATGGCATCCCACTTGAGCAGGGCAGGCTCTGTCCCTTATGTAAGCTGTATCCCCTGGGTAGTTTCAGCACGGTTTGTTCTGCTTGCGCCATGAGAATTGGTTTAGACCATAATAGAGCGGTGGCTCAGGTCTCTAGCCCAGCTATTGCTGGTGAGAGCGCAACGGCTCACCCATCCCTTATATCCCCCGGAGAGGGGGGAAGGCAGTGAGGCACAGGCGAATGTGGTGCACAGGTTGGATAGCTTAGAAAAACAGTTATCCTTGGCCATTCCTAAGAAAGGCACCTATAAGAGGAGGCATTTGGAGCCTGTTTCTGAGGAAAGAGATTTATTTGCCTCTTTTGAGTCTGAGGAGGAGGAAGAGTATTTAGATGAGCAGCTCTCAGAGGCCAAGTTACGCTCTGGTGAAGAAGATAGTAATTCTATTTTATTCTCTTCTCTTATTCTCTCAGACGAAACAGAGTGTTTACTTTCATCAGTTTCTGAAACCTTGAATATTACCCCTCCTGAGGTGGCAAAAAGAGGGAAGGATGACCTGTTTAAGCCAGTAAGGCAAAGGCAGGTGTTCCCGGAACAGCCGCATTTTTCCAGGATGGTGTTAAAGGAGTGGGAGACTCCTAACAAGCTGCCGGCTGTTCCCAGGATCCTAGACGCTAGGTATCCTTTTCCGGTGGATATGATTAAGCTTTGGTCTCTTCCACCCGAGGTGGATTCTCCAGTATCAGGCTTGTCTAATACTTCTATCATGCCGTCGGCTGCTATGGGATCCTTAAGAGATCCCACAGAGAGACGAATGGATCAGTTGGCCCGCCATGCTTTTGCTATGGTAAGTTCCTTTCTTCGCCCTGTTTGTGCCATGGCTAAGGTGAAGAACATTTTGGCCAGGGCTAAGTCTCGCAGGCTTATTCAAGAGTCCAAGGATTTTAAAGTGGACCAACACCCAGGGGGGATTGGCCCGGGAATCTTATAGATCAGATCCCTCCCTGCGGGGCATCCGAAATCGGGATGTCCCGCGGGGTGAAACCCCCCAGGAAGCCCACAATCCTACCTTCTCCACGTTCCAGCGGCGCATGCGCGTCTGCCGCCACCGCCTTCCGCGCATCCCTCTAGCAGGGCGCGCTCCCTGTGAATTTGTTTGGACTTTAACTCTTTCGCTATCACTGCTATGGATGATGCGGTCAGGCTAGCTGCTAGAACTTCTGCTCTTCTTGTTGCCTTGCGCCGTTCCTAAGACAATGGTCGGCGGATGCCGCTGCTAAGAAAGCTCTTACAGATCTACCTTTTTTAGGGAGCAGACTCTTTGGAGAAAAGCTGGACCATATGGTCAAGGATGGCAAACTTCCTCAAAGGAAGAGGGCGACTCGGCCTTTTCAGAGGCCTTCATCATATCAGCCCTTTCGGAGTGGCAGAGGTGCCTTCCGTTCTTGCTCCCATAGAGATTTTTGGGGCAGAGGCAGAACTCGTAATAGGGCAGGAGGGGCCTGGAGAAGTAGGCCCAAACCTCCAGCCAAGCCCACTCCAGCATGAGGGGGTGCCCTCACCCGAGCGGGGGGGGGGGGCTCTTGCATTTTGCTCCTATCTGGAGATGCCACGTGGCGGATCTTTGGATCCAAGAGGTGGTGTCATCAGGCTACAAGATCGAGTTTGCCTTTGGTCAGGGGCATCCCGGAACCAGCTAAAAGCAGATGCCCTGAGAGCCTCTGTGCAGCATCTACTTCAAGAAGGGGTAATTTGTCAGGTACCCTTTCAGGAAGGTCAGGGATTTTATTCCAACCTGTTTGACCCGTCCTCTTTGGGAATTGTAATTTGTCCCATTTAAGACTTAAGGGGTCTCAACAAGTATATCCGGGTGAAGCATTTCCGCATGGAGATTCTAAGGTCAGCGGTAAGATCAATCCAGCCCATGGATCTTATGACTACAATAGACATAAGGGACGCGTATATTCATGTTCCGATTTTTCCAGGGCATCAGAAGTTTTTGAGGTTTGCCCTGGAAGGCCAGCACTTCCAGTTTGTGGCACTTCTTTTCGGGATATCCTCGGCTCCAAGAGTATTCACCAAGGTCTGGACAGGTGCCATTTTCAGAAGCCAGGGGATATGCATCGTCCCATATTTGGACGATCTCTTAATTTCAGCCGGGTCTCCTCAGCAGATCATGAAGGATACGCAGACGGTATCGTATATCAAATATCATTCCGGCGCCAGTAAGGAATTTCTTAGGAATGACGCTGGACACAGTTCAGGTCAAGGTGTTTCTACCAGAGCAGAAGGCTCTGCTAATTCGGAATTCAAATAGTCGTTACTGGCCTGCCGGCAGCCGACCATTCGGCTAGGGATGAAACTAGTAGGCCTTATGGTGTCCTGCTGTGCCTTTTGCCCA
This sequence comes from Gastrophryne carolinensis, assembly GCA_027917425.1. Taxonomy (NCBI): domain Eukaryota; kingdom Metazoa; phylum Chordata; class Amphibia; order Anura; family Microhylidae; genus Gastrophryne; species Gastrophryne carolinensis. The sequence continues at coordinate 121,633,468 of CM051236.1, forward strand.
GTTTCACATGAGGCCTCTTCAGTTGAGCCTGTTGGCAAGCTGGGATCGAGCCCCGCAGTCGCTGGATCAAGTCTTTGTTCTGACTCCCTCGGCCAGGCAAATTCGGCTGTGGTGGTCGGTAGGCAGGTCCTTTCTGACGCCGCAGTGGCAGATCGTTGCCACGGATGCCAATCTCACAGGCTGGGGGGGCATCTGGCAAACACAGAAGATCCAGGGACAGTGGGGGCTGAAGGAGAATCAGCTTCCCATAAATATATTGGAATTAAGAGCAATCCGGCTAGTGCTTCAGTATCTGACCCCCAGTTTAAGGGGACAGGCTGTCCAGGTCCAGTCAGACAATCGGATGGCGGTAGCCTATTTCAATCATCAGGGGGGTACTCGTAGCAAGAGTGCTCTAGAAGAGGTAAGCCGGATTCTGACTTGGGCAGAGGAGAATTTTCCCTGCATCTCGGCAGTTTACATCCCAGGGGTAGAAAACCAGGAGGCAGACGCTTTGAGCAGGAAGGCACTGCGTCAGGGAGAATGGTCCCTCAGTCAGAAGATCTTTCAAGCCCTTTGCCTTCGCTGGGGGTGTCCGGAAGTGGATCTCTTTGCATCCAGACACAAGCGGCCAAAATTCAGGTCCCTGTCAAGGGACCCTCTGGCCATAGCAATGGACGCCCTGTCAACCTCTTGGGCAAGGTTCAAGCTCCTGTACGTTTTCCCCCACTCCTGAGCCGGGTACTAAGAAAGATAGCTCAGGAGGGGGTACCAACCATTCTGGTGGTTCCTCGCTGGTCAAGGAGAAATTGGTTTTCAGACATAGCAGGGATGTCGGTAGACCATTGTCGCCTGCCAGTCGATCCAGACCTTCTCACACAGGGGGCGCTTCGGCACTCGAATTTACAGATGCTGGTTTTGATGGCCTGGCTATTGAGACCTCGATCTTAGCAGAGAAAGGTTTATTGGCTAAGGTTATTCAGACCATGATTTGGGCCCGGAAGAAGTCGTCTTCCATGATTTATTACAGGGTCTGGCGGGCGTTCATATCCTGGTGTGAGGCTAGGAAATTTTCATGTAGAAAGTTTTCGATTTCTAGAATTTCTACAAAATGGCTTAGAAATTGGCCTACAATTAGGTACCCTAAAGAGGCATGTATCGGCCTTATCTATTTTTTTCCAGAAGTCTATCGCTAGCAATAGGCTCATTAAAACTTTTTTTCACTCATGTCCGGCCACCGCGCAAGTCTATTTTACCGGTGTGGGACTTGAATCTGGTATTATTGGCTCTCCAGGGTGCTCCTTTTGAACCTATGATGGACGCTCCATTGAGCATTTTGACGCTTAAGGTGATATTTTTGGTGGCAATCACCTCGGTGCTGTGTGTTTTTGAGTTAGCCGACTTATGTATGAAGTCTCCTTATTTTGAGATACACAGAGACAAGGTAGTTTTTTGGTTTAAACCTGATTTTTACCTAAGGTCGTTTCTCCCTTTCACCTTAATCAAGAGGTAATTCTACCTTCTTTATGCCCTGTTCCGGCTAATGCTAAGGAAGGGCTTCATTCTTTAGATGTAGTCCGAGCCGTAAGATATTACATGGCAGCTACAGATTCCTTCCGCAAGACGGATTTTCTTTATTATATATCGGAAGGTCCGAGAAAGGGACTTCCGCCAGCTAAAGCCCTTTTCGGGTCATGGCCCATTCTACTAGGGCTATTGGTGCTTCCTGGGCCTTTCAGCATCAGGCTTCAGTGGAACAACTTTGCAAAGCTGCCACCTGGTCGTCGGTCCATACATTCACCAAGTTTTACAAGGTGGATGTTAGAGCCTCAGCTGACCCTGTTGTTGGTCGAAAGATTCTTCAGGCGGTAGTGAAATGAACTACCTGCTGTTCTGCGCTGGGGATCCCGCCCATAGATGGCACTGCTTTTGGAGATACCAAGTGTAAGGAGTGTTTGGAATAGACTGGAAGAAAAAACGCACCTGTAGAATTGTTTTTTCTGTGAATCCATTCCAGACACTCCAGCCCACCCGTGTTTGGGTCATGATCTATCTTTTGATGTTTGTTTGATGGTGTTTAGTCCATTTATTTCATTGGCATGAAAAAATGTTAAAAAAAAAAGAAAAGGAGAGCTTTATTTACTCGTTCATATATTCGGGCGGAGTTCGGTGTGAAGTAACATGGACTCCTATATAGGGCCTCCCGGCCTGCCTCTATTTTATGTTTTACTGCTTTTTAAGTAACTGATCTAGGTTAGGAGGCAGCTGCTACTTATGGGGCCGGGAGGAGCCACACCTTTTTTGTCTTACAGTCACATCCAATCGGCAAGGAGGTAATCCCAAGTGTAAGGAGTGTCTGGAATGGATTCCCAGAAAAAAACAATTCTACAGGTGAGTACTCACAGAATTGCGTTTATTCTAAGTATGTCTCACACCCTGCTTCGGAAATATTCATTACACTTTGGTTATGTCCAGTAGAGGGCGAACTTCTGCAGAGATGAATAGAAAGAAGCCCCTCCCAGCCCATAAATACCTGGGACCTCCCACACATTTCCCAGTAATCGTCTCTGCAGACGGCGAGCAAGGCAGAAGATGAAGTCTCCTCCTTGCAGGTAAGCCGGGTTCACACCCAGCTATTTTCATCCCTATTTCTGCCCGGATCTAGTTATGATTAAGTCCCCTAATGCCTCCCAGCCTTGGCTGTAGGTCCGGGTGACGGTAGGAGTCACCTTTTAATAGGTGTACTGATAGGAGCCATGCTCCTCCGTGAGGCCCAATTACAAGGGGTAGGCGGCTACCAGGTTGGTGACCCTGGTTTGGGATGCCCTGTCCGTTTCCCCATGTTCTACTACTGTAGTTGGGGATCCCTCCCTCCCTTTACTTTATTCCATTTATTCTCTATGGGAGGGGGGGCCTGTGACTTTCCCTTGTCCTGTTGATAGGGAGCATCGGGAAGTAATCCCTCAATCAATTTGTGTATGATTGGGTGTGTGTGTGATTTTATCTTAGTTTACACTTGCGGCGGCCGTTGTGAGAGCTGGCCGCACTGTCATGGCGTCGCTGGTGAGGAGGCTGAGGGGGAGCTTCTCCCTCTCCTTGCTGTGAGGAGAGGGGGCCGGGCCGGGCGCTCGGCGCGCTGGCTGCAGCCGGCCTCACTCTCTTTGGTGTCCTCGGCGGCGCCCGGTTGTTTTTGACGTAAGGATGGGGAGGGGCCAGGCGCGGCGCGCGATCCGCGCCGGCCCGCCCTTCTTCGTCTTCTTCCTCTTGCCTTCAGTGAGGATCGCATGTTGCTGGCGGTGAGTGCCCTGCTGGGTTTTTACTTGTTTTCTTATTGCTTAGGGCCTAGAACATTGAGGGATCGTATTGGCCCATCTTGCGGTTTCTGGGTCTGGTATTATTACGTAAGTAAGAAGCATGCCATGTTGTCTTATATACATTATTTTTAATATTTATACTATATTGCCCTCAATGATATATTTTATATGTTTTGCTACACTCTGTTACTTTCTGCTTGTATGAGTGCTTGTCTTGATACATTATTTACGGGGGCCCCCATTTTGTTATGTGTCCTGGGGTCCCTTGGGCTTGCAAATCCTCCCACTAACGGACTTAAGGGGCATCCCGGTTAGCTTCTAGCGTAATTCCCGCTGGTCATTACAACTATCATACAAATCACCATTTGGAGGCTCCCCAGGATACCGGGCGCCGGCTCCCTTCGGGGCAGTCCTGGCAGTGTGTGGGTTGGGGGGCATCCCTTGTTGGGGATAATGTGCGGGTTGCATACCATGTGTTCAGCAGGCCATAACACGGCAGTAGGGGGCCCGGACGTCTGGGTCAGTGCCGCCGGCCTTGTCACCTACCCCACCTTGATTCATCCGTGCCCCAAGTGACATGGTCATTAGCGGGGAGTCGGAGTCGCAATCTGATGTATGTGCTGGATTGGCCAACATCGAAAAATTGTTTTCTAGCTCTGTGGCCAGGGTGGCCCCGGCTAAAAGAAGACATCTGTCACCGACAGTGCCGGTTCTTGATGTTCATGATTCCCTTGACTGGTCTGTTTATATTCTGCTTGAGGAAGGAACTGTTTACGGAATATGATGGCTCTGAGGATCAGCGGTTTTGGGATGCTGATGCCGGGCAGGGGCTTGGGGATGCCGTGATCCTGGTCCATTTATTTGAGGTGCCGGCTATTCCTCCTCCGGCGGAGTCCCCTCCGCAGAAAGGAAACATTTTTTCCTTGAGACCTCTAGGCCTCGTATGGAGTGCCCAAATCAGTTTCTTTTCTAATGTCTAACACATCTGTGGTGCGCTCTCCAGACGCCACCACGATTAAGGACCATGAGGACCGTCGTATAGATCAGATGGCTTGACATGCCTTTGCTGGCGTGGGTTCTGCCTTGCGGCCTTTTTTGTCCTTCTGTACTCACGGTTGTGGCTATCAGGTCTGTGGTTAGGGGCCTGTTGAGGGGTCCCAGTTGGACCCAGCCAGTGATGATTTTGCAGGGATCACACGGTGTGTATCGTTCATGACCTTTTGTCTTGTCGGTCTTGGATGACCAATATGTCTGTATAGCAGAACCTTAGCGTTGCTTGTGCCTATATGACGCTCTGGCGTATATGATGCCTGGTTGCACCAGTGGCGGCTAACATTACGGCTAAGAAGTCACTTGCAGAGCTACCCTTCTGGGTATGTGGCTGTTTGGAGATAAATTGAATTCAGTTGCGGAAGGAGGCAGGCGTCCGCCACGCTTGGAGCGGCGTTGCTCCTTTCGGGGGGCAGGCTCCTCTAATCCTTCCTTTCACGGTGCCAGAGCAGGCAGAGGTGCTGCCTTCTCTATCTTCAGTGGTGATTCCTGGTGCAGAGGTGGAGGATGGGCCCGTCCAGGACCTGTCTGGGGTTCCAAGCCCGCTGCCGAGCCAGCTCAGCAATGAGGGGGCGCCCTCACCTTGGCGGGTGGGGGGTCGGCTGCGGCATTTTTTCCAGGCCTGGGAGGTCACAGACAAGTGGGTTGTGGACGTGGTCTCTTCTGGGTACGAGTTGGTGTTCGAGTACCGGCCTTCCCCAGATTCCTCAGTTCTCGGGTTCCCTCGGTCCCCCGGGCTGCGCTGGGGCTCCTGTTGGCAGGGCTAAATCTTCTGGACATGGAGGTCCTATGTCCGGTGCCTTTCTCGGGGAGAGGCCGGGGCTATTATTCCAACCTCTTTATGGTTCCCTAACGGGATGGATCCATCAGAACCATTCTGGTTTTTGAGGCCTTTCTACAGGTTCATCAGATCCCAGAAGTTCCGCATGGAGACTCTGCGCTCAGTCATCAATTTCCTTCATCAGGGGGATTTCGTGACATTTATAGACATCATGGTTGTTTACCAATATACATGGTTGTTTATGTACCAATCTACCCCACACGACAGAGATTTTTCAGGTTTGGGGTGGGAGATCTGCATTTTCAGTTTGTGGTCCTCTCTTTTGGGTTGACTTCGGTGCACGGGTGTTCACCAAGGGGCTGGCGGGCATAATGGCCCTTCTCAGAGCCCAGGGCGTTTACATTGTGCCGTTTCAGGACGACCTGCTCATTACAGCATCTGTTCTATGCCGGGTGGAGATGGACTCCAGAGTGGTGACGACGCTGGAACGGTTCGGATGGGTGATCATCCACCCCAAGTTCTCTCTCTCCCCTTCAAGGGAGATCTCATTTCTGGGCATGAATCTGGATTCCAGTCTGGCCAGAGTGTTCCTTCCTCACCCTAAGGTGCAGAGGGTTCAGGATCTGATACGTGTTCTCCTGGACAATCCTCGCCTCTCTATCCGGCTAGGGATGATACTGGTGGGATTGATGGTGGTTTTCTTCTAGGCAGTCCCCTTTGCTCAGTTCCACATGAGGTCGCTCTAACTCCATTGTTTGCTGACCTGGGACGGATGTCCCTGGTACTTGGTTCAGTCCTTTCTGCTGTCTCCCAGGGTTCGGCAGTCCTTTCAGTGGTGGCTGGAGCCTAGCAATTTGATGAGGGGCAGATCCTTTTTGGCCCCTTGTTGGGAGACGGTTACCACGGATGGCAGCCTGTCGGGCTGGGGAGATTTCTGGGCGGACTTTCAGTTCCAGGGGCTGGGGGATCCTCAGGAGGCTCACGCCCCCATCTATGTTTTTGTAGTTCAGAGCTATTCGGTTGCTTCTGTCATGCTGGATGCATCACTTACAGGGGTTACTGGTTCTGGTTCGATCAGATGGTTGAACTGCGGTCGCTTACATCGATCACCAAGGAGGGACTCGCAGCAGGAGTGCCCTCAGGAAAGTTTCGCTGATTCTTGCATGGGCGGAGAGCGATGTTCCATGCATCTCAGCGGCATTCGTTCCGGGAGTGGAAAACACGGAGGCGGACTCCTTGAGCAGGGGATCCTCTCACTGTGGGGGATGATATTTCAACCACAAGGTGTTCCGGTCCTTCTGTCGCAAGTGGGGGACTCCGGAGGTGGTTCTCTTTGCCTCACGTTGCTATCACAAGCTCCCAACGTTTGGGTTTCGGTCTCAGGTTCCTCTGACATCGGCAGTGGCCGCCGTGTCTCTTGCCTGGAGGGGACTGGGGTTCCTGTACCTGTTTCCTTCCTTCGCTATGGTGGGCAAGGTGGTGCGCAAGCTGGCTCAAGTGGGTGCGTCAGCAATTATGGTGGCTCCAGGGTGGCCAAGATAGGTTTGGTTTGTTCTACAGTTTACAAACGCTGGCTTTGACGGCGTGGCTGCTGCAACCTCCTCCATCTTAATAGAAAAATTTTTCTCTGATGTTGTGCTTCAGACACTTGTTTGGGCTAGGAAGTGGTCTTCCTCTAACATCTTCTACAGGACTTGGCGGTCCTATATTGATTGGTGTGAGGCTAGGGCCTTGCCTTGCAAGGTGTTTTCGTTCCCTAGGATTTTGGACCTTCGTCCGCACGGTCTGGGCCTGGGGCTCCGGCTTACGTACTTTGAAAGGGCAGGCCTCTGTCCTGGTGGTCTTCCTCTAGAGCCTTTTGTCCTCAACCAGCCTTGTGTCTGTTTTGGATTTGAATTTTGCATTTTCTATGCTTACACAAAAGATTTCCTTTTTGGTGGCTATTACCTCTGTTCACTGTGTTTCTGGGTTGGTGGCCCTGTCTATTCAGGCCTCTTACTTTGAGAGACACCGGGACAAGGTGGTGTTCCGCTTTAAGCCGGATTTCCTTCCTAAAATGGTATCTGTTTTCCATCTCATTCGGGATGTGGTTCTCTCTTCCTTGTTTCCTTCATCTAGCAATGACGAGGAGAGGGCCCTGCACTTTTTGGATGTTTGTTTTGTGACGTACTGTTTCTTGGCTTCTTCCATTTTCTGTAGGACGGACGCCTTGTTTGTGGTGCCCTCTGGCCCAAGACGGGTTTGGCGCCGTCAAGTCTGCCATTATTAATGGATATGTCTGGTCATTGTTTGGGCCTATATTGCCAAGGGGAGGGTTCCCCTTTTCAGTTTACTGCTATTTCTACTCGTCCTGTTGGGACTTCCTGGGCTTCTTGGCGCCAGGCTTCTGTGATCAAGTTGTACGACTGCTACTTGGTCTTCTGTACAAAGGTAAAAAATGTAAGTCTTTATTGATGATAATCACATTAAAAACATTTTAAAAATTATAGCATATCCCGGTGCTGTACCATAACCAGCCACATGGGGGAGCCATCCTGCCAAGTTATATATTAATATAAGGTGCTACAATAAATTGTGACTAATACTGAATAAACCATTCATGTATAATAATAAAGTGCTATGTGCAGAAGCAAACTGTAGCGATAACCCTTATCGCCGGAGGGCTTCACCGCCCGAGACGTCCTTTTCCCAATCGTAAGAGGTGCTGCTGGAATTCCAGAGTCGTCCGTGAGGAAACAGGAACAGCCCTTACAAGGGCTAGTGAATTGTAATATAGCGTTTCCCCCAATAAGAGACAGAACTTCAGTATTGAGGGTGAAGGTGAAGTGTCCTTTATAAGTGCCACACTGGGCCTTATATGCAATGCTCCATGCAATGACAACCACACTGACCAATAGCAGCAGGGCACACAATCCCTCAACTCTGCCGGTGACGCAATCAGTAGAACAATAGCAGGCCGTAATACCATCAATCAGGACTATGCCATTGACTGTGACGTAATCAACAATACACAATGGCAGTCAAAATACAATGACATTGCCTGTAACAGTATCAAAATACAATTACATTGTCTGGAACCTAATTAAGAAAAGGCCAGTGAATGACCCGGTGGGCAACTGAATAGTGATGACATCCAAAAGACAGAGCCTCTGTCACAATGCCCCCTTTTTGTGGAACACCCGGCAGACCCGGATTGACCCTGTTCGAGTTAACGTGGGGCTGTCCGGACTCTTGTCATGGGCAGAGTTCTGTTTAAGGACAAGTCTGCAAATAGTGAGTAACCGGACTAAACATTGACGTGGGCTGTACATAGGAATCGGTCATGGGTGGGGTCCAAACACTGGGATATTGTCGCGTTGGTGAGTTCAGCACCAAAGTCCTTGGTTGGATGTGTGCACAGGTGCTCTGCTTTCTTATAGCTGGCCCAAGTTTCAATCTCTTTCCATGGAAGCTGATCGGAGAATCCACAATTTTCTGCACATCTACATCATCATAAAAGTAGACAAAACCATAACCCTTAGAAACGCCAGAGGCATCCCTAATAATTTTGACATTCTTTACAGCGCCATACTTTGAAAAAACATCCTTAATTTCAGGCTGATTAATCCGACGGCCAATGCCCCCAACAAAAATAGTGTTTGGCATACGTTTCCCTTCTGGAAGGACGTAACCTGATGGCTGATCCTCTTCTTGGCTTCTTGTAACAGACATGACGTGATGCAGACGAAACCCCTGGGTCTCCCCGACCAGTGGGCTGGAGTCGGCAGCTCGGGCTGGAGCCTGGGTTGTAACAGGGTTGACGCTGGCTGGTCCAGAGGTAGCGTAGGCAGAAGTCATTGGTCCTAGATCATTTCCCAATAGTACTTCTGCTGGTAAGTTGTCCATAAGTCCCACCTGTACCCTGCCAGATCCAGCGCCCCAGTCAAGATGTACTCGGGCGGTGGGGAGTCGAAACACAGCTCCCCCCGCCACCCTTACTGCAACGGTGTGTCCAGTGCGGTCTTTGTTCTTGACCAAATGAGGTTGGAGCAAGGTAAGTGTGGCTCCGGTGTCGCGTAATCCTTGCGCGGTGCGCCCATTGACTCGTACCTCCTGACAATGGTGCTGTCGGTTGTCTTGGATGGCCGCTTGTACGGGATCAGCTTCATAAAGTACCCCCAGATACTCTTCCGAACTGCTCTCAGCTTCCAAACAGTGTGCCACAGGAGTACGGGAGGTGGAAGGTTGCTTTTGCCCCCGCGTGTTTCGGGGAGGCTCTAGGGCGCAATCACTGCGATAATGTCCCCATTGTTTGCAACGATGGCACTGAACTGTGGAGAGGTTCGGTTGCTGCGCTGGCCTATGTGGCCCAGAGTCACGAGTTGGCGCTGAAGCCACAGGTGCTTGAAATTTGATGGGAGGTTGTGGTTTTGGAGCGGACTGTTCTGTCCGGCGAGCATCAGTGTACTCGTCGGCTAGACGAGCAGCCTCAGGTAGCGTTAGAGGCCTCCGGTCACGTACCCACTCTCTTAGCTCTGGTTGCAGGGCATTGAGAAAATGTTCTAGTAAAAACAACTGTAGTACATCCTCAGCGGTCGTGGCTTTGCATCCAGTGACCCAGTGTGATGCTGTACGATGGAGGCGACATGCCCACTCCGTGTAAGAATCCCCTCCCTTCTTTTGGGATTCCCGAAATCGTCGCCTGTAGGCTTCCGGGGTGACAGCGTACCGGGCTAACAAAGCCTCCTTTACCAGATGGTAGTGTGGTAAGTCCGCATCAGGGATGGCCCGGAAAGCATCGGAAGCTTTCCCAGATAGTTTCCCTGATAATATGGTGACCCATTCCTCCGTGGGTACCCGGTGTAAAGCGCACTGGCGTTCAAAATCGGCCAAAAATCCGTCAATCTCGTCGTCACTTTCCTGGAAGGACTTAAATGCTGCAAATGGAATCTTTCTCCCCCCAGTGTAACTGAGGCTGAGAGGCTGCTGGGTTGAAAGTCGCCGATCTTCCCTTCCCTTACTGGCCTCTGCCTCCGCTGCGCCGAAGACTCGGTCGATCAATTCCTGTGATGGATTCGGGCCATAGACCGACAATCTGTTCCGAACCGCTTGAACAAGAGCATCGTCTTCATCTATCTCTATATTGGTTTCGGTCCTCACTGCTGCATGATCCATTTCGATCAGCTCGGCTATCAGTTCCCGACGTGGGCGGTTGCTAGCTGACCTTCCCCGGCTCTCGAGTAGATCCTTCAGGGTCAGCCTTTTCAACTTGTCCTACTGACTCTCCATCAGGGTAGCACTCTCTCTGGGTACAAAGGACCATCCGACCGCTTGCCACCAATTGTAGCGATAACCCTTATCGCCGGAGGGCTTCACCACCCGAGACGTCCTTTTCCCAATCGTAAGAGGTGCTGCTGGAATTCCAGAGTCGTCCGTGAGGAAACAGGAATAGCCCTTACAAGGGCTAGTGAATTGTAATATAGCGTTTCCCCCAATAAGAGACAGAACTTCAGTATTGAGGGTGAAGGTGAAGTGTCCTTTATTAGTGCCACACTGGGCCTTATATGCAATGCTCCATGCAATGACAACCACACTGACCAATAGCAGCAGGGCACACAATCCCTCAACTCTGCCGGTGACGCAATCAGTAGAACAATAGCAGGCCGTAATACCATCAATCAGGACAATGCCATTGACTGTGACGTAATCAACAATACACAATGGCAGTCAAAATACAATGACATTGCCTGTAACAGTATCAAAATACAATTACATTGTCTGGAACCTAATTAAGAAAAGGCCAGTGAATGACCCGGTGGGCAACTGAATAGTGATGACATCCAAAAGACAGAGCCTCTGTCACACAAACATTCATCAATTTTCCATAAACAAGACCTCTAACTATAAGCAGGCCCAATAGGAGACAATCGTGCAAGGTAACAAACATGAAACATTAAAATCCTCACTGTGTCACTGGCAGAAAGGCAACCCTGCGGGTTTTTGTGAGGTTGATGTGCGGCCTTAGCGGCTGCTGTTTTTGGCCGCAAAGTTCTACAAGCGGCAGGGGTTTTTCATTTGTGCATTTTTGCCTGTTGGGATCCCCACCCTTTTTGGACACTGCTATTGGATGTCCCAAGTGTAATGAATATTTCCGAAGCAGGATGTGAGACATACTTAGAATAATACCATTTTGTGATTACTCACCTGTAAAATGGGTATTATAAGTATGTCTCACACCCTGCTTCGCCCCGCCCTGAGTTGTATCTTGAATCCTCTTTGGTGTTACTGTTTTTCTCATGGATTTTATTTGCTCTTCCTGGTCCCCTTACTGCTTTCTTATACTGGGAAATGTGTGGGAGGTCCCAGGTATTAATGGGCCGGGAGGGGCTTCTTTTTTCTATTCATCTCTGCAGAAGTTCGCCCTCTACTGGACATAACCCAAGTGTAATGAATATTTCCGAAGCAGGGTGTGAGACATACTTATAATACCCATTTTACAGGTGAGTAATCACAAAATGGTATTTTCTTACCCCTATCACTGCCAGCCTAATTAGAGAATATTTTAGCAGTTAAATAAAACATTTACGTTTTTCAAACAAAATCATACTGCACGGAAAAGACCCATTTCTCCAAATTACAACAGTACCACATTTGTATGTATGTATGACACCCCGAGCAGAAAAGAATACTATGTGCTTGAGTTAAATGGGGTTAAACCCTTAAAAGAAACTGAGTGGGCGCCCTCTGTTTTTTTTTTTTGTTTTGTTTAATTGAGGGATTAAATTCTTAATTAAAAATTGATGTTTGGTCCCCCCTATCAAGCAAAACGGGGGTCTTGACAAGTCACCCGCTTGCTGGCAGGTGACTTGCTGGCCCCTCCTGCCCTCTGAAATGGTTATAGGGGTCTCAAGGACCCCTTACCAGTTCACAAGGGGTTACGTGTAAAAACCAAACCACACTTCTGCAAAATCCTACTTCTTTGCCGGGTGCCGTCCCACACCATCCTAACTTTAACCGGAAGTGGATGGTGGAAGCATACTCTTGGGGTGAGCCTCCTCCATGCACGAGGTCCTTAGGAAGCTGTCAGAAACCAAGCACAGGGCAGATGATGGTTATTCTCTGCCCTGCTGAAGACCCAACCAGAGGATTTTATGCCATGTACATAAAATTTATTGGGCTGGCACTTGGTCAAAGGTGCAGTCCTACAAAATTTACATGGCTTGCATTTAAAAGGTTAAAGGTCAGGTATACATCCTCATCATCTTCCTCTCCTTCTGGTGACCTACTGGGAAGTATTCATTACACACACATTTTTATAAGCTGATTAAATACAGCTGAGTGTCCGTTACATTATAGGTAACATTGTATGCTACCCTTGCTGATATAAAGTTATTACATTCTCTGCTGCTTACAGAGTGTATGTAATGAATATATCCCAGCCCATCCCAGAAGAGAAGTAAGATGAATGATACTTGTCCATTAATCACGACAAGAAGAGTAGCGCAGTAGTGCTATTGGGTCCCCAAATAAAAATGGAACTGCTAATGACACAAATAAGAGCATCTTAGAAGAAACAAAACACAATGGCCCTTTGAGACACATTTAGTTCCAGTGCTAAACCCAGTGAATACAGAAGGGAGTTTAGACAATCTTACTGTCTCAAACTATAATAAACTGCCATTTTCAGCCGGTTTGGAAGCTCAGAAAATCTCTCATAAAATGTTTCAGTATTTCTTGGGCAAGTATCGCATTTGCCCTGTTGCTGGATCCCTGAATCTGAGGCAGCTATCTGATTTCAGTCTGTTTTAAGATTTTCTAAATTACTAGAGTCTTAATATTCTAGAACTACAGTCTGCATTTTGTCTTGTGTGTACTAAAAAAGCAGAGCCAGTGTCGGTTTTTCACCCTGTCGGGAAGCTTTGCATGGGTATGTGAGTTGCTTTGAATGTTTATAAAGTTTTTATTACTCAACATTTATGTATCTCTATGTGCTTCCAGACCTTGCGTTTGGAGACCACAACTAATTAAATCATCACTTATTTGCTGTAAATGTCTCTCTCTACATATAATACCTTAGAATAAAAACTGAAGTACTAATCTGCTTTTCCTCCCCTCCCCCTCTTTCTTGTAACTCTTTCCTCATATACAACCATTTTCCCTCATTTTCACACTAAATCATGCCACCATTTTGTCCTATTTTCTGCATGCTGCTTTGCTGGTGCCAAGACCCTCCAGCCCTCTCCACAACCGGTCCAGTACTCTGCCAGCTCCTGCCCCCAAGTCCTTCTGCCAGTTTCACCTCCCCAGCAATTCAATCTGGTATATTCATTTAACTGTTCCCGCTTCCTGTTATGTTAGATTGCTGCATGTTTGATTGGTTGGGGAAGGGTTTATATTACTTAATATGTGTGGGGAGGGGGTAGAAATGTATTATGATGGATAAATAACTGAGCATGGATAAACATTGAGCATGATAGCTGCTGTGTTTTCAAGTTGGTGTCCAGTCTAACCCCCCCCCCCCCAACTGTCCTCTCTCAGTGCTAGCCAAGGGTGGCATGACGGGGAGTTACATAGACTGGACATCATTGACAAATAGATAATTTGTGCTTCACTTAGGTAAAGTAAAATCCATATAAGCATATCGGCTAATGAGAGGAGGGGTCACTTATACACCAGAATTAAATAAAACTCTCGCCAAGATTGTGGATTATTCTCTCTTGATATGAATAAAATCTAGGTGTGACGGGTTAAATCTATTACGCGTGTCAGCCTGTCACCCCTGGTTTCCTATTCCTTCCACTAAAATAAAAAAAAAAGCCTAGCTAGATATTCATTGATGTCGGGTGACCCCTCCTCCTGCCATCCAGCATATTTATATGTTTTTTTTTTTTTATCATTGGACCAATTTGTGCTTGTTTAATATATGGATGCTGAGCACCAGTTTTTGTTTAATGCTCACTTCCCAAGTATGCTGGGCTGTCCATACTATAAAATATTTGGGCCTCCTAGTGTTACAATCACAGGGTTGGTTGGTGCAAGGGCTAGATTGCTGCTGATCCCCTGTGCAAACACTTCTGCCAGCCCTGGCTTTTCTTGCATTCCGGTCGTTCCCCCTAGGGCAGTGGTTCTCAACCTTTCTAATGCTGTGATCCCGCAATACAGTTCCTCGTGTTGCTGTAACCCCAAACCAAAAAATATATTTGGTAGCTACTTCAAAACTGTAATTTTGCTACAGGTATGATTCAGAATGTAAATACCTGATATGCATTATGTATTCTCATTGCTACAAATCAAAACATAATTTATACATGTGATTAATCACAAAAACAATATTTAATTATATGTTGAGAAATATTTATTACTAATTCCAATAAATAACATTTCACCATGGCATAGCATGTGTCTGAAACTGTAATTTCTCCGCCTCTTATTGAAATTAATAGGAGGCTGCGGCGGATTGTGTGGTAACTCGAGATTCTCGGGAGTTCTCTTCCACAAAATCCGCTGCAACAATGAAATCAATAGGAGGCGGATTCAATGCCGGAATTTCCTCATTCAGAATATGGGAAAATTGTGGGAGATAATTATTCATTGGGGAACAGTGAACTACATCTTATAGTGGTCTCTTATAGTATAAGACCGATTGTAGTTCACACTGTGTAAATGTATGGTGTAGTTCACACTGTGTAAATGTATGGTGCTTTGTGTAAGTGTAAGCTGCTTTGTGTACTGTGTAATGATTACACACAAAGCACCTTACACTTACACAGTATTGTGTGTATGGTGTGTGTACTGTTTTTACATTATTAACCTTTTTTACACCAGCAGGCTCTCTTGCCTCTCCGCCTCCTAGGCTTCTGTCCTCCGGCGCTTGCTGCGTCCGGCCACTGATGACGTCAGCAAGCGCCAGACACACGTAATGCGCTTCTATGGACTGTCGAGCATTCCCCCCGCCCCTTAGGCCTCGGACGGATGATGCAATCACGTTTGGAACGCGCATCCATAACGGCATGCGTTCCAGCTGAATAGCACTGCTGCAGACGGTAGCGCGACTTCTCATAGGCTAAAGCCATTGGAAATATGTATTTTTCTATGGTTTTAGGCAACCCCCGTGTTTTAGTTGTTCGACCCCCACCGGGGTCGTGCCCCACAGGTTGAGAACCGCTGCCCTAGGGAAATCTGTCCATCAATTAGCAGCCAGGGGGCCACATGGCTGGGGTTTCTCTTCTAGGATTCTGACTGCCAGATAAATCCAGACCACATGACCAATTGGACCCCCCACCCACCACGCACTAATAGCAATTTAGTTAAAATGGCTTTGCTTTACAGAGACTGCATAGTGAAAAAATAAATAACCTTTGTTTGCCTTGGCATTGAAGGGTGAAATATTTTATTATTCTAAGTATGTCACACACCCCGCTTCAAGACATTCATTACATGTGGGTATACTGACCTGCAGATGGCGATCTTGCAGAGATGTCAATAAAAAAAGTAAGATCCTCCCGGCCCATAAATACCTGGGCCCTCCCACTCATTCCCCAGTCTTTCATCTCTGCAGAGGCGAGCAAGTCAGAAGATGGATGTCTCCTCCTTGCAGGTAGCAGGGATGACTCCCGACCCTCTATTGTTCTATTCCTGCCTGGATCTCTTTATTTACATTACTTGCCTCCCAGCCTAGGCTGCTGGTCCGGGCAATTGGTAGATGGCACCCTAGGTGCTCAGGAGCTGTGAGACCCCATAACAAGGGGTAGGCGACTAACCGGGTTGGTGACCCCGGTTTGGGATGCCCTGTCCCTTGGCCCCTACCCTAGCATGGATTCCCCCTCTTCCGGATACCCTTGGGGGGGGGGGTCCCTTATGGATTCATCTTATTTATTATAATTGTGTATGTGTGTGTGTGAGGTGCTTTACTTTGCAGGGTTTTACTACACAGACCGGCGCCGGCCTCCGGCGTTTTGTCATGTCTCAAGAGGAGCTTCTTCCACTCAGGGCGGGGGGCTGGGCGCTCGCGTCTACGGCCCGCCCCCATGCTGCGGGCGCCGCGTTTTCAGGTCCCGGCTTCTGGCCGGGAGCGACGGGGGAGGGGCCGGGCACGAACCGCGCCCGCCCTCCCTCTTCCTCTGCACACTACACGCCTTCCCTCCCCCTACTGTCTGGTGTGCGGGACTCCAGAGGGGTGACGGTTGGGTGAATGGCCTGTGGCCCATCAGTTTCCTTTATTGATTATGCCCCTCCCTGGGGTTGCTGTGCAATGCTCTGTTATTAACTCTTTGGACATTTGCTATGTTGGTCTGATTGTGTGTTGTTTGTGTGTTCCAGGTGGACCATCGATCCTATTAAAGGGGGGTCCTCCCGGTCCTAGGGTCCCTGGTTAAATTTAGTTGGCTTAAAATTCCTCCCACTCGGGACTTAAAGGGGCATCCCGGGTTGCATTACTGCGTAATTCCCTTGGGACACTGTACATATATATATATATATATTAAAAATCATCATATGGAGGCTTCACCGGATACTGGACTTGTGTCCCCCTCCAGGCTGTGTTTGGGGTGTGGGGTATCCTTTTTGGGGGATGATGTATTTCTTTGTGTACCCTGTGCGCAACGGTCCATTACGCGGCAGTCCGGATCTCAGCTGTCTGGTTCTGCTCCGCCAGTCTCCTCTCCGTCTCCCCCCCGCTTGACACGTACCCCATGTGATGTGGTCATTGCCGGGGAGTCGCAATCTGAGGTGTGTGCCAGATTGGCCAATCTTGAAAAATTGTTTTCCAGTGCCGTTGCTAAAAAGGCCACGGCAAAGCGAAAACATTTATATACTGCCAGGCAGGCCTCTGATATGGAGGAGTTTGACTCCCTGGATTGGTCTGATTGTCCCCCGCGTGAGGAAGGGGAGCTGTATGAGGAGTCTAAGGGCTCCAATGACCAGCAGTTTGTGGGTGCTGATACCGAGCAGGGCCAGGGGGATTCCTTGGATACCTCTAGGGTCCTGGCTCATATGTTTGAGGTCCTGGCTATTTCTCCCCCCCGAGGCGGCTCCACCCCTGAAGAGGGAGTTCTTTGAGGTGACCAAGCTGCGCTTGGAATTTCCTTATCAAAAGCATTTTGATGGTATCATTCTCAAGGAATGGGAGAGGCCGACTAGGCTTCCGGGTGTCCCCCCGGGTTGGGACAAAAAATATCCCTTTCCGGCAGACGCGGTGAAGCACTGGTTGTCCCCCCCCCCCCCCCCCCCCCGAAGTGGATGCTCCTTTTTTGGGGTTGTCCAGTTCCTCAATCCTGCATTCTCCGGAGTGCACTACCGTCAAGGATGGTGAGGATAAACGCATTGACCAGGGGACTTGTCATGGTTTTGCCAGTTTTGGGTCGGCCTTGCGGCCGGTTTGTGCTTCAGCGCTTTTATTGGTAGCTGCCAGGTCGTTTGTTAGAGGACTGTTGACCTCTTCCGGGCTTGACCCGGCTAGTGAGGAGTTTGCCGACTTTAAGCACTGTGAGTTATTTTTGTCCTTTGTGCTGTCCCCCTGGGACGACACATTAGTGATGTGTAGTAGAGCTTCGGCCTTGCTTGTGGCTATCCGGCGGTCGGTTTGATTACGCCAGTGGGCGGCTGATTTTGTTTCCAAAAAGTCGCTTACGGCCCTTCCCTTTTGTGGGGTTGCGGCTCTTTGGAGAGAGATTGGATTCGGTTTCAAAGGGAGGTAAGTTACCTCAGCGTAAGAAGCAGCGTCGCCCCTTTCGGTTGGCGGCTTCCTTCTCTCAGTCCTTTCGTGGGGCTAGAGTTGGCAGGGGTTCGGCTTTCCCCTGGTCCAGAGATGATTCCTGGCCTAGCGGCAGGGTTCCAGGACACAGTTGGGGCTCCAAGCCTAGAGCTGCTGCCAAGCCGGCTCAGCAATGAGGGGGCGCCCTCACCCTTGAGGGTGGGGGGACGGCTGCAACTCTTCTCCCGGGTCTGGGTCCAAGAGGTCTCGGACAGGTGGATTCAGGAAGTGGTGTCTCCCGGTTACAAGCTGGAGTTCGAGTCCTGGCCCCCTCCCAGATTCTTCAGGTCTCGGGTGCCGTCAGATCCTCTGGCCGCCCAGGGGCTTCGAGTGGCAGCAGCAAGTCTCTTGGACATGGCTGTCATCTGTCCGGTGCCCCCCTCAGGCCTGGACTTCTATTCCAATTTGTTCACGGTGCCCAAGGACGATGGATCCGTTCGTCCCATTCTGGATCTGAAGTTGCTCAACAGGTTCGTTCGTCCCCGGAAGTTCCGTATGGAAACTCTGCGCTCAGCCATCCACTCACTTCGTCAGGGGGACTGCATGACGTCCATAGACATCAAGGATGCTTACCTGCATATTCCAATTTTTCCGGCACACCAGAGATTTCTCAGGTTTGTCGTGGAAAATCAACGTTTTCAGTTTGTGGCTCTTCCGTTTGGCCTTACCTCAGCTCCAAGGGTTTTTACCAAGGTGTTGGCAGGAGTGATGGCCATCCTCAGTGCCAGGGGTATCCGCATTGTGCCTTATCTGGATGATCTTCTCATCATGGCGTCTTCCCCTTCCCATGACGCAGCTGGATACCAGGACCGTGGTGTCCACTCTGGAGAGTTTCGGTTGAGTGATCAACTATCCCAAGTCCTGCCTCTCTCCCTCCAGGGTGGTGGAGTTCCTGGGAATGTCTCTGGATACTTCTCAGGCCAGGGTGTTCCTCCCCCGAGCCAAGGTTCTTCTGATTCAGGAATTGACTCAGCGTCTCCTATCCATCCCCCGCCCGTCCATCCGGCTAGGGATGCGACTGGTGGGATTGATGGTGGCATCGTTCGAGGCAGTTCCCTTTGTCCAGTTTCACACAAGGACGCTCCAGCTCCATCTCTTGGCGGCCTGGGACGGGTCCCCGCTGTCATTGGACCAGTCCTTTCTGATGTCTCCCCGGGTGCGGCGTTCCCTTTGGTGGTGGCTAAAACCAAGCAATCTGACGAGGGGCAGGTCTTTTCTGACCCCTCGTTGGGAGACGGTCACCACGGATGCCAGCCTGTCAGGTTGGGGGGGATTTTGGAAGGATCTTCAGTTTCAGGGACTGTGGGGACCTCAGGAGGCTCACGATCCCATCAGTGTTCTGGAGTTGAGAGCCATCAGATTGGTTCTGGCTCACTTGACTCATCAGTTACGGGGACTACCGGTTCAAGTTTGGTCGGACAATCGGACGGCGGTCGCCTACATCAATCACCAGGGAGGGACTCGCAGCAGGCGTGCCCTCAGGGAAGTGTCTTTGATCCTGGATTGGGCAGAGGGCAATGTCCCATGCATCTCAGCAGTGTACATTCCGGGAGTGGAGAACACGGAGGCGGACTCCCTTAGCAGGGGGTCATCTCGCCAAGGGGGGAATGGTCGCTCAGCCCCCAAGGTGTTTCGGTTGCTGTGCCACCGGTGGGTGACTCCGGAGGTGGACCTCTTTGCCGCTCGTCGCAATCACAAGCTTCCGGCATTTTTTCGTCTCTCTCGCGGGATACGCTGGCTCTGGCAGCAGATGCCATGTCTCTGAACTGGAGGGATCTGGGGTTTCTATACCTGTTCCCTCCGTTTGCCATGGTGGGCAAAGTGGTGCGCAAGCTGGCCCTAGAGGGCGTGTCTGCAATCCTGGTGGCTCCAAGGTGGCCAAGAAAGGTTTAGTTCGCAGACGTGGTAAGGTTGGCAGAGGATCAGTTAGTTCTGCCCCTTCTGCCGGATCTGCCCACTCAGGGTCCTCTGCCCTACCCCAATTTACCAACGCTGGCTTTGACAGCGTGGCTGCTGAAACCTCCATCTTGAAGGAGGAAGGTCTTTCTGATGCTGTCATTCAGACTCTGGTTAGGGCTAGAAAGAAGTCTTCCTCTGCCATCTACTATAGGATTTGGAGGTCTTATATTGATTGGTGTGAGGTCAGGGCCTTGCCTTGCAGGGCGTTTTCTATCCCCAAGGTCTTGGAATTTCTGCAACATGGTCTGGACCTAGGTTTGCAGCTTAGTATGCTGAAAGGGCATGTTTCTGCCCTGGCGGTTTTCTTTCAAAAGTCTTTTGCTCTTCATCGTCTGGTTAAGACCTTTTTCCAGGGGGTTAAGCATGTGCGGCCTCCTAGGAAGCCTTTGCTCCCAGTTTGGCATTTGAATTTGGTTCTTTCTGCCTTGCAGGGTTTTACTTTTGAACCTTTGCAGGATATTGCACTTTCTACGCTTAACTCAGAAGGTTTTTTTTTCTGGTTGCCATCACTTCTGTTTGGCGTGTTTCGGAGTTGGCAGCCTTGTCCATTAAGGCCCCTTACTTTGAGAGGCATCAGGACAAGGTTGTTTTCCGCTTCAAGCCAGATTTCCTTCCTAAGGTGGTCTCTGCTTTTCATCTTAATCAGGACATTTTTCTACCCTCCTTGTGTCCTAAGCCTAGCAATGACAAGGAGAGAGTTTTGCATTCTCTGGATGTGGTTCGCTGTGTGAAGCACTATTTGGTGGCTACTTCCCCTTTTCGTAGGACTGACGCCCTTTTTGTGGTGCCCTCTGGGCCTAGGAAAGGCTTGGCTCCCGCCAAGTCTTCCATTGGTAAATGTATTCGCCAGGCCATTGTTGGGGCCTATTCTGCTAAGGGGAAGATTCCCCATTTTCGTGTTACTGCTCACTCTACTCGTGCTGTTGGGGCGTCCTGGGGCCTTCCAGCACCAGGCCTCTGTTGAGCAGGTTTGTAAGGCTGCTACTTGGTCTTCGGTTCACACTTTTTCCAAGTGTTACAAGGTTGATGTGCGGGCCTCAGCGGATGCTGTTTTGGCCGCAAGGTTCTGCAAGCTGCAGTGGTTTAAGTTTGTGCCTTGTTGCCTTGTTTTTTGGATCCCCGCCCTTTATGGACACTGCTATTGGATGTCCCACATGTAATGAATGTCTTGAAGCGGGGCGTGTGACATACTTAGAATAATACCATTTTGTGAATCCTCACCTGTAAAATGGGTATTGTAAGTATATTTACTATAGAAGTGGATGCCAGCTTGAGATGTGTCTCCCCACTCCCCACGGTAAGGCAGCACGAGAAAGAGAGCTCACCTCCACACGTAGTAGTAGCAAACAAAGAGTCTGGCCAGCCTTCGTGATTGAGATAAAACGTCCAGTTTAATGGAGATACTTTAAAATGCTCCTTTGGGCAACATCAAATACAAAACAGGCAGTATATCATCTCTGAATGCGTCGACGCGTTTCGGGCTTCACGCCCTTAATCATGATGATATTGTAAGTATGTCACACACCCCGCTTTACCCTGCCCTTTTGTATTCTGGATCCTTCATATGGTGAACATTTGTTAGTTTTAATTGGCTTTCCTGGTCCCTTTACCTTACTTCTATCTTTATACTGGGGAATGAGTGGGAGGTCCCAGGTATTTATGGGCCGGGAGGGTCTTACTTTTTTTATTGACATCTCCGCAAGATCGCCATCTACAGGTCAGTATACCCAAGTGTAATGAATGTCTTGAAGCGGGGTGTGTGACATACTTACAATACCCATTTTACAGGTGAGTATTCACAAAATGCTATTTTTACTATGCAGTCTGTTTCTATTTTTGGCGTTTATATTCTTTTTTTGTACTTAACAAAGGATTAGCTTTAAAAAAAAGAGTTTGTTGACTAGGATGATTTGCACTTATGAGTCATTGCTCAGGAAACAAGTCTAGAAACAAAATGTACTAATGCCTAGTAAAGTGATATGATCTGTTCAGTCTGAGTAGTTCTCTTTTAAATGAATATGTGCAGATAATACCATACAAACATAAAGGGGGGTTGCTGGTTATGATTGACTTATATACTGCATATGTGCTTAATTTCTGCCGGCTGTCATTTTATTATTTTTTTGTGACAGGCTGATGATTTGAACAGTCACTTTGGGCAGATGACTCTTAGTCGGCAGGGCTCATCTGAGGCACCTGATCCTTCTGCTGCCATCTACCAATCGCCTCTTATTTCCCAGCATCCTCAGCAACCCAGCTTTATCATGACATCTGGGGGACAAGCCATTCCTTCAACAGGCTACCCTTCCTCAGGGCACCCATCTCCAACCCAGCAAGTCCTGCCGTCACAAGGATTTATGCAGCCTGCCCAGCAGGTATGTAAAGCTTTAAACAAATGTGCAATTTTGATGTCTGAACACTTATATTCTAAGTATGTCACACACCCCGCTTCAGATAGTCATTACACTTGGGTTATACCGACCTGTAGAGGGCGATCTTGCAGAGATGTCATGAAAAAAAGGGAGCCCCTCCCGGTCCATAAATACCTGGGACCTCCCACTCATTCCCAAGTCTTTCGTCTCTGCAGACGGCGAGCAAGTCAGAAGATTGACGTCTCCTCCGTGCAGGTAGCCGGGGTAACTCCCGGCCCCCCTCTTTCAGTCTATTTCTGCCTGGACTTACTGTTATCCCCCTTTTTAGTAAAGAGCCTCCCAGCCTAGGCTGCGGGTCCTGGCAAAGGTAGACGGCACTTTAAGGTGCCTAAGGAGCCATGCTCCACCGTGAGACCCCATACTAAGGGGTAGGCGGTATTCCGAGTTGGTGATCCCGGTTGGGATGCCCTGTCCTTGCCCTTACACCCTTGGGGTGTTAACTCCCCCTTCCCCGGTCACCCATCATTCCCTACTTCTGGGGGGGGGGGGCTTATCCCCCTTTTAGTTTAGTCCCTCTTTGGAGTGCATGATTGTGTGATACGTTCTGCGTGTGTGTGGTGCGTGTGAATTATGCTTCCATGGCCAGGCCGACGGTTTGCGGCACCGCCGGCCGTTACTGTCGGTCTTCAGGGGAGCTTCTTCCCCTCCGGTGCGGTTTCGGGGGGGCGGGGCCGGGCGCGATTCTGCGGCCTGCCCCCTCCCCCCGTGTTGCTGGTGCCGCTGCGGAGCCCGGTCACTGGCCGGGAGCCGCCTGTTGTCAGCAGAGAGGGGCGGGGTCCGCGCCGGCCCGCCCCTCTTCATCCTGGCTGCCTTGTCCCTCCACCTCGTGCAGGACACCATTCAGTAAGCGCCCAGTGGGCTCCAGTCTTCTATGCATGTGCAGCTGCTTGTCAGCGCGTTATTGAATTATACATTCCTACTTATATGTATGTGTGCCTTGGCCTTTCTGTTATGTGCCCTGCATTGTGTGACAGTCCTCCTTTCTTTTCCAGGAGGACCCTTGTTGCATCTTAAAGGGTCCTCTCGGTCCAGGTTCCCTGGTTAATTTAAGAGCTCCCTATAAATCCTCCCACTCGGGACACAGAAGGGGCATGCCGGGTCACTTATATTGCGTAATTCCCTTGGGTATTGCGACTACCGATAAAATCACCATATGGAGCCTTCCCAGGATACCGGGCTCGGGCTCCCCTGGGGGCAACCCCGGCAGTGTTTGGGGTGTGGGGCATCCCTTACAGGGGATGATGTTTTCCTTTGCATACCATGTGCACAGCAGACTATTACGTGGCAGTCCGGTTCCCAGACGTCTGGTTCTGCGCCGCCGGTCCCTTCTCCTACCCCTCCCCGCCTGATCCGTACCCTGTGTGATGTGGTCACGAGTGGGGAGTCGCAATCTGAGGTGTGTGCCAGATTGTCCAATCTTGAAAAATTATTTTCTAGCGCTGTTGCCGGAAAGGCCCCGGCTAAGAGAAAGCACTTGTTCCCAGCCACGCAGGCTTCTGATTTTGAGGAGTTTGATTCACTGGACTGGTCTGATTACCCCCCGCTAGAGGAAGGGGAGCTATTTGGGGAGTCGGATGGTTCTGACGATCAACAGTTTGTTGACACCGATGCCGAGCGGGGTCAGGGGGATTCTTTGGATACCCCTAAGGTCCTGGCTCATATGTTTGAGGTTCTTGCAATTTCTCCTCCTGAAGTGACTCTTCCGCAGAACGGGGAGTTCTTTGAGGAGGCTAAACTGCGCTTAGAATTCCCTAATCAAATGCATTTCGATGGCATTATTCTTAAGGAATGG
This sequence comes from Gastrophryne carolinensis, assembly GCA_027917425.1. Lineage (NCBI taxonomy): Eukaryota > Metazoa > Chordata > Amphibia > Anura > Microhylidae > Gastrophryne > Gastrophryne carolinensis. Next base: position 121,657,505 of record CM051236.1, read on the forward strand.
GAGAGGCCTACTCGGCTTCCAGGTGTCCCTCCGGGTTGGGATAAGAAATATCCCTATCCCTTTCCGGTGGATGCGGTAAAGCGCTGGTCGTCCCCTCCAGAGGTGGACGCCCCTGTTCTGGGGTTGTCTAGCACCTCTGTTTTGCATTCTCCTGACTGTTCTACTCTCAAGGACGGTGAGGACAAACGCATTGACCAGATAGCTTGTCACGGTTTTGCCAGTGTCGGGTCGGCCTTGCGGCCTGTTTGTGCTTTGGCGTTTTTAATAGTGGCTTCTAGGTCGGTTGTCAGGGACCTGTTTACCTCCAGGCTTGACCCGGCTAGTGATGAGTTCACCGCCCTTAAGCGGTGCGAATTGTTTCTGTCATTTGTGCTAGCCGCCCTGGATGACACCATGGTGATGTGTAGTAGAACTTCGGCCTTGCTGGTGGCTATTCGGTGGTCGGTTTGGTTGCGCCAGTGGGCGGCTGATTTTGTGTCCAAAAAGTCACTTACGGCTCTTCCCTTTCTGGGCCTGCAGCTCTTTGGAGAAAAATTGGATTCGGTCGCAAAAGGAGGTAGGTTACCCTTTGAGGGGGGCGACTTCCTTTACCCCTTCCTTTCGTGGGGCCAGAGCTGGACGGGGATTGGCTGTCTTCTCCTCCAGAGGTGATTCCTGGAACAAGGGAAGAGGACGTGCCCATCCAGGTCACAGCTGGGGCTCCATGCCCAAAGCCGTTACCAAGCTGGCTCAGCAATGAGGGGGGTGCCCTCACCCTCGCGGGTGGGGGGGCGGCTGCGACTCTTCTCCCAGGTCTGGGACCAGGAGGTCTCGGACAGATGGATTCGGAAAGTGGTCTCTTCCGGTTACAAGCTGGAGATCGAGATCCGGCCTCCTCCCAGATTCTTCAGGTCTTGGGCGCCCTTGGATCCTCTGGCCGCGCAGGGGCTCCGAGCGGCAGTAAAAGATCTCCTGGACATGGCTGTCATCTGCCCGGTGCCTCCCTCGGACCGGGGCCTGGGATACTATTCCAATCTGTTCACGGTGCCCAAAAAGGATGGCTCCGTTCGTCCCATCCTGGATCTGAAGTTTCTCAACAGGTTTATCCGTCCCAGGAAGTTCCGCATGGAAACTCTGTGCTCAGCCATAAATTTGCTTAGTCAGGAGGACTTCATGACGTCGATAGACATCAAGGATGCTTATCTGCATGTTCCAATCTTCTCGACACATCAGAGATTTCTCAGGTTCGTGGTGGAAGATGCATTTTCAGTTTGTGGCTCTTCCGTTCGGCCTTACCTTGGCTCCAAAGGTTTTCACCAAGGTGCTGGTGGGGGTGATGGCCCTTCTCAGAGCCCAGGGTATCCGCATCGTGCCTTATCTGGACGATCACCTCATTATTGCATCCTCTCTCCGCCAGGCGGAGCTAGATACCAGGACTGTGGTGGCCACTCTGGAGAGATTCGGCTGGGTGATCAACTATCCCAAGTCCTTCCTCTCTCCGTCCAGGGTGATGTCGTTCCTGGGAATGTCTCTGGATACTTCTCAGGCCAGGGTGTTCCTCCCCTGGCCCAAGGTTCTTTTGATTCAGGAATTGACTCAGCTTCTTCTATCCATCCCTCGTCCATCCATCCGGCTGGGGATGAGACTGGTGGGATTGATGGTGGCTTCGTTCGAGGCGGTTCCCTTTGCCCAGTTTCATACAAGGACACTCCAGCTCCATCTCTTGGCGGCCTGGGACAGGTCTCCGCTGTCATTGGATCAGTCTATTCCTAGTATGTCACACACCCCACTTCCAAATATTCATGACACTTGGGAACTCGGCCTGTAGAGGGCGATCCTGCAGAGATGACATGGAAAAAGGAGCCCCTCCTGGTCCACAAGTACTGGGTTCCTCCCACTATTCCTGTCTTTTCGTCTCTGCAGTCGGCGAAGCATTCAGAAGATGACTCTCCTTCAAGCTGCAGGCAGCCGGGTTTGCTCCCGGCCCCTTTTTTTCTCTATTTCTGTCTGATACTCTTTAAACCTGTTTGGTTATATTGTATGCCTCCCAGCCCTGGCTGTATGGTTCAGGCAAAGGTAGATACATACACCTTCTGGTATGGTTTTACTCCTCCTTGAGACCCAAATGTGGGTAGGCGGTTTCCGGGTTGGTGTTCTCGGCATGGGATGCCCCTGTCCCTTTATAATCCCCTTGTGCCTTATGGGTGCATTTCTATCCTCTCCCCTTTTAGTTCTCGTTTACCCTGCTGGGGTAAAAAGGAGGGGGGGGGGCGTTATCTGGGCTTATTTGTCACCATGCACAAATAATTAAAAAAAAAGAAAAAAAAAAAAAGATATATAAAATAAATCTTTATTATATTATTATGTATGTTTACTATACTATTTAATAGGATATGTTTTTTAGATTTTCCTATTGTCTAGGCAGCATTCTTTTGCTTACCTTTTAAAGCCCTTTGTTTTCTGGCTATGTTCAGATTTGAATTTCCCTCCATTCTTGGTCATGTGATTCTGGTGGTGGGCGGGGCTTAGCCACACAGCAATCATTTCATTCTCAAGAGCACTTGGGTGCTCTCTTTGTCTGCCTGGCTCCTGCTGCTTCCCTCATTGTGCTTGCTTTGGCAGCACATATACTAAAATTGGAACAATACTGAGAAGATTAGCATGGCCCCTGGGCAAGGATGACACGCAAATTCGTGAAGCGTTCCATATTTAAAGGTGCTGTGAAAGCTTGCTTAAGGGAGTTTCTGCCATTTTTTTCATGCTTTGTCATTTATTGTATTGCGTGCATTGGTGACTGTTTGTTTTCTTTGTAGGTGGAAACTCTTTATTTTAAAGGGGTTTCTCCTGGTCTTTAGCCCTTAAAGCCTTATTTGGGGGTCCATTTGTGTTAATATCCTCCCACTTGGGACTATTTAAAGGGGCATCCCGGGTAGCAATTGCGTAAATCCCATATATACTTGGCGACTATAATCAATTATAGTATAATACTAAACACCATATGGAGGCATCTCAGGACAACGGGCATGCAGTTCCCTCTGCACAGACTCGGCAATGTTTTGGATGTGGGGCATCCCTTGTTGGGGATAACGCAATTCTTTGCGTCCCTTGTGCTCAATTAACTATTATGCAGCAAACTGGGGCCCAGGCTTTGGCGTTTGCGGCTTCTGCCTTATCTCCTACTCTGCCATGTCTTGTCCGTACCCCCAGTGATATTGTCATGGGTGGCATTCTGATTTATGTGCCAGATTGGCTCATCTTGAAAAATTAATGTCTAGCTCTGTGGCCAAGAAGGCCTCAGCTAAAAGGAAACATTTGACTCAGGCCGTTCCGGTAAGTGAGTTGGATAATTGTGAAATGCTTTATTGGTCTGATCCTTCTCAGAAGAAGGAGAATTATATGAGGATTCAGATGTTTCTGATGAACAGCAATTTGTTGGTACTGTGATTGAGCAGGGTGAAGCTAGTGTTGTGGATACCCCTAAGGCTCTTGCTCAGTTATTTGAGGTTTTGGTTATCACTCCTCCTGAAGTAGTCCCTCCTCAAAAAGGGGAATTCTTTGGAGTCTCTAAACCTCGTTTAGAATTTCCAAATCAAAAGCATTTTGATGAAATTATTCTTAAAGAATGGGAGAAGCCTGCGCAGCTTCCTGGCATTCCTTTGGGCTGGGACAAGAAATATCCCTTCCCAGCTGATACTGTTAAGCGTTGGGCATCACCACCTGTGGTGGATGCCCCTGTGCTTAATTCATCCAATTCTTCTGTGTTGCATTCTCCTGACTCCACTACACTTAAAGATGGAGAGAATAAGCGTATTGATCAAATGACGTGCCACGCTTTTTCCAGTGTGGGCTTGGCCTTGCTGCCTGTTGGTGCTTCTGCACTCATGACCGTGGCTATTAGGTCTGTTGTGAGAGACCTAATGAATTACTCAGGGCTTGATCCGGCCTCTGATGAGTACGCCGCTCTTAAGCGATGTGAGATGTTTGCATCTTTTGTACTTTCTGCCTTAGATTATACTCTGCTCATGTGCAGCAGAACCTCTGCCTTGTTAATTGCCATTCGGCGGTCACTATGGTTGCGGCAGTAGGCAGCTGATATTGTAGCCAAGAAATCGCTTACAGCGCTCCCTTTTGTGGGATTGCGCCTCTTTGGAGAAAAATTGGATTCTGTCACTAAAGGAGGTAAATTACCTCAGCGTAAGAAACAACGTCGTTCCTTTCGTGGAGTGGCCTCTTTTAACCCTTCCTTTCGGGGGTCTGGATCCGGTAGATCAGCCTTTTCAGCCCCTAGCAGGAATGCATGGAATAGAGGAAAGGGACGTGGCCGTCCAAGTCAGAATTGGGGGTCCAAAACCAAATCTGCAACTAAGCCTGCTCAACAATGAGGGGACGCCCTCACCCTTACGGGTGGGGGGACGGCTGCGGTTGTTCTTCCAGGTCTGGGGTCAGGAGGTAGACAATTGGGTTCTGGAAGTAGTCTCTTCCGGTTACAAACTGGAATTCGAGTTCCGACCTCCTCCCAGATTTTTCATGTCCCGGATGCCGTCAGATCAGGCAATTGCGCAGGGACTGCGGGCAGCAGTAGCGAATCTGTTAAACATGGCTGTCATCTGCCTAGTGCCTCCAGCGGAAAGGGGTTTGGGGTTTTACTCCAACCTATTCACGGTACCCAAAAAGGACGGCTCTGTTCGGCCTATCCTAGACCTAAGGAGACTCAATAAATTTTTCTGTTTCAGAAAATTCCGCATGGAGTCTCTGCGATCAACGATCGATGCTCCCCGTCAGGGGGACTTCATGACATCCATAGACATCAAGGATGCTTATTTGCACATTCCTATTTTTCCGGGTCACCAGAGATTTCTCAGGTTCTCGATAGAAGACCAGCATTATCAATTTGTGGCCCTGCCATTCGGCCTTACCTCGGCCCCGAGAGTCTTTACCAAGATGCTGGCAGGGGTGATGGCTATATTCAGGGTCCAGGGCATCCACATTGTGCCTTTTCTGGATGATCTTCTTATCGCGGCCTCCTCCCTCGAACAATCAGAGTTGGACACCAGGACGGTGGTTTCTACGCTAGAGAGGTTCGGATGGGTAATAGGTTACCCCAAATCCTCTCTCTGTCCAGGGAAATTCCCTTCCTGGGCCTGATTCTGGATACATTTCAGGCCAAGGTTTTTCTTCCTCAGTCCATAATGGTTCTGATTCAGGACTTGATTCGCCTATTCTTGTCCAACACTCGTCAGTCTATCCGTCTAGGGATGAGACTAGTGGGATTGATGGTAGCTGCATTCGAGGCAGTCCCATTTGCCCAGTTTCACATAAGGACGCTTCAGCTCTTCCTCTTGGCAAAGTGGGACAGGTGGCCAGTATCATTGAATCAGACTTGTCTATTGTCCCCCCACGTTTTGCAGTCCCTTCAGTGGTGGTTAATATCGCTCAACCTCCAGAAGGGCAAGTCATTTCTGACTCCGCGTTGGGAACTGGTTACCACGGATGCCAGTCTGGTGGGCTGGGGGGTCTTCTGGAAGAAGCATCAGTTCCAAGGATTGTGGGGGCCTCAGGAGGCTCATTCTCCAATCAATGTATTAGAGCTTCGGGCCATACGTCTTGTTCTACTTCGACTGACCCATTTCTTACAGGGTCTGCCAGTTCAGATTCGGTCAGACAACCAAACAGCTGTTGCATACATCAATCACCAGGGAGGGACTCGCAGTTGGGGTGCCCTCCGGGAAGTGTCTCTGATCCTTCAGTGGGAAGAGATCAATGTTCCCTGCATATCAGCAGTTTACATTCCGGGGATAGAGAAGGTGGAGGCAGACTCCCTGAGCAGGGGATGTTCTCACCAGGGAGAATGGTCTATCAGTTCCTCTGTCACAAGTGGGGGACTGCACAGTTGGACCTGTTTGCTTCTCGCCACAATCACAAGCTGCCAGCTTTTGTGTCTCTATCCCAGGATCCTCTGGCAGTGGCAGCGGATGCTATGTCTCTGGCTTGGAAGGATCTGGGGTTCCTATATCCGTTTCCCCCATTCTCCATGATCAGCAAGGTGGTGCGCAAGTTAGCACTGGAGGAGGCGCCAGCAATTCTGGTGGCGCCAAGGTGGCCAAGACGTCTGTGGTACGCAGACGTCGTAAGGCTGGCAGTGGATCGTTTCCATCTGCCTCTTCTTCCAGATCTCATCACTCAGGGTCAACTTTGTTACCCCAATTTACAAATGCTGGCTTTGACGGCATGGCTGCTGAAGTCTCCATCTTGAAAGAAGAAGGTCTTTCTGATGTGGTTATTCAGACTCTTATTAGAGCTAGGAAGAAGTCTTCCTCTGTCATTTATTAAAGGACTTGGAGGTCCTATATTGATTGGTGTGAATCCAGGGCTTTGCCCTGTAGAGTATTTTCTATTCCTAGAATTCTGGAATATCTGCAACGAGGTCTGGATATGGGATTCCATATTAGTACTTTGAAAGGGCAAGTCTCTGCCTTGGCTATTTTCTTTAAAAGGTCGTTTGCTC